>CM062293.1:496151120-496631120 GCA_031216915.1 Pictodentalium vernedei
CATTTCTCTGATAAGTCACCAGAACATTCACTTGTTATCTTTTCAGGAACTGATAAATTTTCAAAATTGATCAACTGTTCACTTTCAATCGGACTAATGTGATGAGTTACTGGTACTTTTTCTGGTAATAAACTTGGAGATTTAAGCTTAGATGAAACAGAATTAACATATTTGATTTCAGAATTTTTATTCATAAAATGATTTCCAAAAGATGTATGGCCTACCATCCATTCCGGAAAAGTAAAACTGAAGTATCCTGAAATTTATTGTCAATTTCAGTTACTAGTCAGCTCAACTGGTGAGGGCAACTTGAAGAACATTCAGAGTGTTTTAAAACAGAGGCATCTTTTCTAAAACAAGTCGCACAAAAAGGTTGTACCCATCTATCTCTACCTTTAATTGATAAAATATGAGCATCCTTGAAGGAACACCTATTTCTTTGATAAAGAGGACAATACCAACTTTTAACATCTTTATTAAACTTGATTTCATCACTCCTAAATGGGGCACCCACTTTATAATCATCAAACTTACTAAAACTTCTATTTGTCGGCATTGTTTTTTGGCCTATTAACATTCTTACTTCAAGCATTGTAGTATCATCGCCCCAAGATTTCTCTCCATTTTCAATCAATTTTAACCACGCTGCATAGAAATTTAAGAGAACATGCCAATCAAAATCGACGCCGTAATAACATATTTTATTAAATAAGGCTAATCGACCCTCTCTTTCAACTTTAGGGGTGTCAGAATTCCTAATTATTTCCAATTCCCCTGCAGAGAACTGAAAAAAGGAAAGTTTAGAAAAACTTACTGGTTCTTTACTGGTTCTTTACTGGTGTACCGAACTTCAGTTCAGATTGCGGCCATTTACAAGCCTTTTTAACACTATCGCTAGGTGTAGAAGAAATGCCCGATTTAACTTTTGAGGATTTCTTATTAGTTTTACGTAAAGACTTAGCATAGGCGTCTGAATCTAACTCAGATTCTTCATCATCACTAGATACAATTCTGACAGAAGCAGATGATAAAGAATGTGGTTTAGAAACAGAAACTTTCTTCACTGTCATATTGTACATCATATCATCCACATCATCATTCAACTTTTTACAAGTTCTTAGATCATTGATCGTAACAGCGTCTTTATTTTTAATTGTTCTCGGTATTTTCTCAAATTATGAGCCTTTTTTCTTTCTTTGAATCTCACCTTTCTCTGCCTTTGTGTTTAGTTTATCTAATTCTGCTTTCAGTTCATTCTTTTTCTTTTCCCTTCGCAACTCTTTCTCAGACCTTTTAACTTGCTTGATTTTATCTTGGAGTGCTTTAATTTCATCATCATCCGTGTCACTACTTTCAAGTTCGTTTACACTACCACCGACAGAATTTGAGGAATCACCAGAATGAGTATTTTTTCGATCTTCGAGTTCAGCATTTTGTTCCATCATCGTTTGTTTTTGGTGAATATTATCATTGGCTTTAACACTGACTTCCCTGGTATTAGCAAGAACATTATAATCAATGTTTTTGGCAGCCTGTCTTCGTCTTTCCGACATATCGGACTGCATATTCATTCACAGATTATATCGTTGTTATGATCAACACGAAGTCAGAAGAGAAACAAAGTCAAAGATCTGCATAGAAATTCACAAGTTTATTATAAACTCTATTCATCTTCCTCCGTCAAATTATCATTTTATGATGATATTGTCAAAAGATTTTCAAAAACTTTCAATACAATAAAAATTTCAATACAATAAATTTAATTAGAAGAGCTGTCAATGCTTGGCGACGGATAAACAAAGTCAGTTATCAAGGATGTTGTAGAGGATGATGGGAAATATTATTGAGTGAAAACAATGGGTCAGATGCTCAGCTGATCAATCGGAACAGTCGTGTGCTTTGTGATGGAGCAATTATGAATTTTGAGGTCAAAATCGTATGATGACGGCGATTGTAAAGTGCGATTGCACTTCTTGCATCATGTAACTGCACTGGAACAAAATAAATTTCAACTATTTTATTAACAGTAACAAAACGGTGTTTCAGTAGAGTTATTCTTTTTTGACATAGTTCCAGTTTTCTTCCGTGTTTTATGCTGTAGTCCCAATATAACAAATAATTTTGCGTTTGTTTACAATTTTTACGAAGTGTTTTTTTTTCAGGTAGAGCAGACGAACTTTTAATTAGCACAGTTCCGCGAGTACTTTTGATCGAGGCCGTGACTAGAAATAGTTCGCAGTCGCCGCATACTAATTACTATTAACATTCAAGTAATTTCTACAATGTTTTAAAGCAAAATTTTAGGTTGCCTTTATTGAAGCAAAATAAATAAGAAATGACACCATCAGAGGATTTTGACAAAGTGCAATAAGCGTACAATTAAAACCTGCCCTGTGATATAACGATGTTTCATGAATGAATGAATGAAAATGGAATTGAAAGAGGTCAGAGGTCGTTCGCATAAATTATAATTATATACAACACCCGTTGTATATACTTCAAGTATATACAATGGTTGTTATACTCTATGGTTATCAGATAAATCTATGTAATAAATACCACTGTCACATTCTCCCCCTCACGATTAAACTGGCATCTTTGTCCTTTTCACACTGCATTACGTCAAACCTACACTTTCAATTAAATATATCACACAATCATATCAACCAGCTACACTATACCAATTCATGCTACAATAACTAAGATACAAGCTAAAATATTTTTAACCTGCAAGTAAAGTTGTATATTAGTTAATCAATTGCAAATTTGCAATTGAATAGCAAATAGTAAACATTAGCATTCCTTTCATTATCTCTAGTGGTAATCAAAACACACAAACATACATGTATTTTAATAATTATGATTCAATGAAACATAGAAAGTTGAATTTGATGTCATAAAATTTATGGCATAATCTCAAATAGTGATTTAAATATTTGAATATAGGTTCATGCCTAGTTATTTCAATCAGTCATCAACTATATTACAATATTTGACATATAGAAAAGATTATTTCTTTTTTTTAATAAACTTCTAAACTTCAATTTTAGTAGTGTATCTATATATAGTCCATTTCCATCAGCTGAAAATGTTAATTTTAAATAATTTATCAGCTGAAAATACAAATTTTTAGTCATCACATTAAAATTTTTAAAGCTGAAAAACAATTTATAAAAATAAATGTGAGTAATCATTAATTATCAGTCTAGAATAGAAGAAAATATTTTATGGATGACATCTGGTGACATAGAAGCTAAAAATTTTTTGTCAGTTAGTTTCTTCAGTAGTTCTGATTTGCTCACAAATCTTGGATGTTCCTGTAAACTATTTACAACATAATCCCCCTTTTCCATCCAGGATGGTGGCTTTCTTGGTCTGTTTGATCTACGTGGTTCGGGAACTGGAGGAACACTGGAAGAAATATCATTATTATTATTAGATGGTAAATCTAATACGGTTTCGGAATCTGAAATAGATGGTTCCGGTACTCTGTGTGAAACTTGAATGACATTGACATTCCCAGATTTCATTGCCTCCTGGTCAACATCAATGCTGGATTGCATTGAAATACCAAGAGTAACAATAATATCAACATTATTTCTCGGTTTCTCCCCTGGAGAAGATTGGTCATCACCACCCAAAGAAATAAAAGTTGATTCCACCTCCCACTGTAAGTCGTCACTCCGTTGGGATGGTACACCAGTCTCCACATCACTAGTAATAGGTTTAACTGCAGGCCTTTGTGGAAGACTTACAACAATATCATTCTCCTCCTTTTTGTCGGCTTCCAGTGTACCAAGCATACCTAAAAGGGTTCTGGAGAATCTCTCACAAACACCATTGCCCATAGGATGATACGGGGTGGTCCTAGACTTTTTAATACCACATAAATTACAAAGTTCTTTAATTAAATTAGATTCAAAATTTGCTCCTTGGTCACTGTGGATTCGCTGTGGATAACCATAATAAACGAAAAAATTGTTAAAAAGAATATCAGCAGATGTCTTCGCTGTCATGTGTTTTGCTGGAAATGCCTGTGAAAATTTAGTAAAATGGTCTGTAATAACAAGAACATATTGCAGACCTCCACTGGAAGTATCGAGTGTTAAATAATCGATACATACCAGTTCCAAAGGACAAGAAGTCTGAACTGATACAAGTTTAGTTCTTGTATCCATTGGAGACTTATGCTGTAAACAACGTGGACAGTTTTTTTTTATATAGTTCTCAACCATGCTGTCAATTCCAGGCCAATAAAATCTTTGTTTAATTAATGAGATGGTCCGTTGTCTTCCTGGATGGCCTATATCATCATGCAATGAAGACAAAACAAGTTTAACTTGAGACATTGGAAGGACAAGTTGCAATTGAGTGGTAGAATTAAAAGTTGTCTCTCGATATATTACACCACGCTTGAGTTTCAAGGAACTGAAATGTCTAAAAAATGCTGCATGTTCTTTTCTCGTTGGCAACGAACTTCGCTGTGGTCGAATGCCTTGTCAAACTGCTTTCATCCAAGGACCTAAAATAGAGTCATGTTCTTGAATTCTTTGCCAATCCTTTGGAGATATATCATGCATATCAGTGCTAATACCATCTTCTAAAGATTTTATTACATCTGTTGAGAACATAAAGTATCAACATATGGTTGTTGTTCCTATAAAGAGTTGCATACCACTTTAATGGTGTCACAAGTAATTTTCTCTGTATCATTTGATGAATATTGTGGTAACCTGGATAGGCCATTGGCATCTGCATTCGACTTTCCAGGTCGATACAAAATCTCAAAATCAAAAGCACCTAAAGCTGAAAGCCATCGATGGGATGTAGCATCAAGCTTTGCTGAAGATAAAACATAAGTTAATGGATTGTTGTCTGTGTATACTACAAATTTATGACCATAGAGGTAATCAAATAATTTCTCTGTCACTGCCCACTTCAATGCCAGGAACTCTAACTTATGAGCGGGATAATTTTTTTGGGCTACATTAACTGCACGGCTTGCATAAGAAATAACTCGCTGTATACCATTCTGCATCTGATAGAGAACTGCACCAAGACCGTGCATCTACATGTAATTCAAATGGGTCTGAAAAATTAGGATATCCAAGTACAGGTGGGGTTGATAAACATTCTTTCAACCTGGAAAAAGAATTTTCTTGATCAGACTCCCAAATCCATTTCCCTGAAAAATTAGATTTCATTTTACTTTTCTGCTGTCCAGTATTTGTTGGTGGAAGTAAATCTGTAAGAGGTTTAGCTATTTGAGAAATATTTTTACAATATTTTTGATAATATCTGCAAAAACCCAAAAATTTATGGACTTCATCAGAATTTTTCGGTGTTGGTCAATCAAAAATTTTGTCAATCTTTTCAGGATCCGTCTCTTCACCATCAACTGAAACAATATAACCTAAATATTTAATTTTATCATTAAAACATGTGCATTTATCAGGTGACAGCTTTAAACCAATTCCAATCTTTCTAAGTGCTGTTCGTAGGAATCTGAAAAAAATGATAACATCGTCCATATATACCATACAAATTTTGAGATTTAAACCTTCCAGACAATGTTCCATCATGCGTTGAAAACTTGCCAGAGCCGTTTTTAATCCGAAAGGCATTCTATTAAACGCGTAAAATCCTAGAGGGCCAGCAGTAAATGCAGTGCACTCCTTATATTCCTCCAACACCTATAACTGGAAATATCCTGATTTAAGATCCAAAGAGCTGAAAAATTTAGATCCTGATAAATATCCTAAAATATTATCAATACGAGGTAATGCATATGAATCGTTAATAGTGTTTCTATTTAAATCTCTATAATCAATGCAGACTCTCAATTTCCCATTCTTATGTCGACATAAAAGCATGTTTGAAGAATATGGACTGTAAGAATGTCTAATTACCCCTGTTGCAAGTAACTGTTGCAAGTGATCTCTCACGTCATCAAGTAATGCAGGTGTTATATGTCTTGGTCATTGCTTGAAAGGTTTATCATCCACCAAATCGATTCTATGTTTGACATCGCTATATAAACCTACATCAAGCTTATTCTGTGAAAAAATGTCTGAAAAATTAGTAAGTAAATTAATGCCTTCTTTCAATTCTTCTGGAGTCAATCCTGATGAATTAATGTTAACCTGTTGAAGAAAAGAATCATTAATTAAGCTTTTATCATTTGGCGATGTAATTTCTTGTTCCACTGAAACAGGCTGTATTTCACATAATACAGATTTTAGTTCGATATTCACTGTCCTAGAAGAGTGATTGCTTTTAAGTACATCAACTGTATTCCTGTCTTCAAAGTCATATTTTAAAATATATGGGGCAATTTCTATGTTTTCCAATTTTGAATTACCGAATATAGGTTGCAAAATAGCACAAGATGGATGATAAGGAAGCTTATGATCCACTATACCAGCAATAACCCTTGTTTTGTTTGGATGGAAAATGATATTACAATCCTCTGCACTTTTGACAATACCGAGGCTAAAATTATTTCTAGCAAGTTGTCTTTTCCTCAAAGAAATACATCTGAATGACATATACCATGGTGTCGTCAATTTCGCAACTTTCAAAAACTTTTCACCATTTACCTTCTTACATTGATTCATGAAAACAGTAAGTATATTAGTACCCAGTAAAATTGGTGTTGTCAAATTATAATTACTGTCAGGAACAACTAAAAATACACTAGTTGTGTTTTTACTTCCATTAATGCTTGGAACTGCTATCTCTGCTTCTATGTAACCTAAATATGGAAGGTTTTTACCATCAGCACATTCTATATTTAAAATTTTATCAATTTTATTCAATGGTAAATGTCCCAGTTTTTAAAAATAAAAGCTATCTCTAACTGTTGAAATGGTGGATCCTGTATCCCACAAACAACTAGCATTAATACCTGAAATATTAATATTAGCTTCAGTCAGTTCACTGTGTAAACCTACTGGCTCCTGTGTCATTAAATTAGGTCGGCCACTATTTACATCAACGCCTACAGACGACCTATTACCATAGACGTGAGCTAGTTTAAACTATTCTGATGTCATCCATAATTGCCTGCTGGCTTATTTCTACAGCCTTTCTGTACATGTTCAATCTGACCACAATTCCTACAACGAATATTAGAACCTGAAAAATTAGAATCACTATAATTATTTGGATAAGAAACATTTCTTGAATTTTCTGAAATAGAATTGTTTGCAGAATTACTTCGAGTATAAATACCAGTAGAGTTTCTATTATTGTTGGATATGTTGCGATAATTTTGACGTCTGAAATTAGAATTATTTGAATTAAATCTAGCCGGCTGAGAATATTGACAATGCTTCTTTATTTCTGCAACTTCTGTGGACAAATCTGAATTTTTTTAAGCAAAGTTTCATATTGAGAAGATGTTGGCTGTGCAACTTTTGAAACCGATTTAACTTCTGGCTGTTTATGTTCCTGTTCAATTAATCTCAGTGCTGTTAACAAATCTTCATATCTTGGACAATCTTTAAATTTATAATCACTGATATCTTTCAACTCTTGATGTAAACCTTCAAAAAATCTAGTTTTTAACATATCATTAGCAGAAGTTGGTAAAATTTGCTTTAATGAAATAGCTTTTGACATAAGATCTTCAATGTGACAACCCCAACTAACAACAGAGTCATTCTCTAGTTGACGAGCACTGAAAAAACGACCTAAAATATTTTCTTGAGTTTCTATAGAGCCAAAAATTGCATCGAATTTTAAAAGAATTTCTTCAATTGTAGCAGTCTCACCAAGTCGCATTAAAATCCGAGCTGCTTCTCCTCTTCTGTACTTCCTAATAGAATACAAAATGTCAGACTCAGAATGTTTACCTGAAATTAAGCAATTAATTTCATATTTCCAGAGTTCATACTCTGCTTCAGATTTAGCATCACCTGAAAATGATGGTAATCTAATAGAATATTGTACCAAATATGATGGTGACTGTACAATTGTATCAGGTAACTGTGGCACTATATCAACTTCAGGCTCTGTATTAAGTGTGCCTTTAAACCATCTTTCAAAATCCCCTGGAGTATCTGCTTTCAGCTTCACCCCCATCTTTTTGAAAGCCTGCAACATATTATTCAACTCTTTATCTGAAAAATCTGTTTTTGATGCCATATTTAGTTGAATAATCAAACATAAAATTATGATTAATAAATTGTGAAAACACATTCAATAAATGTATGACTTAATAATGAACCTGAAAAAAAAATAATAATAATAATTTAAATTTTATTGAGTCAATGATAAAGGGTCAATAAACCTGAAATTTATTGTGTCACCGATAAAGTGTCAATAAACCTGAAATAATTATCCCAAAGTAATATTTATACAACATTAGTGAGTTAAATTAGTCAAAGGAACAAATAGTGCAACTCAAATGGGTGCCAGGGACTAAGTCAAGGCATGTTTCAAAACAAAAAAGCACCAACTTCCAAGTAACCAGGCTACCACACACATGGGTTAAGAAAAGACATATCCACTGCAAACAAAGGGTTAAACTTGGACCAAGATTCACTGAATAAAATTTACAGTTACAAGTAATATAACATACACATTACACTGCAAAGTGCAATACTGTCTCAGTACAATTTGTCAATTATAATAACAATTGACATGTTCAAATTCAATTCGAGTGACACAACAAAATTATAAAATTATGAGCTGTAAATTTCTTTGCAAGTCAAATTAATTACTTTCTAACCTCCCCCCCCCCCCCCCCCAAAAAAAAATTATTTATATTACATTCAAATACTTTGTCAGTCATATGCTTCTATTAATTTCACTTGCCTATGAACTCCAAATCAAAACAAATCCAACGATAAATCGAATAAAAAAATTATCGCCAACACTGGGAAATTCCGTAGAAATTCACAATGGGAGATAACTTGTTTATTTCCGGTAGTATTTATAAACAGGCAATGCCAATGACGTCAGATCAAATAACTTGCACATCAAGGGAGATAAATTCAACACAAATCAAACACGGTGAAATTGAATACAAAATACATGCTATGAAAATTTCATGTGGAATGTTCTTTGTGTTTTACCCAAGTGTCAATTAAAATATGTTACAGAATACAAGTGAACAGATTCTTTTTACGTCGGGCGCCCATTGAAACGGGGCTTTACGTAGAGCACAAGCACAGTGTACCAATAAGTTTATATCATCATCGGGATGTAAATTATAAAGTTCAATACATACTTTAGTTTCTGTACACTTATTCTGATTATCACATTATTCCACATTTACATCCATAGTCTTCAACACATAATAAGTAGACCCTGTAATATACAATTACAAACGGCGTAAATAATAGAACAGGGAAAAGGTGAGGCCCTTTCCAAGGCAGGATAAATAATCCTGAATGACATAATAAATATATTATTTAATGGTTCATACAGCAATTGATTTGCGTAGCAACGGCCAATTGATCGTGTGTGACCCATCAACCAATATATATGTGAAAAATGAGAGAATTACAGAATTTATAAATATAATGAACTTTTTACTGGAATCAACAGAAACAGTGTGGAGTCATGAATGGAATTCATGACAACCAACGAAATGGGGCTAAATAAAACATCGTATGAAGTGAACAAATATATACATAATTTCGTCTGATAATTTATGAAGACAAAAATAATAAATATCTCACCAAGTCAATGCGATTTCGGTCAGAACAAATATATCATGATGAATATAAAAACTGATTGAAGAATAACTGATCGAACAACAACTGACGAAAATCTAACTTCTGAACACCAGATCTGAATGACTCACAATAGAAGGGAAATAACTGTGTCAAATAACAATACAAATGGCACGGAAAATCAAAGCCCGTGTGACAACAGATCGATAAACGGCGACAACAAATTGCAATACATGGACAGGGCACATACACTCTTACTATATTAGTACCGGTGTAAATTAGTAACAATGCATCATGCAGTCTTGTTAACTGGTAGAGTGCTAAGTTATTTTTGGTCATTAAAATTTGTTCACATGTCTTTGCCTTGTTACAATTTATGGGAGCGTGCCTCTTGGCACTCTCCCATAAATTGTAACAAGGCAAACCAATATAGACTAAGGAATTTCACTTCTAAGATGAAAAGAAGTACATCCACAGAATATGACACCTTTAGGCTGGGGTACCTGCTCTTCATATCAAAGCCCTGATAGTGGCTTCTAGCACTCTACCAGTTAATAGACATAAATTAAAAAGAATAATCTTTATGTAATAAATATTTATGTTTATATATATATCTATGTAATAAATACCACTGTCACAGTAAGTCGTGTTATTGATTATAACCCCCCCCCCCCCCCTTCCATGCACATAAATCTCTGTCTTTCCCAATACATCATGTGTAAATAAACCCATTGAAATTTTATTCATAAAACTGGTTGTACAACCTTTGAGAACGCTATATTTGAGCGTGAACTACTTACGTTAATGCATAACCCTTTGAACCGAGCGGCCACTTTTCCAGCCAGGAACACCATACATCATAACGCCATTAAATAGGACGTGCAGTCCCGATGCCCTAAAAGCGAATCTGGTGCATTTATAGAGTGTGTAGCACTATACTGGAGATCATTTTAGGGCTTTATATGTCATGGGAAAGTTGCATTGGGCAATATTGTTTTGGGAGGCAGCGGACATTTTTAGGTTGTGATGGAGTGAATGGTTTGAAATGAATGTCATTCACGAAATAAAACGCCTATCGAGATTGGGCATATTGCATCGCACAGGACAAACCGGACGTCGGGGGTACTGGGGCAGCAGAAGCTATTCTTGACAAATCAGCAGGATTTTTCCAACCCGGCCTTGGAAGGTTCAGTGACTCCATGTGAACTTACTTATGGATGGCGACCTTGAGAGGCCCAGGTTCAAACAGGCACGTGCATCCTTGGAAGAGGCGTTACAAAATCAGATTCTGGCTGTCGTGAAGGACGCGTGTCAGTTTGCACTCAGCCACCAAACGCTACCAGGATGTCCTAAAATATACGGGCCCCGTGGCAGATTTTGTTTTTCGAATCGTTCTGTATATGGCGTGGAAATGGTATTGTTGAACCGAGCAATGATGTCCTGTCCACGGAGAAGCTTTCCTCTACCATGGTTGGCAGGACTGCCATGCGCAACGAGAACAAGACGCTCTTATTGTAGTCGGTGTTGCTATTGACCAACTGGCACCATGAGGTTTCTATCTCCCTGATGCCGAACGAAGCCAGCCTGGAGGCAGGCTGCCAATTACGAGAACTATGACCCTATATTTTTTGCAAGTCTCCTGGTCGATTTGATCAGTGGTTTAAGAGCCAAGACATCATGCTCCACGTACAGCCAGTTTCGATATAGCCAAAGAAGCTGGAAATATTTTTACCCATTCTTTGAAGTTTTCTTTATCCAGAGGAGCGGTACGGCGCAACCTTCGCCGGACAATGTCATCAACAGCGTTGATTTTGGCAATTCTGGTCGCAGTCAGCATGCTGGCGACTGTGATCTCCGTACTCGCAAGACATGGCACGAATGGGCGATTTATCTTCGTTGACAACCCTGTCGATAATTCCCCTGATACAATTGATTTGGAAGGTCAGGGTCTCTCGGGTTTGCTGTGGTTTTCTCGGAGCGGAATGATCATTCATCTTCTAAGATGCGCTGATCTTCCGCAATGCTGCGCAGAGAAAACTAGATAAAAACACCCTGGTCAGTCTCGGCGCTTACAGAGATCCACGTGGTCGTCAGGCTCAGACAGTCTGACTCAGATGTTGGTTTGTTAACTGGAATAGTCTGCATTGCCTTGTCGAGACTCTGAAGCTCTCGCCTTGTCCACATATCAGTCGACATATTGTTACCGTTTTCACTGTGTGACTCCAATAGAAAGATAGATATTTTATTCAGCACCATTTGCATAATACAGAGTAACAAGTTTGGTATCAACAAAAACATGTAATACATGCTGCTGGGTGATGGCATAGCCTGATCGGCCATCACCCTAAAGACTAGAACTATTTCTATATTTTCCCGGTGAACCACCAAAACTAAAAACTGAAGTACAACAAATAGAAAACATAGTAAGCGACTGTGAACAGGTAAGAAAAATATTTTTAAAAAGCTGGTTACCCTACCAACTAAACGGTCAATGTGACTGATATCTGCATACTCTGTCTAATAATATAACAATAAACACAATATTAAACATCCTAAAACCTCGTCTATGATTTATGAACACAACAATTTTTATACATTTTCAAAATTGAAATGTTATGTCGCAGCCATTCAGAATATATTATTAGTTATCCTTGTGTTCTCCAGGTTGTATGTGAATTTACACCGGTTTGGGAACTCATACACCCTGCGGCGAAGCCGAAGGGTGTATGGGTTCCCAAACCGGTGTAAATTCCCATACACTCTGGGAAACACAAGGATAATGGATTTATTTCCAAGAATTTTGGTGTACTTAATACTTTAACCCACATTATGGGCGAAAACGGACAGAAAATTTGTACTTAGCAAGTTTCTTAAATAAAACCAGACAAATATGGATGTCAATGAGCCAGTTCCAATGACATCCATATCTAATATTTTATTGCACATAAATATTAAATTTCCTGTATTTTTATTTCTGTTCTAACATAACCGAGCGGAAGGTATGAATTAATAATTAAAAATGGGTACTTTCTTAGCCATACAGCTTGTTCTTGTATATTCTTGTTTTTACACCGTGGTTAAACACGGTGTAAAACAGCCACTGTGGATTGCAAGTTACACCGTACCTCTCAGCCAATCAAAATGCAGTATTTTGTTTCATTTGGAAATAAATGTTATTATCTATAGGTTATTACTACTATTTGGGTTTTCCGAGATACAGTATTAAAGTCGATACCTTGTCTTCAGGAAGAGTGAAGATATGACATAGGGTTGAGTTTTGAGATTTCAGTACACCGTCTTATGCATTATTTCTGTTTTTTTTCAGGAAATGGATTTCTCATATATGGACTTGTGAAATGGTTTCGCTTACAGAATGCTACGTATTTATTCATGTTTAGTATAGCTTGTTCTGATATACTCATTCTACTATTCTGTCCAGTGATGAAGGTAATTGAAATGCGCCCTGAAATATTCATGTGTGGTTTAATTAGAATAAGTCACACTGTTGTCATACGAAAAAGGCTCCTGGATTAAAGACTCTAGCCAATGCGTGAAAAAATCACTTTGAATTCGTCCGCGTTGCTTTAGGGAGGTGTGTAGGGGTGGGCCCCTCCCTCTCTAATGATTTTCCAGAGGTGGCATTTTGGATCGAAGTTTTAGGTATCGATTTACTTTTGCTGGTAATCGAGTACTTTCTTATCTTACTGGATGTACTTCTTGGACTTATGTCATACACGCTGCCGGACTCATACAAATAGAAGCCTATGGCTGCTTGGGGTTGTTGGTCTCCCAATATGACCACTTGTAAGTCCAGTATGTACTAATTACCTAAGGAGTTGGGAAGCCCATTAGAGGTACCAGGCTGATTGGGGATGTTGGTGTCCCAACATAGCCACGTGTAAGTCCCGCACGTACTAATTACATAAGGAATTCGTAAGCCCATTGGAAGTCACTGACTGAGTGGGCTTATTGGTGTCCCCACATGACTACCTGTACGTCCAGTACGTACTAATTACACAAGGCGCTGGGAAGTCCAGGGGCCAGTTTCAAGAAAGGTCTTAATACGGTCTTAAGTCGGCGTCGCGGACTAAAACTTAAGGCCAGTCTAAGCCAATCTTAAAGTGTTTCACAAATCGTTACAAGAAAGGGGCTTAAGTCCAACGTTTGCATTTGGTCAAGTCTCCTTGTTGGCTAAACTGGTTACTGCCCGTGTAGTACAGATTTGGCCGTAAAATGTGAACAGAACAACGATGTTCGCGTCAAATATTGAGAGTCAAGTTATACAAACCAATTATCGCTTAAGGTATATCTGGAGCCAAATACTTCAAATTTTCTATTTACTTTAAGGAACCATTAAACTCAATTGTTTATTTCTGTATGAAACTCTTTAATAAAAAGACCCATGTGCGTAGAATTGTGAAGTTAGAAGCGGGAAAATGTGACTTTTAGCAACATTTGTTGTAAAATTTAGCTGCAAAAATTATTGAAATCAAGAAGGATTTCTGAGAACTACTTGAAAGGAGATGAATAAATAAGAAGCACTTGATGTCGTACGGCAAAGTATTTCGCAAAATTCATCTTCTAAGTTGAAAAAAATATGCCACTTGGCTACAATATTTCGGAATCGCAACACCGAATCCCAGACTCCTTGAACGTTGATTGAATGATAACGTTTTCTGTTGACGAATGCAACCTCTTCAGTAGAAGGCGCTCTTATCCCTATACGAGTGCAGTCAATAGCACCGACAACATTTGGGAAAGAAACCAATTCATGAAATCCGCGCATTAACCTTCGCAGACTTTGTTCGTAATGTGGCATGGAAATGTGAAATCTCGATGCTTCACAAATTGAGAGAGTTACAGCGTTGACAATACTGTTGACTTACTTGCCCCATGTATGTCTCCAGTAACATTCTGAAAGCTTCCAGTGGCGTAGAAACGCAAAGCGAGGATTACTTGCAACGAAACTGACAAAGGCTGCGACCTACGTGAAGGGTGCTCTGCGTTTTCCTTTAAATCTCACACACACCTAATATCATCTGTCTACTCAAACGATAATTAAATCTTATTTCTTCGTCGTCCATAAAGTCCAATTGGTTATTTCTGTCGCGAAAAACTCTCTGTCGCCTCAAAGCTCTTCGAACTCTGTAGAAACATAAAAACGGCTGCCATCGATCTTTTCACTGTTCTGGGGAAAACTGATTTGGAATGCGCATGTCAGTCTCCAATCTTAGCCTGGTCTGTGACTTAGTATCGTATCAAGAAAATCTTAAGGACACTTTAAGCCACCTACCCACCAGTCTTAAAATATAAAACAAGGTTAAGTAGCGGGGGAGGAATTCGTCACATACAGGTGAATTGTGCACTTGGTGATACCTTCTTGAAATTTGGCACACTGTTAGTGTAGGCTATGAGGTTCTCAAAAACGATCGGCTACAAGTTGACACCGACCGGTGGCGACCAGTAGCGGCACAATCCAAAATGGCCGCCAGCGGCTGAAGGGAACCTCCTTTTCGACGGTCTACCGACTATACATCCGATTGTAAGGGCGCGAAAGTGAACTCTGATCCACGCACGTGTTGGAAACAGACGTGGGAGATGATGTAGAATAAAACGAGATTCTCTATACGGACGCATCAATTTCTTGGAACTTGAAAAGAGCGTTGTTTCTCCGGGATCAGCGTCATTCAGGCAAACCTGAATGACGCTGATCCCGGAGAAACAACGCTCTTTATGAAGCAGTCTCTTTGCCATACAATCTCTTGTTTGGCGTAATTCCGCAAGCAATTCTGATTTGTCTGTCGAAATTAATTCGAGAACGCGATTGTTCACAAAAATCATTCACAGAATGAGTGAGAATCCTCTTCGTGTACGGACTAGTACTGACTGGGAACGTTGTTGCTTTTGCCAGCAAGACAGTTCCAAGAAATTGATGCGTCCGTATAGAGAATCTCGTTTTCATGACGCCTATAAAGCTATTGAGGAAGACATAACGCGCTTCCTAGATAATGGCGTTGAGCTTCCATATAATTTGACCATTGATTGTTTGATGAGAGAGAGTGATGAGTGTATGTCGATGTCACTGTTGACGAATAAGGCAATATATCATAAGACATGCCGTGACAGTATTCGGACTCACATCGTACAGCGCGTGCTACACAAGCGAGAGCGAAATGAGGCAGTGGCATCCTGCTCCACGCTGAGTCCTAAAAGAACACGGACAAGTTTTGAATCTGGCTGTGACAGGAAACTGCCCCAGTGTGTTTATTGTCACAAACGCGAAGGTGACAGCAGTGAGCCTATTTGCAGATCAATGTCTGATAACAATAAACTCAAAATTATGGCAAAGGAAGCCGAGAACTGGGTTGTTTTTTCTCGGGTCAATGCAGCATTTGATTCCGCTGCTAGTGATCTTTACTATCACAAAACCTGTTATTGTAAGCTTGCCAATGAAGCACGAGCGGCTAAATCTAAAAAGTCGAAGAACGCCGAACATTCCGCGTCAGGCCTGCCCTATGACCCTCTCGTTATGGCAGAGCTCATAACATTTGTTGAACACAATGATTCCGCGATGAAGCTTGTCGATCTCAAGAATCTGTACAGTCGGAGGTTGAAGCAAGTCGGTTCTGATTGGCTTAGTGAAGAAATACATTCCACTCGATTCAAAGAACATTTGTTGCAGAAATTGGGCGATGGCTGGGACGCCTTCACACAGGGTAGAGATGTGTTTATTTCAAGTAGGTTTCGAGTTGGCTCCTTGTTGTCCGAATCTTTAACTCGTATAGTGTCTGAGGAAGAGGCAAAAAAGATAGTTGATGTGGGTCTTCTTCTGCGTAAACACATACTCATATCTCAAGCTCCTTTCACGGGATCATTTTCATCTTATTGCTTGAGCGAGCCTGTACCCAACTCACTCCTGACTCTTCTTAGAGTTCTACTTGAGGGCACATGTAGTATACAGAACTTAGGCGATGATGAGACTGTTAATGCCAAGACTCGAGTGGCTTGTACTATTTCACAGATGTTGATCAGCAATTCAGCGAAACGCTCCGAACATGCACAAAATGTTCACCAGAGACGTGACAGAGAAACTCCAATGCCTCTTTATGTGGGTTTGAAGTTGCATGCCCATGATCGTATGAAAAATCTTATCAGAGATTTTCATCAAATGGGACTCTCTGTCTCTTATGATCGCGTAATGGATGTTCGCAGGAGTTTCGCGAGAGCTGTTTCACTGCGGTTCAAGAACGAAGGTGTTGTAGTCCCAGCTAACTGCAAACGTAATGTTTTCTCGATAGGAACCACTGATAACATTGATGTATCTGGTAGATCTGATATGCATGGTACGTCCATCACACTCATTGGTCAACTGAGCAGGGACAATGTGGGTACTGATCCCCCACCACTGAGTTTAGATGTTCCAGAAGACACACAAATTGAACTCCCAGACGACTATGCATTTGTTCCTTTCGTTGAAGACTTTGGTGGGGACATCAGGCTTGAATCTCCAGATGAATGTAATGTACGGCCCAATGAATATGCAGATTTGAACGTGGGAGAGAATGACTGGTTGTCTCATGTGTCACAGATCAGCAATAAAGGGAAGGTTGATGGCAGCTGGCAGCTTGATGAAGTCCCTGTGACCTTTTCAGGCTTCTTTTCAAAACATGAAGATCAAGACAATGTCAAACCTCGTGCAGTTATTGGGGTATTCCCTGTTTTCAGTGAGCAGAAAGCGGACTCACTCAGTATGCAGAAGCATGCTATGTATGTGGTCAGGGAAGCTACTGCTTTCGTAAACCCCGGCCAGATACCTGTCATTGAAGGTGACCGTCCGTTGTATGCCAGGCAGAAAAAATGTCAATGGCTGTTCCCAGAGGAGATAGGTGAGGATCGAATGGTGTGTATGATTGGATTCCTGCATCTTGAAATGTGCACCCAAGAAGCTGGTGGTAAGCTTATGGGTGGTTCTGGTTGGGAGCGAATGTTTCACCTCGCAAAGATATTCACACCCGGTGTAGCATCATCCCTACTTGGTGGGAAACATGTCAAGAGGACGCGACAGGCATATCTTCTCACTCTAGCTTGGCTTGAGATCCTCAGAAAGAATGCTTATGAGATTTACTGTCAGCAGACTGGGCCCCATGAGTCATTTGAAATGTGGGAACAGAGGATTCTTTCACAATCTCCAACTGCGCGCTATTGGGGTGAAATCGTTCGGAACTTTCTCTTGACAAGCTGTCAATTCGTTCGGAACCAACGAATCGGTAACTGGCCTGGTACACTGTGTTCTATCGATGAGTTGTGCAGTTACTTTTTTGCCCTAGGACATACAAATTATTGTCGGTGGGTCCCCGTATTTCTGAGAGACATGTCTCAGCTACCCAGGCGGCATCCTTCAATCCACAACAAATTCATGGAAGGCCATTTTGTGGTCCAGCGTAGTGAGAGGAAGTTCAGTATGATGGGTTTAGATCAGAGCCAAGAACATAGTATCCAACTACTCAAAGAAGACAGTGGTCCAAAAGGTCTCTATGGCCAGGCTGAAGAGAAAGTCGTTATTGAGCTTTCAAGGTCAGAAGTTCTGCGTGTTATAGATGAGTATGAATATGCAAGTTTCCACACAACATCATCAGATAACACGGAACACCCGGAAAGTTCGGTATCAGAGCAGAAAAAATTTCTGAATCAATTGAAATCTCTCCTCGATCTGGTGAATCAGGGACTCATTATCAACCCTTATGATGAAACTAGTGGTCAGCTGGTGACATTAGATACTGGTGAATATATGGACCCCGAAGTTAGTAAGAGTTTACGGTCATTACCCGAAAGGGGCAAGCATTTATATTCCACTTTCTTGAAGGAAAGGCTTGTGGAATGCACCGTACCCCTGAATGATGTTATTCCCAAGGCAAATATATATACCTTCCTTAACCCACCCCCAGCCAACCTGGACAAAGGCCGAGACAAACTCATGTCAAGTAAAGCAACTGCCGCAATAGTTACCCAGATGTTCGTTTCACTGCAAGCCCGGCCTGATTCAAACATGGATGAGTTTTTCATGCACGAGAATGCACGTGATCCGCCAGCATTATCCGATAGAGGTAAGCTACGGAGTGGGACAAAATCTCAAATTCTCAATTGTTTACCAGCTATTCCTGCACAAGGGAAGAATTCAGCAGCTAGACAAGCTTCAGTTGTCATCTTGGATATGCCTGCTGTAGTCCATGTAATCAAACCACAGAAAGCGGATCTGTTTGGAGAATATGCTCGATTGCAATTATTGCCATACATCGAATCTCTGATTAACACGAACACCACAAGGGTTGATGCGATCTATGACTGTTACCCCGAAGGCAGTTTGAAGAATCAGACGCGAGCAAAACGCCTCGGTGAGACAGCAGTTAGGTTGATACGGGTGTCCGAGAACGTCCCTTTACCTAAAGGGAAGAATTGGCAGGCATTCTTGAAAGTTAGTGAGAATAAAGACGAATTTTTCAAGTTCCTGTCTGCTGAACTGCTGAAATTAACATCAACATCCGAGTACCAGTTGTTAACGACATCAGGAGAATATGTACTATGCAATAAGGATGTTAGCTTATGTGACATATCTCCATCGAACCACGAGGAAGCAGACACGCGCATGATGCTTCATCTCAACCATGCAGTCTCACAAGGTCACAAAATAGCTTTTCTTCGCACGGTTGATTCTGATGTCGTCATTCTGTCTTTGCACCATTTCGCAACATTCCGTGACCTTGGACTCAGTGAGCTGTGGATTGGGTTTGGAATTGGAAAGGCATATAAAGATATGCCAATTCATGAGATAGCTTCACAACTTGGACCTGATTACTGTAAGGCCCTGACTTTCTTCCACGCCTTCACAGGTTGTGATGTAACATCCAGCATGCTCGGCATTGGGAAGAAGACAGGATGGAATGCATGGATGAATTTTCCCGCATCAACTGAAATGATGATAGAATTGACTGAGAATCCGCAAGTCTTTTCAGAGGATTCCCCTCATATGCAGCATATCGAAAAACTCACCATACAGATGTACAGTAACAGTTGTGTCAGTACACGTGTCAATGATGCGAGACGGCATATGTTCACACATGGCCTTAAGTCTATGGAAAACATCCCGCCCACCAAAGCAGCTCTGTATCAACATGTAAAAAGGGTAATTCTTGTGTCATCTTTCATTTGGCATCGTGCTCTGCAGAAACACTTATGTGTGCCAGACCCATCACAGTACGGATGGGAGTGGAATCCACGTCTCAATATTCTGGTCCCATTTTGGACTCACCTAGGAGACGCAAGTGCTGCATGTGCACTGATGCTCCACTGTAGTTGTGCCAAGGCCTGCAAGGGCAATTGCAAATGCTTGAAAGCTGGATTAAGGTGCACACCTTTGTGTAAGTGTGAAGGTGGCTGTTGTAACAATATTGAGTAGTATACTGTCATGTTAGGACCAGTCATCTCCTATTCTGGTATTTTTTTTTCCATTTTCGGCCAGTTAACACATGTCATGTTTCTAGTTGAGTTGATTTTGCTAACAAATGTTCATCCCATGTGGCTTGCTACATTGTCCGGGGTATAGGAATACAGTTTTAGATTTCGGAAAATAGTCTGTTATTTACTGCACAAGACGGTGTTAATTCATGCATAGCATGATACAATATCCCCAACTATTTTGCCTCTGTACAACAGTTGATACCTTCGTTCACCCGTGTGTTCATCTATGGTATCCTTGTCTTTCTCTGGCCATAGGCCACATGTGACTAGTCAGTTCCTACTCCATAGCAAATCAACTTGGAAATCCTTCATCTTGTAGCGCACTCATGTCTCAATGAATCCATACCTGAGTTGATCTAATAAATCTAACGTAAGGTATCAAATTGCCATACCGGATCATATTTCGATAAGTTATTCGCTAAAACATTTCGACCACTCATCGACATCAAAGGTCATGTTTTGGCTCCCAGTGGTGGCTATATCTCTATATCCCTGGTAAAGTAGCATACCATGAGGGATGGGCATTAAGTGTCGGCAACATTAATCCTGACTTGGAACACACCACATCTTAACTGGCCGAAAATGAAGAATACTACTTGTAGTCAAAAAATATTCCTGTACCTCGAATGACTGCAAACATACACTCACCCCTTCTAGTCCCATTTTGCCAATGTTCTATACTGGCAAGATAACATTGTATAATTAACAACGGGAACTAATGCATCCCGAGTTCATTCCAGCACTGCCCTTGCTGGCAGACGTGTCGCTATGGTGTTGAGATTGAACCAGAACTCCTCTAGAAATTTGATAGTTTTATTTTCTTAGAAAATAAATCTATCGAAAATGCCGGAAGTTGAGAATAGACTGTCACTTTAATTGGATTATCAAATGTCCAAGTATCCCCACTGCTGCATACTATCGAGTACCCTTGTTCATGTGTTGACAGGAATCTCTCATACCATGTTCATTTGACCATTGCATTCCCGAGAAACATTCAACACTAATTTATCTACGGACGGACGATCATACTGACAGTCAGACACACAGACGCACACATCGACGGAAATTCTGATCCCATTATCCATTAATCTTCCCCCCAACTTGTTCCAAGGGCTTCACTCCATCATTCACATCAATTACAGCACATGTATGGTGTTAGGTTTGGAGCTTCAGTTGTGCGATCGGCGAAAATAGCTTTTTTTCGATCCGCTTGGCGGCCATTTTGGATTTCGCTGCTAGTGGTGGCTAGAGGATGGTGCCAACTTGTAGCCGATCGATTTTGAAATCTCTGATGCCTACCCTTACATCATGCCAAATTTCAGGAAGGTATCACCAAGTGCACAATTCTAGCGAATTCCTCCCCCGCTATATAAGTCAAAAATCAGTGAACCAATCTTCATGAAACGCAATTTCTGTCTTACTTCAGTCTTAAGACTGGCTTAAGTCGTAGAACTGACTTAAGTAAGCTTCATGAAACTGGCCCCAGTTCGGTACGTTCTAATTATATAAGGGGTCGGAAAGCCATGGCTGATTGGTATTGTTGGTGTCTCAAAATGACCATAAGGGTCGGAAAGCCCACTAGAGGTCCATGGCTGATTGGTATTGTTGGTGTCCCAAAATAACCATAAAGTGTTGGGAAGCCCATCGCAGGTCACAGGCTGATTGAGGTTGTTTCGTATCCCAATATGACAACGTGAAAGTCCGGTGCGTGCTAACTACATAAGGAGGTGGAAAGTCTATTGGAGTCCATGGCTGATTGGGAATTTTGTTATACCAACATAATCACCTGTAAGTCCGGGTTGGGCTAATTATATACGGAGTTGGGAAGCCCATTGGAGGTCCATGGCTGATAGGTGTTGTTAATGTCACAACATGACCACTTTTAAATTCGGTACATACTAATTTCATAAGGAGTTGGGAAGTCGAGGACAGTGCGTGTAAATTACATAAATAGTTGGGGATTCCATTGGAGGTCCATGGTTGATTGGGGTTGTTGGTGTGCCAATGTAACCACTTGATTCTTACTAATTACATAGTGGGTTGGGAAGCCGATTGGAGTCCCTTGGCTGATTGGGGTTGTTGGGAGTCCTAATATGACCTCTTGCAAGTCCGATACTTATCAATTACATAAGAAGTTGGGAAGCCCATTGGAGGGAGGTACATGGCTGATAGGGGTTGTTGGTGTCCCAATATGACCGATTGAAAGTCCGGTACGTGCTAACTACATTAGGAGTTGGGAAGCCCATTGGGGGTTCATGGCTGATTGGGGTTGTTAGTGTCCCAAAATGCGCATTCGTAAGTCCGGTATTTACCAATTATATAAGGAGTTGGGAAACCCATTGGAGGTCCACGGCTGATTGGGTTGTTGGTGTCCCAATATGCCCAATCATAAATCCGGTACGTACTAATTACATTGGGAGTTGGGAAACCCATTGGCGGTCCATGGCTGTTTGGGTTGTTGGTGTCCCAATATAATTATAAGTCCGGTACGTACTAATTACATTGGGAGTTGGGAAACCCATTGGAGGTCCATGGCTGATTCGGTTGTTGGTGTCCCAATATGCCCAATCATAAATCCGGTACGTACTAATTACATTGGGAGTTGGGAAGCCCGTTGGCGGTCCATGGCTGTTTGGGTTGTTGGTGTCCCAATATAATTATAAGTCCGGTACGTACTAATTACATTGGGAGTTGGGAAACCCATTGGAGGTCCATGGCTGATTCGGTTGTTGGTGTCCCAATATGCCCAATCATAAATCCGGTACGTACTAATTACATTGGGAGTTGGGAAGCCCATTGGAGGTTCATGGGTGTTTGTGTTGTTGGTGTCCCAATATGTCCAATTATAAGTCCGGTACGTACTAATTACATTGGGAGTTGGGAAACCCATTGGAGGTCCATGGCTGATTGGGTTGTTGGTGTCCCAATAGGTCCAATTATAAGTCTGGCACGTACTAATTACATTGGGAGTTGGGAAACCCATTGGAGGTCCATGGCTGATTTGGGTTGTTGGTGTCCCAATATGTCCAATTATAAGTCCGGTACGTACTGATTACATTGGGAGTTAGGAAACCCATTGGAGGTCCATGGCTGATTGAGGTTGTTGGTGTCCCAATACGACCACTTGTAAATCCGGTATGTACTAAGTACATAAGGAGTTTGAAAGCCCATTGGAGGTCCATGGCTGACTGGTGTTGTTGGTATCGCAATTTGACCACTTGTAAGTCCGGTACTTACTAATTACATAAGTTGTTGGAAAACCCACCGGAGATCCATTGCTAATTGGTGTTGTTGGTGTTCCTGTATGAAACACTTGTAAGTCCAGTAGGTACTAAATGCAGAAGGGTTTGGGAAGCCAATTGGAGGACCATGCTGATTGAAGTTGTTGTTGTCTCGATATGAACGCTTGTACGTCTGGTACGTGCTAACTACGTAAGTAGTCCGGTACGTACTAATTACACAGGGAGTTGCGAAGCCCATTGGAGGTCCATGGTTGATTAGGGTTGTTGGTGTCCCAATATGACCACTTGTCACATGAGACATGAGAGCTTGGGGTTTGTCATTCTTTGGCTGTGTTCATTTGACAGATACTTATGCTTGTATTTTTTAACATTATCGAGAACGGATGGATCGCTCGCGTCATCGGACAGTGGGTCGCACACACAAGCTTCAGTTTATTCACGTAAAAACGGGACACAAATAAACATCCTGGAATGCTATCTGAAAGGTTTCAGATAATATATTTTTTCTCACATTAGTTCTCCCTCCACACATGCAATCTCAGCTTTCGGAATCAGCAATATATATAAGTTAGTAACGCCATGTGGGTTTCCGGGGGGGGGGGGGGGGCGGGGGGGGGTGTATTGAAGTCGAGACCTCGTCGCTAGGCATATATCGAAGAGTCTGTTAAGACGAGTCAATATATGACCCAGATGCGAGACGAGATGGCGACTTTAATATACCTTCGCGGAAACCCACATGTTGGTAATTCTGTATTTACAATTTTACACAGAATTCAATTGACAAAGTCAGCACTGTACATGTCTATATTATTCACCCCTTTCTTGACTTATTTGCATATATTTTGACAATCACTCAGCGTCTGTGAATTGATTCTTTCCCGAATGAAGATCATGGCGTCATGGTATTATGTGCTCGAGCTGTGTATGACGTAATACTCGTTCATTGTTCCACTTGTACTTTAACAGACGAATTTTATTGTAGAAGTGTTTCAGCTGTGTGTTTGTTTCTTTTATTTTTCATGTTTAACGCATGGTAGGATTGCACAAAACTATCTTCATGGCAAAACATGACCTAGACTTGTTTATTTCGATGAGTTGATGATTTTTTTTATCATTTAATTACTGGCATCAAAAAACGGTGTCCTCGACATGTGTTATCAGTTTTGGAGGAGTGGAGGTAAAACGCTCTCTTTCTCAGTCGATTTATCGCTCGTGTGGTTACTACCATCAATACAGATTTATGTTTTCTCTATAGGTTTTTACTTATATTGGAGGAATACGTTCTCGTAAGATAAATCTGACAACACACTGCACACTCTAAGCGCAGAAACCTTATTCCGTAATAGTAAAAATGTACACATACCCCCACGTAATTCACTTCCTACAGAAAAAGGTGATATGCTGTTGTGCAGTTCCTGTTGCGTCGGATGAACGATGTGATGTTGAAGGGTTCCCATGATTGAGAATAGAGAATATCGATAATATCGATCGGAAAGCCACTAAGGCGTGATTGGTTGAAACTTCGTGTCCTGTTTAATGTACACGTGACTGTAGAGTTTCTCCTGTCGACAAAAGGTACGACAACATTGCATCTCACTTGTTAATTTCCGTTTGTTTCCTTCGTTCTGTCTTGATTAAGCAATATTTTATGTAAGAAACCTTCATCTACGGCAAGCTCACGGTCCACCACTCTAATTCTGTCAGGGATTCGACATTGTTATAGCCTAGAACTAGCGCAGCCATTAAATAGTCCATTTACGGCAAGCTCACAGGCCACCACTCTAATTCTGTCAGGGATTCGACATTGTTATAGCCTAGAACTAGTGTAACCATCAAATAGTCCATCTACGGGAAGCTCACGGGCCACCACTCTAATTCTGTCAGGGATTCGACATTGTTATAGCCTAGAACTAGTGTAACCATTAAATAGTCCATCCACGGCAAGCTCACAGGCCACCACTCTAATTCTGTCAGGGATTCGACATTGTTATAGCCTAGAACTAGCGTAGCCATTAAATAGTCCATCGTCTGTGTTTTCATTAAATCGGCTGGAATATATCAGTTGATTGAAAAACCGAATAACTGAAATATTCCATCCGATTGAATCCAAAGCAATCATAAACTTTGAGTCAATCAAGACCTGATGTCTTCGAATCTGTAATTACATTACCAACACTATTACACATTTTAAAAGACTAATTAAATATGACTCGCCACAGTTGTAGTGTTTCCATTCACTGTATTAACCCTTTACCTAACATGAAAAGCAGACGACACTTGCAAAAAAAAATTCTGAATAACTAAATTTTTTCATTTTTCATTTTTTGTCTGAAAGACATAGGTTATGACCCCTCATTGGAACGAGCTCGACGAGCTCGTTCCAACGAGGGGTCATAACCTATGTTTGTGAGACAAAAAATGAAAAACTTAATGAAAATTAATTGGCGATTTTTGAGAATAGCGCTGGCCGGTTTTGGTTGTTACGTTGGGTAACGGGTTATTACATTGATGATTCCAAGGTAAATTAAATACCTTAGGATTATTTATTTATTTATTTATTTATTTATTTATTTATTTATTTATTTATTTATTTATTTATTGGGGCTTACTGACCCTTTCGACAGCTATGGTCACCTCGTATCGAAGAATACCTAATGATGAGAACATCTCTAACTAATACAACACGTAAAGATATCTGCGTGTTTTGGGAGGGATGGGATGTTTCATCAACGGTCGTCCGTCGACAAACTCCACGAGAAGTGAAGTTAAGAAACAAGATATAACAGCGTCGGATTTCTCACAGAATATGACTGCAGGCCTGAGAGCTTTCATCTTCCGTTGTAATTGAGTCGCGAGTAGAACACGATATGACAATTCCTTGTTATGACAAGTGTACAATGTTTTCGATTTTGACTATTTACATGGTAATTACAAAAACTCAAGCAATGAATATTTTTCAGGTAGTTTTCTTTTACCGACAAGGACATCTTTTACCCGAAATTTGTTGTAAGTTGATGGCTTACCTTGCAGATTTTGTGATGTGTTGTTCTTCGTCACAGCTAGCAATGCTCAGTATTGAACGGTAAGCCTAGTTATTTGTCACATGTAGTTAAAACCCTTTACCCAACGAGTCGATCACATCCGTCCGCGCATTATACAAATCTAGCACCAGAAAAAAATTCAACAAAACCATATTATGTGACGCATGATTAGTACGAACTTATCGAGTTCGTTTCAATGAAGAGTCACATGATATATTGTTTTTCCTGAAAAGAAAAGACATTTGTTATTATTCGAATTATTTGGCCTTTCCTGGAAAGAAAGAGACATTTGTTATTGTTAGGATTAATTAGCCTTTCCTGGAAAGAAAGAGACATTTGTTATTGTTCGGATTATTTGGCCTTTCCTGGAAAGAAAGAGACATTTGTTATTGTTCGGATTATTTGGCCTTTCCTGGAAAGAAAGAGACATCTGTTAATAATTACACTTTTGTTCGGTTCATGCGTTTTCAGATAAAACGATTGACTCACACGATTCTGTTTTTTTTTTCTTTTTATAACTCAATAAACCGAAAAAAAACACAATTAGGTCCGCCCCCAGCCACGCCCCTAAAATACCAGTCTTCGGAGTTGCAACATGGTGTCAAATCAATAGAAGCTAGAACACTGGCACGTTCTAAATCTGAAAAAGAAAAATAAATTTATATTACTAATTTATCACCATGAAATTATTTATAAAATATTTAAATGACCGTGGTGGATCAATTTTTCTTTTTCTTCACAACTGTATTTATTTGACATTTCAATTTTTACGCACACTGGGTGATCGTCTGCGTTCATCGTTTTACCCAAATCGATTGTAAACAATGGCTGGTCACGACGAATACGGCAATTTTGACATTGCAAATTTGAATGAAATTTTTGGAAATCAAAATGATTTTATATTTATATCTAACTCCACTTTTACAAACTGTGTTTTTCAGTTCTCGGGAAACGGTCAAAACCAAAATACAATGTAATACTGATGGCCTACTTCCACCTACCACGGAACGTAACTTTTACGTGAAGTGAACAATTGAATGAAATTTGAGGGAGGCGTGGCTTATGACGTTTTCTTTGTATTACGTAATTCATTGGTCAATAAAAAAATTAATGACATAAGTGCATTTGACTTGGAAAGTGTGTCAATTGCTACCTGCATTTCAATAATATGCGCCCTCTTTTATGCCAGAAAAATGATGTAACCCGTATTTTTATAAATAGCTTGTTTATAGGCTAACTGTCTGTAGATTTGTGCTGTATTTGGTAAAGGGTTGACTGTGGAAGTATGACTGTATTGAGTGATTGAGCACTACTCATCTAGCACTGCACTTAACTCGGCATGTGACTACACCTTGTTTTTCCTGCGACATTCCTGACCTTTCGTGTCAGTGGAGATCAAGATAGATTTAGAAGAATGGTGTGATCGCAAGTTCAATTGACAACATTGATTTATTGTAATCTTATATATTTGCAAAGATATATTTGTAGTAGATGGATTGAATATTATTATTCCACAATGCAAATATGATGGACGTTGTATATATATATTGAAGAGATCGAGCCGTGTAAATAAATATTTTGAACCATATATATTGAGTTTAACTTTTCAAACCGAATAAGGGTTACAATAATATGTCTACCAGTTTTAGGTTTTAAGTCTTTGTTCGCTGAAGTAGAGGACGGCTAACACTATTTATTTATTTGGGTCGCGAACGTTTAATTATAAGGAATGATCGTTTCTTTTTCTCCCCGTGGGAACCCCGGGAAGTAAGCAGCACTTGTTTACTGTGGTAAACCAGTTCTGCTTTACTAGTAAAATAGGACCCAGTCACCAATGCTTGGGGTGAAAGTCCTCTAAAATGGGCAACATGTTGATCAACGATTGACTACACTTGACTTCATCTCCATGTTGTGTCACGATTAGCCATAGTGCATAAATATGTGACGTTAACCACCAACAAACAAACAAACAAACAAACATCGTTTCTTTTTGTCTATTTCTTGAGTTATGAACCCCAAAAAACAAAGTCCAAATAAATAAATAATAAATACGCCCATTTACACAGTTTGGACTTTGTTTTTTGGGGTTCATAACTCAAGAAATAGATAAAAAGAAACGATTATTCCTTAATTGTTCGGATTATTTGGCGTTTTTTTTAAGAAAAAGACATAATGTGTTTTTTAAGAGGATAGTTTAGCGAATTTCCAGAAACACAAAACCTTACTAGTGATAAAGACTTCCACAGCCCCAGAACTTCATACATCGGTTTTTTGGTTATCAAACACAGGAAGTAATGATAACATTTAAAATGTATAATTGCTGATGAATGCACAACTGCGTGCATGTTTGTGCATGCAACTGCATTTCCTGAGCCAAATACTACTAATTATAAATTGTGACTTATTTCTGCAAAAATTTGTAAAGAATAACTCCAACAACATCATAGGACAGGAGAAGATTCCCACAATACCTATATTTGAAGAAAAATGAGTATGACTTTTTGTTTACAAATAAAGTTTACCAAGTGACTTTTCACACTGCAAGGACCACCCATGAAAGGTCAATTAGTTCAAAGGTTAGGAACTTGAATTTACTAAAGTTCGGCTGGCCAAATTAACCATGATCCAGAGCGACTTACCAAATTCAATAGACTTTCAATTAAAAGGAATGATTGTGCAGTTCAGTCTTTAATATGTGCATGTACCCCTAGTCAATAGTGGACATGATCAGTGAAAAAACACTTGTGGAGTGGAACATCCACCCTGATAATAACTTCAGTGTCTAGAAAAAATACGGATGATTACGTCATTACATGTGAGTTTGAAAGATGTATCACTTGGGAGGATATTCCACCCTACAGGTAATTTTTACAGTGATCCACTTCCAGCATTTTAATCTTACACAATATTATACACAATACACATGTAGCAGACACTAGACCCATGACACTTGAGAAACACACGGTATGCACCAACGACGTTCCATTCCTCTTAACTGTCTTGTTGACACGAAATTAGGACACATCTCCCTCTTGCACGTCTTCGTTAGTTTATATAATTTGGAGATAGCTTGATCAACAATCGACTAACATTTTACGTTATTGTCAGCTACCCTGGGCAATTTGAAGGACTGTTTCAGCATGGGTATTCGCTCTAGTGATGTTTTTGATTGCGTGGGGGAGGAAACATTTCCACTTGGAGCAGTTTGTAAATATCAAGCTCCATCAATCACAACTGGATGTATTTGCGTGGAGTTGGGTCATGTTTAAACTCCTGATCACTTACAGCAGGAAACGTTGTTTTTGTTTTGCTAACTTCATGCAGGGAATAATATTCTGTTGAAATCTGTCGTTTTCATTGCGAAATAAAAGAAATAAAAAGAAACAAGGAAGCAATGTTGTCAGGGACGAACTATGGTCGATCCAAGAGTGGTATGCACCAGAAGAAGATCAAATGCAACATCGGTGTCAACTAACTATAAAGGGGACAGAACGGACACAGTTGGAGCAGTTCATTTTGAATACTCTGCAATTACACATTCAACTGTGGATATGTTCGTGTTTACTATGGTATGAAGCGAACACAGTGTTTGCTCAAGTATTTTATAAAGAATTGTGGGAAAGAAGACGGCATGGCTTCGCCTAGTTGTTGTTCTCTGCATTTGTATTTGTAATGATTACATGCCAATACGGATTTCCGGAATGAGAGAAAACTAGAATGATGGAGTTTGCATAACAAATTATCCAATCGGAGATAATGAAAAATGATCCCGAGGTTGTTAGTGAGATAATCAGGTAATAGATACCGCGAAAATATGTTATTAGTACATTTTTCATAATGCCCTTTTCGATGAAATATGACTGTTACAACCAAGTATTTAATTTTTTATACTCTTTCAGGAAATACCCTCCAATCTCTACAACTTTCGTGAACTCCTCTTAATATTATTTGTTATTGATTTTCCTGAACGGAAAAGACAATTGTTTTTTTTTGTTCATCTAGCTTTTCCTGAAAGGACAATACATTTGATTCGCTTTTCCTTGAAGGAAAAGACCTCTAAAGACATTTGTTTTTCTTCAAATTATTTCGTTTTTCCTGAATAGAAAAAAAAACCATTTGTTATTCTTTATGGCTATCACGATTAATCGATTGTCGATCGGTCACGCCGAAATCGATCAGTATTTTTCATTGTTGAAGAATCGGTAAATTTAACTCCGTTTTAGACGTTTAATAATTACAAAAATGGTAGAAAAGCTTGTTTCTGAAGGTAAAAGGCCAAGAATGTCGACGTTAAACCTCAAGAAGGCTTATTTAGTCCAGCATCTCGTGAAATTTTTTTAGCTCACCGAGGGAGCTCAATTTATCACTTGCTGTCCGTCGTCCGTCGTCGTCAGTTGTCGTGGACATTTTTCGAACGACTTCTCCCCTGAAACCACTGGTCCGATCTTCACGAAACTTCATGTGGATATTCATTACTATATGGCAATTCATGTTTGTTCAAATGAAATTGCCACGCCCCTTGGGGGCTCTGTACGGGGCATAACTCTGATAGCACCGTATGAATTATAGAAAGAGTATTAAAAAGTCTTCTTCAACAGAACCAGTAGGCAGAAGCTTTTTATACTTGGTATGCAGCATCTTGGTATGGGTCTGATTCAAGTTTGTTCAAATCGAGTCCCTCAACAATTTAAGAAAAATAGGTAGAGGTGCCGGCTGCAAGCCGAGAGGTCCTCGATTCGAATCCCACCTGTGGCAACCGCATTGTGTCCTTGGGCAAGACACCTCATCTCCATTGCCCGCGTGTGAGCACAGTGGCGTGGTGCACTAAGACGTACTGCACGTCGATGGTGCACTTGTCTTCAGCCAATGCTAACCCTGCTTGTGTGGAGTTAGTATGTTTGGGAGCTGACAGTTGCTCGCCGTTGCTCGGTGGTTCTCTCCGGGTACTATGGCTTCCTCCACCCGTAAAACTGTTACGGTTATGATTAGCCATTGTTCATAAATATGTGACCTTAAACGCCAATAAATAAATAAATAAATTTAAAAATCTTTTTCTCCAGAACCAATGGGCAGAATCTTTTGATATTTGGTATGCAGCATCTTGGTATGGGTCTGATTCAAGGTTGTTCAAATCGAGTCCCTTGATCAATATTGGGTCTCCCTATAGGGGCATGCATTTTTCTTTAGTTCAATTAAAGGAAATATCTTCTCCAGAACCAGTGGGCAGAATCTTTTTATATTTCGTGCACAGCATCTTGGCATGGGTCTGATTCAAGTTTGTTCAAATTGAGTCCCCCGTTCAATACTGGGGATCACTATGTTGGTGTGAATTTTTACTTAGTGCAATTTAAGAAAAAATCTTTAACAATCTTCTTCACCAGAACCAGTGGGAAGAATCTTTAGATATTTGGTATGCAGCATCTTGGTATGGGTTGAATTCACGTTTGTTCAAATTGAGTCTTTTGATCAATATTGGGGCTCACTATGGGGCGTGAATTTTTACTTAGTACAGTTCAAGAAAAATTCTTTAAAACTCTTCTTCAGAACCAGTGGGCTGGGCAGAATCTTTTGATATTTGGTAAGCATGATGCTAGTAAGGGTCTGATTCAAGTTTGTTTAAATTGAGTCCCCCCGATCAATATTTGGGCTCAATATGGGGGCATGAGGTTTTATTTTGTGCAATTCAAGTCTAATTCTTTAAAAATCGTCTTCTCCAGAACCAGCATGCGGAGTCTTTTGATATTTGGTATACGGCATTCTAGTATGGGCTTGATTCAAGTTTGTACAAATTGAGTCCCTTTGTTCATATTAAGGCTCATTATGGGAATTTGAATTTCAACTTGGTGCAATTTACAATTTTTCAAACGACTTCTCCTCTGAAACCACTGGTCAGATTTTCACGAAACTTCATGTGGATGTTCATTACTATATGGCAATTCACTTTTGTTTAAATGAAATGGCCACGTCCCTTGGGAGCTCTGTCTGGGGCATAACTCTGATAGCGCAATATGAATTATAGAAAAATTATTAAAAAGTCTTCTTCAAAACCAGTGGGCAGAATCTTTTGATGCATGGTATGCAGCATCTTGGTATGGGTCTGATTCAAGTTTGTTCAAATCGAGTCCCTCAACCAATATTGGGGCTCACTATGGGGGCGTGAATTTTTACTTAGTGCAATTTAAGAAAAAAATCTTTAAAAATCTTCTTCTCCAGAACCAATGGACAGAATCGTTTGATATTTGGTATGCAGCATCTTGGTATGGGTCTGATTCAAGTTTGTTCAAATCGAGTCCCTTGATCAATATTGGGGCTCCCTATAGGGGCATGAATTTTTCCTTAGTGCAGTTTAAGGAAAAATCTTCTCCAGAACCAGTGGGCGGAATCTTTTGATATTTCGTATACAGCATCTTGGTATGGGTATGATTCAAGTTTGTTGAAATGGAGTCCCTTGATCAATTTTGGGGCTCACTATGAGGACCTGAATTTTTACTTAGTACAATTTAAGAAAAAGAAATTAAAAATCTTCTTCTCCAGAACCAATGGGTAGGATCTTTTGATATTCGGTATACAGCATCTTGGTATGGGTCTGATTCAAGTTTGTTCAAATTGAGTCCCTCGATCAATATTGGGGCTCACTAAAGGGGTGTGAATTTTTACTTAGTGCAATTTAAGAAATTTTTTTAAAAAAAAATCTTCTTTTCTGGAACCGATGGGCAGAATCTTTTGATATTTGGTATACAGCATCTTGGTATGGGTTGATTCAAGTTGTTCAAATTGAATCCCCCGTTCAATATTGGGGATCACTATGGGGGCGTGAATTTTTACTTAGTGCAATTTAAGAAAAAATCTTTAAAAATCTTCTTCTCCAGAACCAATGGGCAGAATCGTTTGATATTTGGTATGCAGCATCTTGGTATGGGTCTGATTCAAGTTCGTTCAAATCGAGTCCCTTGATCAATATTGGGGCTCCCTATAGGGGCATGAATTTTTCCTTAGTGCAATTTAAGGAAAAATCTTCTTCTCCAGAACCAGTGGGCGGAATCTTTTGATATTTAGTATACAGCATCTTGGTATGGGTATAATTCAAGTTTGTTGAAATGAAGTCCCTTGATCAATTTTGGGGCTCACTATGAGGACCTGAATTTTTACTTAGTACAATTTAAGAAAAAAAAATTAAAAATCTTCTTCTCCAGAACCAATGGGTAGGATCTTTTGATATTCGGTATACAGCATCTTGGTATGGGTCTGATTCAAGTTTGTTCAAATTGAGTCCCTCGATCAATATTGGGGCTCACTAAAGGGGTGTGAATTTTTACTTAGTGCAATTTAAGAAATTTAAAAAAAAATCTTTTCTGGAACCGATGGGCAGAATCTTTTGATATTTGGTATACAGCATCTTGGTATGGGTTTGATTCAAGTTGTTCAAATTGAATCCCCCGTTCAATATTGGGGATCACTATGGGGGCGTGAATTTTTACTTAGTGCAATTTAAGAAAAAATCTTTAAAAATCTTCTTCCCCAGAACCGGTGGGCAGAACCTTTTGATAGTTGGTATGCAGCATCTTAGTATGGGTCTGATGCAAGTTTGTTTAATCGAGTCCCTCGATCAATATTGGGGCTCCCTATGGGGGCCGTGCATTTTCACTTTGTGCAATTTAAGAAAAAATTCTTTAAAAATCTTCTTCTCCAGATTGAGTCCCTCGATCAATATTGGGGCTCCCTATGGGGGCGTGAATTTTTAGTTGGTACAATTTAAGCAATTTAAGAAAAAATATTCAAAAAATTTCTTCTCCAGAACCAATGGGCAGAATCTTTCGATCGTTGGTATGCAGCAACTTGATATGAGTCTGATTCAAGTTTGTTCAAATCGAGTTCCACGATCAAAATTTGTGTCTTAACAGTATGGACCATTCGGTGAGCGCCTAAGGCCCACTGGGGCCTCTTGTTTATATATTCCTCCTCATCCCCAGGAAAAGCATCAGGTATGTGACGCATTCGAAGTTTAATTTGCCTGGCGTCACCAGTAGGAAAAATATGTTCTATTGCAGTAGAAGTACCAAGATCATAGTCACGAATGGCAAAAACATCTTGGAATTCTATTAATAACTTTCTTTAAACTCTTGTTATTCATTCTCAGCTAAATGTTAAATCGACAGATTAAATAAATCAGTTAAATGTGAAGGAACATCTGCTTTAGAATTACCAATTTAGAATTAGAAGCTGGTTTGGATTTTTGCATCGGTTGGACGACACACTTCAGCTTCAACAGCTGATGTAATCACTTTATCCTTCCGTAATGTCACATATTTCTCAGACAAATTTAAAACACACCCGTAGAAATATTTCCAGTTCCCATTATGCATGGTACTAGGTATAAGAAGTTCCTCCATAACAGACTCAATCATAAAACTGTTATCAAAATCAGTTTTACACAGAACAAAAGCAACGGAAGCCGGGGAATAATATGCCGTTTTTCCACTTGAACTAACATATTTTCTGTAGATTTTTCCCCTTGACTCCTTTTGTTTCCGACACACCAGTGGCCTCGCTATGTTCACTGGGAGACATGAACATCGCGGACTCGGGGTTTTGTTGTAACTGTTCACAACTTATATCAACATTCTCTTCGTTGATATACATTTAAGCTCTAGATAAATCTAAAATTAACTTATACTTATGCTTTATTAAAAATCATACCCTAAAAGCATTGGGTACATTATTGGAGATACACATGCTCATGGAAAATTTGACCACCTAATTCTAGTGTCACTGGTCCAACATAAAGGCTGGTTATACTAGAATTCTGAGCTGCCAATTTTAATTCTACTTTCTTTTTTACATCAGATTTTTCTTACAAGCCATTAAACACTTCATCCGATATTATTGAAACTTCGGCTGCTGAGTCTATTATTCCCTCTATGTTAGTTCCATTCAATTTAATTGGTACAGTTATTAAAAGTTTTTTCAATTTTACAGATTTTCAAACCATCATCTGAGAGAGGGTTAATTTCTCAGGTATATTTAATAACTCTTATAGACTCTACAGAATTATTCTGCCCAATCCATGGATTGACCCGTCCAAAAACCTTGATTGTTTTAAAGTACTGCCACTGGTATGTTGCAATGAATCCAATTTATCAGTTTTGCCGATAATTTCTTTAAAGTAGGCAGCTGGAGACTACTAACGCAGTTTCCATTTGTTTTACCAAGCAAACCCTGACGAAATCTACTAGCAGCATGCCCTAAAATGAATGATTCGGGTGACCCCACCCAAACCTTGGTTGCCATGACATGCACTCGATCTGCCCAATCGCGGAATGACTCATCCCTTTGTTGTGACATAGAATGATATAGGGCAGTCAGTGTTTCAGTGGGCTGTTGAGATCCATAACGATCTTCTAATTTTAGCAAGAGCTGCTCGTAGGTTGTGTCTGGATATGCTTTCAATAAAAATGCAGAATAATTTAAGGCTTTCGCGTCTGAACTCCAGCACAAGGCTGTTATTTTATCCTCGCCGGTCATCCGATTTTGCAAAACAAACCGATTACACTTTACCTGGAAGCCTTCGAAACTACTTCTACCATCAAATGTCAATTTAGACGGAAGATTTAAAGCCCTGCTTCTACCTTCTGGTGGTGGTGGAATATCATATGTTTGATTAATTCTTCTGGGACATGCAGTAGAAGGATTTTTACTTTGAAAATCAATGGATTGACCTTACAATACATCTCGAGAAGAACGATCAATGTATGCAGCTAGCTCAGGAGTTAAGGTAGGAAAAGGAGATACACCAGTGATGTTTTCAATCCCTATATGGGTAGACTTTGGTGTTGCCAAACAAGGCACATTAAACTCTTCACGGTTACATAATCCCATAACCCCAGGCGTGACGTTTCACAAATCCCCTGGAGTAGTCTATCAGCCGGTTCAGGCGCATTAAAATCTTCACGGTTACATAACCTCGGGTGTGACATTGCATGAATCCCCTGTTGTTGTTGCTGTCTTTCAACTGGTTCAAAAATCGTTGTACCATACCCCCTCCCCATTTGTCAAAAGAAACTCTTCGGCTGTTTACAGGATCTTGCTTAGCCACACATCTTAACGGAGACAAGTATGCATCAAGACCACGAGATACCGATGGCAGTTGGCCCAAGAAATCTAACTCGGAATGTGGATAATCAGTTTCACTCTTAACCTGCTGAGTATTTCTAGATACTATTCATCAAATCTAGTCATGGCTGCTAAAAGCAGCCATAACTAGATTTGATTAAAAATTAATCTAAATGTAACACAAGAAATCGTTGATGAAAAAATCCTAGACGACAGGTTTAGAGATGTAGGAGGAGTCATATGGAACAGATGTTGAAATTCACGTGGAATAAGCGGATCTGTCAATCCAGGAGTTTTTGAATCGTGAAGGCATCAGTTGCACTTGGTACAGTACGTGGAGAGTGTATTATTACTAAATTCCCCCAGAGTGGAGATTCCACCCAAGCAATAATTGCAAATTTGTTGCAAAGCACAACCAGCACAAGCAAAGTTTCAGCCAATGGACCTACGGGTTAAACCCGGAGGTCCAATAGCTGAAACATTGCTTGTTTGTTTTGTCGATATGCACAAAATTTGAAAGGTATAGCCTGGGTGATAACCCCACTTCACGGGTGATTTAGTTACAATTCACTCTTCACGTACTGTAATTTTACTTCATCTACTGCTGGGATTGAAAAATCAATGAATTCCAGCAATTTATCCATTAGTAAATATAGGGGCAATTTAATAAAAATATTTGGGGTAATATTACTAAATCTTACTTGCTTTTATAAAATAATGTCCGCTCTCTTTTGACCAATTCCCGACAAAGCCCTTAACCCTTCATCATAAGTACATTTAGCTAGCTCAGTCGGTAGAGCACGAGACTCTTAATCTCAGGGTCGTGGTTTGAACCCGAAGATGGATGCCACATGAACCATCCTTGGGGTTATGGCTAGTTGGTTTTAGCTCTCTTACTTTTCACTAACCTATAGTTACCGTCAGTGTTGCACAACACTTGTTTCTCTGTAGCGATTAAACTGGATCTCGGAGATTTCACTTCATAACAAATCGTCTTCAACAACTCTTCTATGACAGCTTGGGAACACAGCAATAACAATCTCACCCCCGTGGGAACCCCGGGAAGTGAAGCAGTGCTTGTTTACTGTGGTAAACAAGCTCTGTTTCACTGGTAAAATAGGACCCAGTCACTAATACATGGGGTGCGAGTCCTCTCAAATAGGCAACATGGGGTATAAACGATTGACTGACCTTGACTTTATCTCCATGTTGTGGTCATGATTAGCCATTGTGCAAAAGTATGTGACCATAAACAACAATGAATAAATAACAATCTCAACTCTTCTGAAGTTTACTTTCATCTGTGTTCACTCTTCGTCATCTCCAAAAAACAGCTGCACCTATCCTAATTTTCCGTGCGCCTTAAATGGCTCACTCAACTGTACAAGATCATCCAATCAGGGACTTCCAGTTACGGTCATGGTTTAAGAGGTCACCAGAATTGATAATTAAGATGAAGCGACAACGGGCTTCCGAGTATCATGACATAATAGCATTTTAAGGTGATTCTAAACTGAAGATTGTAGTTTGAGTGGACAGGTCGAAAACATGATGTTTTTTTCACTACTTTTCAATAGTAATGGTTATTTAATACATGACTGATTGCTACCTACCTAATAGATTACAAAATGTGATAAAATTTTTTAAAAAAAGAATTTACTCACCAAAAGAATGCTTTTAAAAATCCCTAACTCACGGTCAACTTCCTGCCACCAAAACTTAAAATATGAATCTCACATTGAAAAATATGTTTTCTATGTGCACTGGAGAACAACAGTTGAGTCATAACTTTTTAAAAAATAAATCCAATTGTATGTTTATTTAAATTTTTGAAGGACCACTGCATGCACTGGTCCAGACATTTTTTCACAGAGAACTATTTACAGTTCAAAAGTATGTATAGCACACCACACTAATCAGTAATCTAGCTGACCTCCCCTGGAAATATTAGCCATACAAGTGATATGTCTGTTCTGCCCTCTTCCACAAGTAAAACTGTCTAGACATGAAATGACCCTGTTGAAAGTGTATCGTCAAATCCCAATAATAGAAAATAAAAGACTGCGTGGCTACCCCCACCCCCACCCCCACCCCACCACAAAAAAATTGAATTTTTCAAAATTGAAAAAGGGACATAACTCTGGCAAAAAATTGTCGGATCAAACCCTGATCTGACTTGACCTGCATTTTATGTTGATACACCTACACAACAAATTTTATTTGATTCTATCAATTAGAGCTCAAGTTATTGGTTGGAAACTAAAAAAAGGAGTTTTCAAAGTTGAAAAAGTGTGACACTGGAATCACCTACCAGGACTACATGCAGGCTCGAAAGGAAGTGAGGCCCGTCGGAACCGGGGGGGGGGGGGGGGGTCTGGGAAGGGGGACTGCAGCCCCCCGCCCCCAATAATTTGCTCATATTTCGTCGTTAGTTTTATCCATGATGGGAGCAACCGATGTAATCTGAATAAAACTGGACATTACATTATTTAACTCAGATTAGAACAGTGGCGTAGGAACCGGTGGGGGGGGGGGGGGGGGGAGATATTCCCCCACCCCCACAAATTTGTCAAAAGTAGGCTTTACAGGGCTGGGTTGGTGGTTTCTCCACACGGGATGCCCACTGGTTACCATTTTCCGACATTGCTGTTAATGATTACAGGACTGAGTGGGTTCCATGTGGGCTTTCTTCCACCAATAAAACTGACAGTCGTGTTTTCACCTAATTGTGGAAAGCGATGTTAAACCCCAACCAACCACAGGGTAATTCATTGCATGTTCACTATTCCTGTCATTCTGCTAGGAAATCACGCTGAATTGATCAGAGCTGACGTATTTCCTTATTGACGATGTATTTGCTCAGAATCACTCAGAATGCATATTTGTACATCTTAAATTAAAAAAAATTCCCTGGGGAGGCCCCCGGACCCCCCCCCCCCCCAACGAGACGGGGAGGTACCCCCTCTCGTGCTCAGCCCCGCGCGCCTCTTCGCGGTACGGATGACCCTTCGCGTCATAGGAATATACGATTTATTTGCTCAGAATCAACCAGAATGCATGTTTTTACATCGTAAATTCGAAAATTTTCCTGGTGGAGGCCCCCGGACCACCCACCAACGAGACGAAGGATACCCCCTCTCGTGTTCACCCCACTCGTCGCTCGGATGACGTGTCGCGTCATGGGAATATAGGTCCTACCCCCCACCCCCCAAATAAAATTAGCTTACTACGCCCCTGGATTAGAATTATGAACGTATCACTGAATGTATAACATGCACCTGCACATATGTTGATGTGCAAACGTTTTGAGCAATTCCTTTGGCAGCTTAGAAGACCACGACAACCGTTGGCGTAATGATAAAACTAATGAATCCACCATAAGGCCTGACTGTTTTTTAGCATGACGGAATATGGCCACGGCCTGCAGGTGAGCCCGGTGTGAGAACCGTCCCCAAATGTTATGGGGTTCTATTGGGATTTTTGAAACATTTTGTTAAAAAAACAACTTTTGCCGTTTAAAAAAATCAAGAGGTTTTTGCTTCAAAAGCTACCAGAATGCTTCCTTTGATTGCCCTTTTCAAAAAAATTTCTGGGGGAGTAATCCCCCTCCCCTCCCCCCTCAAAAAGTCCGTGCCTTCAGCACTCGCGTCAGATGCCTTTGGCATCTGGATACCCCATACCCATTTAGTATCAGCCCCCCAATATAAATTTCGTTCCGACGGGCCTGGAAGTTATGGAATTGAATTCCGCCAATAAGTCGTATCGATTGACCAATACTAACAGTGCTCAAAGTATAAAATATTCGTCCAGTTATTGAAAAAATCCGATAAGGTGCTTAATGTATACAAGTATTTTTCATGTGCTAAATGCTATGTTTTGGATCATGAATAAACTCATGTTGTGTCAGAAACCTACCTTGTACTATTTTTTTTTTGGTGGTGAGTTGACCCGGTGGCGACTTGACCCGGTGGCGAGTTGACCCGTTCCCAAAAAATTTGATGCTCGATTGTGCCTTGTGTGTGTTGCCATACTTCTCTTTCGTTGAGAATTTCTATGCAACGACTGATAAAATAATTTTCTAGAGAAAAATTTCATGTTCACACTTCTGTCATATTATATTTGTGATTAGGAGGTCTAGTGGGGTGGATAGAAATAAAAAATATTATTTTTCGCACTTTGAACAAACGACTTACCAACGCATGTGACTTTCCGGTGACAACAACTTCGATCAACAAATACTTGCAGGCAGGAGTCTAATAGCCCACAGATTATTCGAAATTATCGATGATCTTTGTGGATTGCAAACAAATTTAATGAAATACATCATTTACAATGATTCGCAATGTAAATCACACCAGATCGCAAAACTAGGAGCATTATTTCTGGAACTCACCGAAACCAGACCGAAACGGGACCGAATGACAGACCAATAAAGTTAACCATCAATATTACATGACGAACAATAGTTCCCCCGATTTGCGATTAAAAGAAGTGAAAAGGCAACCAGTTTACGAATATTTCTACAACGAAAGAATACAACATGGTTTTCTAATTCCACTATATGTCACCGTTTTGTTAATTAAAGAAAATTGAAATTTTTGTTCTCTATTGGTAATTTTGGCGCATTAATACAAACTAACGGCAAGGTCGATCCATGTAAACAAATTTATTGCTTCAGTTGGTGAGGGAAGAATATTTACAAAGAACAGACAATCAATGCAATTTGCCTCAATTAGTCTGCTTCCCTTGAGATATATCGACAATCAGAATTTCAGCAGTGGCATGGTCATGAGAATTTACGGGACATATGGCGAGATCTTTTGTCGCAATGTTGCCCACAATCTTCAGTGTTTTGAATTTTCCACCGTAAACATGGCGGACACTTTTGAGACTGAAACGACCCAGGTTGACAACGTGCATAGTCCTATCTTCGATGTGTTTTATTAAAAATTAAGACTCAACTGCTGCAGTACATTACTGATAGCTAACGTTGGTTGTTCATTGGAAGGTGGGGCGTCTCGCTATTTTTTGAAATCCTGCCCACGCCATTTCCGACTTTTTGACAGTACACATTTTCTAATGTCTCCAAATGACATGTAAATTTGTTAAATGCAGATTTTGCGGGTCCCATCACGTTCTATGTGACATGACCATATCCCCCAACCCTGGTATCCAAGGGCAAGGCTGTTTCGTTGCCAAGTTATTGTTCAATGAAATGTTCACATTTTTCTGTGTTTCTGGCTTCCATGTTGGCAGCCATGACTTTAGAATCACCTTAATGCCTTTGTCAATCTCTTTTATTGAGTCGGTCTTTCTCTCCGTGAATTGTGTGCTGTTCATTGTTCTCTTTGTATTCAACTGAATGGTGAAGAAACAATCACAAATGACTGACAGATTCTTTCTGAAATTCTAAATCTCCATTTCAGTGACCAGCACATTGAAATGGACCAATAGTAACCGGTTTCGTAAAACCCCTGGTACATTTCAGCGAAAAAACTGAAAATGTTGGAAAGTGGAAGTAACAGAAAACACGGAACCGGCGCTGTCGGAAAGAGTTGCGGAAAATAACCGATATGCGGAATTAGTATTAACAATAGAAAAAAGGCGGAATTGGCGGAACTCTCTCATGATATACGGTGGTATAAATAGTGTACATTGTCGCAATTATTCCAACGGATCCACTCCGTGCCCATCTTGGTTGTGAAACCCTGAAACGGAGATGACGTAAGTTGGCACTAAAATAGCTCTCTTGTGTTTTGGATTTAAAATACAACAATACTTTCAACTCACCAGTGATGGTCTGTCTAAAACTCTGGCATTATTTAAGGAAAGGTGACAAAATCTTAATTCTTGAGTTTCATTCCTGCGTAAAATAAAACCGTAGCTTAAAATGATAATAAATTTGAAAATCTGTGCCTTAAAATATTTTTCTTAATTCGTTTGACATGGTAGATTAATATATGGTCCCCAATCAGTAATTATAAATGTCCTAAATATTTAGATATAAATATTCAGATATAAATATATGTGCAGAAACATCTTGAAATAGCACTATGGGTTAGGAGGAGTTGCCGCTATATGATTACCTTGAAGCCATCTTGGGGAGGGTGATGTATAGTTGAGTAGCGATGTTGTTTGCTGACGTATCAGCAATCCAGTTGTATAGAGATCAGTGTCCTTTAACCCATTCAAAACCAAACAAAACTGTTGTTTATCGCTCTGAATAACACTGTTGCTTCACGTAATTGGATGTCTCTTCAGAGTTCGAAAAACATACTTTTCCGAGACCATTGTATACGCTATAATCCATGTATTGTGAAAAATGATGCGCTTTATTTCATCTCCACCACAACGGTTATTTTAACAACATTTCATTTTTTCATAGATTTTACGCCATTTGTTATCCCATGAAGTCGCAGTTTCAGTGTTCGAGGAAACGAGCTAAAATTCTCATTGCCATATGTTGGTGCCTTGCGGCCCTTCTTGCATTACCATCATTTTTTATACCGGTGAGTTAATTTTTATTTTTTAATTAAATTGTCACTGTTATATCTATCATTTATTCACTCCTTCCAACAAACCTCCGCAAGAATATTTCAAAGATTTTCTCGCAAAAATCAAACCGAATCACGGACAGAACCCAACACACTTGGGAACACTGGCACTATCTAAATTTGCATATTAAATTTATCCCTTGATTTTGTCTCCGTTATGAGTATTAATTGTACCTGATTGCTAGGATATCTTTGAACAAAACAAAAATGGGAGCGGATCGGAAAGTCCCTGACAGTGGGTGGTGGACCGATCTAAGGCCTCCAGTCTGCGTTCTTGTCATCTGTTGACCATGACTGTGACTTCATTTTTCCAAGTTATGCCCCAGTTGCTCCCAAAGAGACAATCCTCCAAGGGAAAGGGGGAAGACTTCTCGTTATCGTGATTTCATAATTTCTAAATTATTTATTAATTATCCTGTGATATATATGACAGTTGTGCATAACGATTTAATTTGATCCACGGGATGGGAAATGCTCATATTAAGACAGACAATGACTATGCCCAGTTTATTTCCACACTATCCATTTGAAAGCTTTCCAATGGCAAGAGGTCAAGTAGAGGTAAACTGTTTCATTTGAATTTCTTTAAGACTTAAATCAAGGCAGACGGAAGAGGGTGATGTTTTGTGTGAGAGTTCCACAACTAGAATAATCTCCATTTAATCAATGCAGTGCCGTTCGAACTATAATAACCAGAGTATCATGTTCATACCAACAGGTAGGTCCATGGACCAAAACATTGTTTTTGCTTGATTTTGATAACCAGGAAACTTTATCGTGCTTTGGATGTCATTCGATAGGGAAATTTCAGTCATTTCCTTCGCGAAATTATGTAAGCATTAGCTCGTGGCAGGACTTGTAGTTTTAACTGCGGCTATCAACATGCTACTGTTACAAGGTGGCAAACAACTTGGAAAAAACGACTTCAAATTCTAAGGGATAGACATACCATCCCGAATACTCTGCAGATGGGCGAGTGGTTTAAAGTATCTACTCTATGTACAGTTAAAACTAGAAGTCCTGTCACGAATAGTGCGCTTATCTAGGCTTAGTTGCGCGTTGGAATTGCGCGCCATTGCCATATCGAATGGAATCCAAAGCACGGCAGGTTCTCCTGGTTACTCATAGCAAACACACGCAATGTTTCTGCCAATGGACCTCCGGGTTACCCGGAGGTCCATTGGCTGAAACATTGCTTGTGCACAGGCCATATGTACAGAATATGATAGCTTTACTTGGGCCATAACGCGTACATTAACGCGCATATCAACGTGCTATTTGTGCGCATTTCATGACAGGACTTCTGGTTTTAACTGTACTCGGTGATAAGATTTGTGGGACATCAGCAGATTATATTGATATTTTTGGGATCGGCAGTTATAGAATTTCATCGTTCTTATGGAGAGGATCTACAATTAAGACTAGAAGCCCCGCCACAAACTATGCGCTTATTTTAACATAATTTCGTCTGGAAATTGCGCGAAATTTCCCCATCGAATGGCATCCAAATTACAACAGATTCCTCTGGTTATCAATAGCAAGCACAGAAAATATTTCAACCAATGGATCTCCTAGTTGAACCCGGAGGTCCATTAGCGGAAACATTGCTTGTGCCTAGGGCATATGTACAGAACTTGTTAGCTTTCCTATCGTCATAGCACGCAGATCAACGCACAGGTTGACGTGCTATTCTCCTGGAAATTCATGGCAGGACTTCCAGTTTTAACTGTAATGACACATTTATTATTGTTACACCTTTGCTATACGTTGGCTTGAGCAATCAATGACAATTATTCACCACGATTTCTGAGGCGTGTTTGATAAATCCAGTTGTAGCCAGGTGTAGGGACTGTATGATCTCTCAAATGTATTGTGTATTCTTATCACGAAGAAATATTCATTCACACAATATGAAATACTTATTGCAGTTAATCTGTCTTGTCTAGCCAGAAACATAAGATGCAAATCGAAATCTGAAAGAGAGGAACCCAAACGAGTCTCAGTTTATTGGGAAATTTAAGGAGCAATTTCATTAAATAAGAGCTGAACCGACACTGGCTCCATTGAAACCTAATTTACTGATGAGTTTCCGAAATTGTACTCTTATGTTGAGAACGACGTGACATTTCTCTTCATCACTTGACCCAGTATGCATGGCACTTTATGTGATTACTGCTTTTTTTAAATGTGGGTAAATGGTCGGTAGAAGGGTGGGGTTATGTGATAAACAGAGAAATACAACCAATAAGTGTTTTGATAAATATAGGTTATTACTACTATATGGGGTTCTGAGATGGTGTATTGGAATTCGAGACGTGGTCTTTGGGCATATATCGACGGTTCCGTTGGGACGAGTCGATATATGGCCCAAAGGCGAAGACGAGACCTCAATATTTCGGAAACCCACTTGTAGTAATAATCAATTTATTTTACAATATTCCCCTCTTTCATGACATGTTCGCATATATGCTATTCAAAAAGTAGGGGATATTTGATAAAAGTGAGATATATGAAGAAATATATTTATATTTTCAACAAAAAGACAGTTGGGGCATTGCACTGTGACATCTTGTGAATGATTTCAGCGATAGTTGGGTGTCTGACAAGCACACATGCCACGTACTGAGCTGCAGAAGACGTGGATGGTCAGTCAGAGAATTTACCACATTCAGCCCAAGACTTCAATTTCTTGTAAATCCTCCTCGGTTTGCGAGACTAGCGCTGATCCGACATGGCATATTCATTACCAAAGGTCCAATATCAGTTTGACTGATGTTATTCCATTCTTCCTGCAATGCAGGGGCGAGTTCCTGGACATTGGTGTTGGCGTTGTAGTAGGCGCCTGCCAAGCATATCCGAGACGTGCTCGATTGGTGACAAGTCTGGACTTAGTGCTAACCAAGGCAGTGTAGTGATGTTTTGCTCCTGGGGGAATTTTGTAGCGACACGGGCCCTGTGTGCTCTTGTATTGTCATCTTGGAAAATGAATCAACGGCCGTGAAGTCTCGCAAATGGCACCACATGAGCTGCTAACATGTTGTCACGGTAGTACTGTCCTGTGAGACGCCCTTGGATGACATGTAATGCTGTTTTGCTTGTCATGGTTTTGTCTCCTCACATAACCGATCCACCACCAAAACGATCGTGCTGCCTAACGGTAACGTCACGGTATAGTTCGTTCCACCGCCGCCACACTCTGTTTCGCCTGTCGTGGAAGTTGAGAGTGAACCCCCATTCATCGGAAAACATGACGTTGCTCCACTGACGATTGTCCCAGCGCTTTCATGCTCCACACCAATTACGCCTTGCTGCGATGTGGCGTTCCGGCAAACGTGGAATTATTCGAACTCGTCTCGTCGAAGGTACAAATTTCGATAGACGACTTCGGATAGTCTGATCACTAACTCGCACATCTATCGCTCGGTGCAGCTGCTGTCCAATTTCTGAGGCACTTTGATGGCGGTTACGTAATGCTGTGGTTCGGGTGAAACGATCCTGGTTAGCAGTTGTCGCCCTTGGACGACCTGGCCGACATCTGTCATCAACATTGTCTGTCTGACCGAAGCGTGACCACAACCTGCTAATCACCGATTGAGTAACGTTGAGAATATGAGCCACTGTAGTCTGTATGTTGCCAGCTTCCAACATGCCAACGACACGTAAATGTTTGTCACGTGTCAGTCTTTGCATACCTGAGAAGTTACGTCTCGACTAGAAACTATTGATGAACGAGTTTGTATCAAGAAAAGAACGATGAGACCGCCGAAAAAGCCCGTCCACTACAAATGAAAATTTCAAAACGTACCCCCACAGACATTAACGTATCGCCTGTGCAAAATACCTGCACGAAGTTTTCGTGGGCCGGTGACATTCACGATCCACACTAAACTTAGTAACATATTGATATGTCCAATCAAGCGTACCCAATAGCATTTTCCGAAAAAATCAACATCACTTTGGATATCCCCTACTTTTTTTTAAATAGTAAACTTTGACAATCGTTCAGCGCATATGAATTGATTTTTTATGAATGAAAATCATGACATCGTGGTGTTGCGTTCTTGCGCTACGCATGACGTAATCCCTTTTCATTATTCTACTTGTACCATAGCCGCTGAAGTTTATAACAGTGTTTCAGCTCGGTGTTTTTTCTGTTTTATTACTTTCCAAATTGTAATTTACTGGGATTTCCGGGTTTGATTATAAACGATAACTTCACAAGTGAATTATGGAATCAGCAATTGGACCATGTATCCGTGCGCCGAAACGAAGACGCTTTGCCGTGGGTGTAATGGAGAGTTCATTGTTTTTTTGTTTTTTAACCATTTACCTAACATGAAAAGCAGACGAAAAAAATTCTTGAATAACTATTATTTTCATTTTTGTCTTACAAACATAGGTTATGACCCCACATTGGAACGAGCTCGTTCCAGTTAGGGGTCATAACCTATGTTTTAGAGAAAAAAATGAAAATAATAATGAAAATTAATTGGCGATTTTTGAGAATAGCGCTGGCCTGTTTTGGCCGTTACGTTAGGTAAAGGGTTAAATAATATACTTATCGTTAATAATGAAAAGTAATAAACAGAGTAATCGCTTGACTGGACTGGTTATGTGAAATAATTCATTCGAGGCGAGGGACTATATTGTAAAACACTCGTGCGCATTCGCGCACTCGTGTTTGTACAACGTTCCTCACCTCTCATGAATTATTTCACGTAACCAGTCCAGTCTAGACGTTTTCACAATACATAAGACTCCAAATCTCACAGAAAAAAAACTAACAAACGAGATAATGACACAGTAGATGTAGTGATTTGTTTATTGTGTATATACTTTACCCAACGAACTGTAGTTCCACCTGTATGTTATACCAGCATTATCAGGTCTAATGACAGGAGTAGTCGAGATGTTGAAATCAGACCTGTTTGACTGGAGGAGGAGCCGGCGAGGATCCGCAACTCCTCCGACAAAGGGAGTCGAAGGAGGTTATGGGAGGGGCAAAGGAAGCAAGGGTGCGGTCATATTTATAAAAAAATAATTTTAATAATTTTAATTGCTATGACTTAGAATATTTTTTAAAATAATTTTAATTGCCATTACGTCATACCCCCTCCCCCTCTTAATGCTGAACAGTGATATGATGCAGAAACCCCGTCAACTCTTTTAAATTTGAATTGTAATGACGTAGTCCCCCTCACGATTGGCGTATGATCATTTAAATGAAATTTAAATTGCGTATTAAGATGGTTTTCAAAATATTTCGTTAAAGAATTAAATATTTTTAAAGTATTTAAATGACGTTTGTTCATTTAAGAATTTTCGTTAAAAAATCTATAATTAATTTTTATTCCCCTAAACACTTCTTGAGAAACAAGTTCAAACCAATAGTCGCCACAATGTCTACAGTTATATTATATTAATAAAAATAATGTCATCCAGTGTTTACACAGCTACGTAAACATAAGAACATTGCCCATTGTTCTGACTTGCTCAAACGGTAATTCCATATCAAAACAACCTCCGGTTCTTATCACCTTACTGTTAATAGAAACCTACGTCCCTTTGTGATTGCTCAGCCAATCAAAGCGCAGGAAGTTAATTTGGAAAATTTCAAAATTAACAGAATTTCTACAGAAAAGACTCGATTTCATTACACCAAGGCCTCAAGTCTTGTAATGCGGGGCTCAAAATTATGGCTGAACTTGATTTCAATTTAACTCAGTTTCGAAGGCAGGTCGCAAATTTTGCAGAAAATAATTTATTCCTATCCAGTGCATACAAATCGGTGGGGTTTCTACCCTTTCCATGCTTGTCACCTGTAAAGTTGTTGACATTTTGGGAATGAATTTCAACTTACATACATCGATCGAACGAACGTGAAATGGACGTTTCAAAAATAGTTGAAATGCCAGAGGAAGAAGCTGAGAGAGAGGCAGAGAGTTATTTACAATAGAGGATTGATAATTTTTTATAGCTGTCCGATCGCGGTGAAGCTCAAATCTACGTAACTGAGAGTATAGGGAGATGCTAGAAAGATTTCCCGAGGTGGAAGCGGCGACAAGTCCATTTGGAGAGGTCCAATTTCGACACCGACAAAAACACATTTTCGACCTCCCTATAGCCACCCAAGAGGCGGTATGACAGGTGTTAAAATGGAGAATTGGGAAGATGATGTTTTTTTTCGGAAGAGTAAATGATATCGTCTCAGAATAGTTGGGAAAAAGAAACGTTTACAGAGGAGGAGATGGCGTTATTATCTAAACGTCGTTTTTAAAGAACACCACACAGGGCTTCATGTCGGTCTTTTTCAAGATTACCAGAATCTCAAAACGAGAGCTTTCTCTCACATCACATCGCACCCCTTCTCCCAAAGAGCGAAGGTTAAGGGTGTACATTTTCTATCCCGATGAACCTTTATTGCTAGAGGGGGTTATTGTTCCCAAGTCTGCACCTATTTCGCATTTTTGGGGTGGGTAATATAGAGTCGTGTATCCTCTTCCCATGGGGTATTTTTGCGGCTAATCGGGTAACATCGTTTATACCACTTTTACAGTGAGAGTGGTAGAGGAGGAGGGTATTGAAGAACTTATGATTTCTCCACAAAACTTGTACGATGGAAGGGAACAAGGCCTGTTATGGTAATTCTTTGGATAAAGGTCCAATCGTTTACAGTAGATTTGAAGTTTTTTTTTATTTATTGGGGGTTTTAACAACACTTATGACAGCCAGGGTCACCTCGAGTCGGACAGTTGGCGGAAGCCGAAGAGAACCACCAAGCAAGGGCAAGCAACTGTTAGACTTCCCAACTGCACATAGGGTTAGCATTGGTTGAAGGCGAGTGCTCCCTCGACGTGCAGTACACCTTAGTACACAACACTACCACGCCCACGGGGGCAATTAGGGAATGGTAGTTCTTTCATGTTTTTACTTCCCACATTAGATGGATAGCTTATTCTTCAGTAAACATAAAAAATAAACATTTGATATAGGCTAGAAAAACACGATACCGCGGGGGTGATTCACTTCATTGATAAACAAGACGCAGGGTTATCACCTTAATTTTAGCATCTTTCCATTTTTACTTGAGTTGAAAGCAGTTATTGTCATCACGTTTTAGAAAAATGGTGGCTGGACATTTTTACTCGATTCTATCAATTTTAAACGTGGTGGAACTTAATACAATTGAACATGTTTAGTCCACTGTTTAGCAAAATTAGTATTCTTTGCTACAACAGTTAAGCCTCAGGGTCTTTTGATAAGAGACAGACCGCCATGAAAAAGTTGCTTTATCGATGCATGTCATATACATGTATTTCTTTCAAACTAACACGCCATTTTGTTTTTTCAAGAAGTTTGTATAAATAAATTTAATTTAATTGTAGATTCTTTAAAGAAATTTTTTAATTCTTTTTATATTAAATGATCATACGCCATTTAAGGGAGGGGGAACTAAGCTTTTATGAGGCTTTGTGTATAAGATTATCTTTTTGAATAATTTAGTTGGCCCTTAAAAGGGCCGTTGTAAGGACTACTTTGTCCATTTGTCCATCACCAAACAGTAGGTATATTCTTCATTTATACTCCAGATAATATTCTTCTCTGGTTCTCTGGCTAATAACGATGCGTACTCGGACAGTTGCGGTGTCGGTACGATCTTGTCCATATTTTCCACCCACAATGGCGTGACTTCCTCTATCTCCACCTTTAACATGGCTTCATCGAAACATCTCCAAACTCGTTCTTCTGGCGTCGTCATAGGGCAGACATTGTGTTGTGTCTGGCTGGGATGGTCTACTGTGCATCCATACCAAAGTTGGGAGGCTACCTCTGTGATTTTCTTTTCAGCCAATTCTGCATACGCTAGGTTCAGTTCGTGTTCTATTTGCCGATTACGCAGTTCTGCTGCTGGATTTTTCTTCCCATGAGTCGTGGGTAACTCATCTCGCTTTCTTTCCCCAGACATTTTTCTCTCAGCAGCTATAACTTTGTTTTCGATTTCATCAATAGTCTTTTTAAGATCCCTCCATTCTGCATCGTCTATGGTACTCCCCAGTCTTGGTGGGTGTTATCGAATCCTTGGTGTATCTTCGTATATGGATCTTCAATTCCCCTTTAATTTTCTCCATTTTTTAATATGTCTCGAATGTTGCAATTGCGAAATTAAAATGGCTGATACTGTAGGGTTCTCGAATTTTCCAAAATAGCTTCCTGCGCTCTGATTGGCTGAGCAATCCCAAAAGGGGCGTAGGTTTCTATTAACAGTAATGTGATTCGAACCTGAGTGTGTTTTCATTTATTCACTTTTAACCATTTACATGGCGTAAAGCAAGTGTTAACACAGAGAAATTTTAATACACTACATGTCCGGGCAGTCCGTATATATACATGTGATATACGTGTAACCTCTCCAGCGCTGTATGTCGATTGTTCATTGCATACGAAGTTCGAAACAGTAATGTGATTCGAACCTGAGTGTGTTTTGATAAGGAATTACCGTTTGAGCTGGTCAGAACATTGGGCATTATTCTTATGTTTACACAGCTGTGTAAACATTGGATGTCATTATTATACTCCCCGCAAACAAAGTTGGGGGGTATATAGGAATCACCCTGTCCGTCATGGTGGGGTTGGGTCATGGGTGGGGTGGGGGTTAGGGGTAGGGGTAGCCCCAGAGTAGGGCTTAAGGTTGGGGGTTAGGTCCCGGGGGTGGGTGGGGGTTAGGGTCTGGGGTGGGTGGGCTTTTAGGGTTTAGGGTCAGGGTGGGGTAGGGTTAGGGTTAGCATGTGGTTTTTGGGTGGAGGGGTGGGGTTAGGGTTAAATATAAGTTCTAGGGTGGAGGGGCGGGGTTCTGGGTAAAATAAGGTTTTGGACATACAAAATGTTTTTTTGGTAGCCCATAAACCCGAAATGTTGGAGCGTCCGTCCGTCTGTCCGTCCGTCCGTCTGTCCGTCTGTCCGTCTGTCCATCCTTATAAGCGCAACTCCTCCTAAACCGTTTGAAGAATTTTCACATTTTTACACATTGGAAGAACTCCATATGAAGATGTGCATGAAGCAATATAATTCCGTTCTGACATTTCCAAGGAGAGGCAATCTAACTTATACATTTTAATGTACCAAAAAGGCTACATGTGAGGCGCGGGGGGTATCACTTTGTGAGCTTGCTCACAGTACCTCTAGTTTTTATTAATATAGTACAACTCTAGACATTGTGACGCCTAATAATTTGAACTTGTTTCTCAAGAAGTGTTTTGGGGAATAAAAATTAATTATAGATTCTTTAACAAAAGTTATTAAATGAACATATGAACATATGTCATTTAAATACCTTAAAAATATTTAATTCTTTAACGAAATTTATTGAAGACCATCTTAATACGTCATTTAAATTTCATTTAAATGATCATACGCCAATTGTTAAGGGGACTACGGCATAGAAATCAAAATTTAAAAAAGGTGGAAGGGGTTACTGCATCGTATCATTTTTCAGCATTAAGAGGGGGTGGGGGGTGGGGGTATGACGTCATAGCAATTAAACTTATTTAAAAAATATGCTACGTCATAGCAATTGAAATTATTCAAATTATTTTTTTTTATAAATATGACTGCACCCTTGCCTCATTTGCCCCTCCCCATAACACCGTTCGACTCCCCTTGCCGGAGGAGGAGGAGCGGATCCTCCGTTGGCTCCTCCTCCAGTCAGCCAGGTCTGATGTCAACATCTCGACTACTCCTGCCATTAGCCCCGATAATGGTGGCATAACATACAGGTGGAACTTCAGGCGGAACTACAGGTGGATGCTCCGCCGGCGCCTCTTCAAGTCAAACATTCTGATTTCAACATCTCTACTACTGGCAGGTGATAAAATTCGTCACGATTCACGGGAATCAGTTTTGATTTTCGTGAACTCCTGCCACCAGAATCAGTTTTCATTCTGGAATGTGATAGTACTGCTATACCCCTGTTCTTTCAAGTCCAATCAGTTCAAAATCCTTAATTAAAACAAATCTCATATTTATATATCTAACACTGTTACCCCTTCAGGTCCCAGTTCCAATGTCTGCGAGTCTCTTGTCTTATATATACATGTAGAACATATATTCCAACACGTAGGTTTTTGGTGGTCTTGCCGATGGAAGTTACAGTACTTTGGCAGTGGTATGTAGTGGAATCTTGGCTGTCTGTATACGCAGTTAAGACTTCACTAGACACGCTAAGTCAAAGTGTTACCTTATTATTAGTTAAGACTTCACTAGACACGCTTAGTCAAAGTATTACCTTATTATTAGGAAGTAATAATAAGTAAAATTCTCGAAGCCTTTAATGACACTTTTAAAATCCGGAACGAGTGACAACTGCCCATTTAGCGAGAATCAGAAGTGATTTTCATTTGTTCCTTGCGAGAACGATTTGCGAGGATCTATTCTCATTCTCGCATGAATTTTAGCCCTGAATGGAATTCGCACAGTTAGCTACTTTCTCATTCGTTTATTTTATTAATGTTGTACACAAATATAGTAACTTGTCGTATGTAGATGATTGCTGAATATGCATCTGCTGTTTTGCGTGTGGTTCTTTCTTGTTGATTCTTGAACTGAATACATAGATATTATTACCATTATGTGGATGTACAAAATATGTATCCTAGTCGAGCTCTGGGTTCTATGGGCAGATCACGACGAGTCGAAGATACATATTTTGTACAACCACATAATGGTAATAATCATTTTATCTCACAATATATTGGGGATAAGTCAAGAATGTAGACGAATATATTACGAACTGTTTATTCGTACGGATGAACAAAAAGAAAATAATGGAATTCACGCGAAAGGAACATGCTTGTATCCGACCCCCTGATACAAACATCTGTATCAGGGGTCGGATACATGACAGTTGTGGAGTTAATACAGACAAAATACATGTTGATTGTAAGATAATTCTTATTATTACAGAAACGCCGGCTTTATCTGGGTTTCGAGGAGGTCACACGTTGTGAGATGACCGTTTCGGTGAGAACGGGCATTGCTGTTTACACATATTACTTAGTTATGATTGTGGTGATACCAACACTGATAATGTCATTTTGTTATGGTAGAAGCTGTGTAGTCCTATACCGGAGTGAAAAAGTAAAACAACAAATGACAACTACAAGGTAAATTATTGTTTGTCCTCATACATGACTGTCGTTGTCGGATACATACTGTATAAATCGCTGCTACATCATGCGACTGCTGTTCACATTGTAGCAAACATTCTTAATAAAACGTGGTCAGAAAATATTTGCTCAAGAAAGGGGCCGCTACTCCACAGACGCCGTACTATTCATTTTTGTGAAGAATGCGTTGCCGAAGCTTACGTTTCTCATACTATATTTTCTAAATCGAAACGTACCACTTTCCAGAGATTCCCATCACATCTACCACAACAGAGCGCTGTAATAATAAAATTGCAATTCTACTAGTTTGAAAAGTCTCAATTTACGTCATTGTCTCCAACACTCAAGGAGATATACAAAGTATATACCCATAGTAGCTTGGTGTACCAAATGTTCACCACTCGTGGTGAAGTGGTGTTAACCGCGAGACTATGGCGCGCGGAAAACAAAGTTACTATTATTTTTTCTCGATTTTACTGAGCAGGAACCGTACATACGTGCGTATTTGCTTTTGTTTACATGAGGATCGATGGGCGGTACTTCCGCTGTCAACTTTATCACCAAAACGAGATAGAAAAAGAAGCAGGTCCTTTTTCATTTTAATAACATAAAAACATACTGTTTCGAGTTATGGATGCTTTATTAACACGAGACAATGCATGTTTGTTAATTTTTGGCGTTTTATGGGGTAAACGCATTTAAAAACGTAATAAATAATTGTCACTTTCATTTTTCACTCTTCGCGAGGCGACGTGCGATAAATTTAGACAAGTTCGCATTCAGGTCGACGTCATTAAAGGTCAACTTGGATGTAGTTCCACTGTAGGTGTAAATTTTACCCATTGAAATCCCATTGCTGGTGTGTTCACCACGGTTGGTGTATGAAGCAAAATGTATGTCATAGGCTTTTCATATAGAGTAGAACAGGCAATCATGGTATATAATGATTTCAGATATGCTCAGTGGGCCGTCATCTAATTCGATGATTTCGCTGAAACAGAAATTAAATTCAACAGTCAACAAGCGTGAGAAATTTCAATGAGCATTGAGGATGAACTCTCATGAACCTTTCAACCTTGTATTTAAAAAACAAATCACAATTAAATCCTTCTTGTCGCAAATATAATTCAGACTCGAAAATATACGGCTACTATAGAGTTTTGCTTGTTGGGACGAGTTAATAAGCACAGTGGCAGGAGAAATTTAAACGCGGCGTGGCAATCAATTAAGCAGTAGGTTGTGTGACCCTCTTCCAGAAAATGTTGTACAAAAGTGTAAGCCGAGAATCAACCTAGAGATTTGGGGGCATTAGGGAGCTAACGGCAATGAACTGGGGCCGGTAGTCGACTAATGCCCTAAAATCTTCCACATCGCACAACAGCCCCGCAATGTGTCGTTTGACACGCTCTTGTTATGGACATTACTTCAAGTTAACCAGTTTTGTGTTGAGAAGACTCATTCGATTACAATGTTAAAATAATTTGAGCACTGTTGGCGAAAAAGGTGTGTGTCGGCAGAGAGTATTTTGAGCCGAATATCGGGGCCTTTCATTTTGGCATTTGGGCATGACTTTTACCAATTCACATCCAGTGCTAACGGATATTTAATTCATAATTGCTTTCTGAATTGAGCCGTTTAATGTCCTCAGAAAACAAATATGTACCAACTTAACGAAGCATAGAAACCGTTTGACCTCGGGATCAAATAAGTTATACTTCTTTAAGGTACAATATAAGTAAGAGAAAATTGTTTACTTTGTAATTTCGACATCTTGTATTCCTGAAATTCAAATTAAATATACAAAACGTATACACCAAAATGAAGGTGGCGATGTATAGAACACGATCAACATACGCAGTCAGCTCATCGAGTTGACAGCAGGCTTCAATGGGTCCTGGAATTCTGCTCTCGTATTCGTACCAGAACTAATAATAAAATAATATTTCATAGAACAACTCGTGGCCAAATGTACTTCAGATATCCAAGAACAAAGCTAGACATTCAAAACATTCTGCGGTGCAGCGACAGGACTACATTTGGGGAACGGACAATACCGTCTGTATTTTTATTGAAGATGGGTTCCATGGCCGACAAAAACGCGCATAAAACACGATACCACAAATGTTTATAAAAAAAATAATCCTGTAAGTTTAAGAAATTCAGACAGGTGTCATGATGCATTGAAAAGAATATGGCAGTTGTACATTCTCCATATAATAACAGTGTGTAGTGTGAAGACGATCTGTCTCATTATTTAATATTAGACGGCAATGTTGATAGATGCGTTTCGGCTCCGATGACCTTTGACCGAAATGTAAATAAACCGAAAACAAACCAGAAACTCGAGAGTTTTGGAAAGTACTCTTCACGCAGCTATGTCGCTGTTTTCAAGACTTTTGATTTCCTAGCTTTGTTGTTGGATACCGGAAGCACACTTTGCCACGAGTTATTCTCCTGAAATATTATTTTATTATCAGTTCTGATACGAATATGATAGCGGAGTTCCAGGAACCATTGGTGCTTGCTGTCTACTCTGTGAGCTGACTGCATATATTTTCGAGTTCTGTACATCGCAACCTTCATTTTGATGTATAATTTATGTATATTTAATTTTGAATTTAGGGAATATCAGAGGTGGGAATTTCAAAGTAAACAAGTGTATGTTACTTATATAGGACCTTAAGCCCTAAAGACCTCATTCCGTTTTTCAATCACTCTTTACATCAACAAAACATGTGAACCAACATAAAGTTTTTAGATACAAGTTACATTCAACGAACGTTGTCAGTTCTCTCCAGACAAGTCTTGACTCCCTGTAAAGGCAGCCAATACTTGCCTAGACACAACTGCAAAGCCACAGAATGCTGATTGTCAAAGTGTTCTCGGTTCAATTTGAAGGCACTATTTCTTATTCTCTGCATTTTTCTCATCCTTCAAAACAAGTTTCTTTTTGCAGCAGATTTTCCAATTGCATGGGCCCGAATTCTTTCCTAAAAGGGAAGTCAGTTCCCTGCTTGAGGTGAAGGTGGGTGCACCGGTTAACCAGAATACACAATGGGTTATTCTATCAAATATTTCTGTCGTGTGGTGCACCAGACTTAAAAGGATGAGTTATGATAAAATATTGGAATGTAGCAACGGTTTCACAATTGTGTATAGTAGAATAGGTGGAGGCCCAGTTGACTAAAACAGTACATGTAAGTTTTCATCTGTTAATGATATTATTTTTAGAAAAAAAACAACAATTGGCTGATATCAACCGATTACGTTTTTTTGTCCCACATAATACAGTTAGTGATTTAATGTTGAATATTCAATTGTTCGTTTGCTACAGAAAAACAATTTTCCTTTTACGGACACCGTTATCATATTTCATATTCAGGAGCCAATAATTAGATTCTTTGAATACACAACAGATAGAGGAGGATGTTAATAATTCAACTCAGTGATGGATGTATTATTTACATCCCACTACTTCTCAGCCCAATGAACTCACTAAATTTTATTTTGTACGGAAAACATAATATATACTAAAGTCTGTAGCACTAACCCATAGTTAATCATTCATAACCAAACTGGAATAACTTATTTGAGCTATAGAAAAACATTACCATTCATTCACCAGCGTATATGTTCTCTTCAGCTGCCTGAATGTCCCAACGTGATTGCTAATGAAGACTCACAGGGCAGTACTCGTGATATCGTCATACATCCAACCATCTTCGTGGACGATACTATATTCTGATAACTGAGACTCTGAAGGATGTTTTATTTATTCAGATAAATATGCAGTATTATTTTACAAGAAGAAATTGGTAGGCAGCATATGTGACAATCCCCAAATAATGTGAATAACAAAAACTATTATATTATGACGGAAAATATTTGATGTGGTTGTATTCTTTTCATCCCAGCTCGAATATTTAATTTCCTTTTGTAGTAAATCATATTATCACGGCATGAACACTTTACAGACAGAATTGTAATTTTGCACCTTCATGCAAAAAAAAAAAAAAAAACAGAAAGAAAAAAAATAGAAAAGAAAAGAGCCTCCATTGTTGGTTAATTTGATATAGCTGGTTGACTCTGGAGCATTCTTATCCTGCAGTCTATTACATTTAGTACACATTAAGTGTTGAAATGGTTAACCGGAACCAGTTACCTACCTAACCGGTTAGAAAAACCGTCAAACGGTTATCTGAATTATCAATAGTGGTCATCATTCTATCGTTGAAACGTAGTAAATGTGCTGCTTTTCCTTTGGGATTGGTTACACAATTACGCTGTGTTGTATGTATTGATAAATTTTCGACTTTGCGTTCAAAACTTCGTAAATGATCGGCAATTTCAGCGAATATCACGTAATCGCAGAAACTATTCTGTAGGATGTATAAAAACGAAATTTTTCGAGTACTTGACAATGTTTGTTAATTCACACACTACGGAATAGTTTCTGCGAATACAGCTTTCAAACCTTTATAGTTTTGATTCCCTTTCGGTGAATTAATGGCAGACTTTCGCTCGCGGTTAGTCGGGTATGAAAATGAGTCCAAATTATATTATGCGAGACTGATACTGCTTTTATAAAAATTCATCGTGGATTTTCACACATCAGATCTGATGTTTGTTTTATTTGTTCATGTAAAACTCGAGGAAAACACCTATTATTTCCAAATGCAACAAAATACTGTATTTTGATTGGCTGAGAGGTACGGAGTAACTTGCAATCCACAATAGCTTTTTTTACACCATGGTTAACCACGGTGTAAAAACAAGAATACACAATAGCAGAGTATATGGCTAAAAAGTACCCATTTTTAATTATTTCATACCTTCTGCTCGGTTATGTTAGAACAAAAAATTCAGGAAATTTAATATTTATGTGTAATAACATATTACAGATATGGGTGCCATTGGAACTTGCTCATTGAGCCAGTTCCAATTACATCCATATTTGTCTGTTTTTTAAGAAACTCACAAAGTACAAATTTTCTGTCTGTTTCCCCACAATGTAGGTTAAAATATTAAGTACACCCAAATTCTTGAAAATAAATCCGTTATCCTTGTGTTTTTCATGGTGTGTGGCAATTTACACCGGTCTGGGAACTCATACACCCTTCGGCTTCGCCTCAGGGTGTATGAGTTCCCAAACCGGTGTAAATTCCCATACACCCTGGAAAACACAAGGATAACTAATAGTATTCCAATCCCCAGTTAATTATGGTAACTCTGACGATCGTCGGGCTGACACGAACTCATTTTCATCGTGAATCATTCAAAATCGACAACTACCACAAAAGGCACTCTCAGTCTTCACTTGCGATTTATGAATTTAATGTTAGCGTTAAGTTTGGGCATGTCAACTGCAACACATTGGTTTGAGTTGCAATACTCCTCGTGACGTTTCAGAGATTGTTAGCGTTTGAAGGAATTCAAACAGTTGAAACAGAAAATTCTCACCCCGTCATGTCCTGTGGTCGATGCTGAAAATAATCGACTCATGTTATTGATCCAACAGTAATGTTGTCATTTTCTGAAATTAACAATAAATTAGTGTTTATCTCGCGATTGTTCTGTGAACTTATCCTCAGAGGAAACATATTTTCTTTCGAATCGTTGTATCCCAAAACGTTGATGGCGATTGTAGGATTTCGATTTGCAAAATGATTGATGTCGCGTGGTCGAGTCGGAAAATTCATTCCCGACCAATCTGAATTCTTAGAAGTTTCCACATATTTTGATACTCTATTTCTGTTCTTTCCTATGGGATAGAAGGCAGACGTGACAGCCCATTTGAAGCAGTCTGGGCGCGGTGGCGTCGCGGTAACTGGTTCTCTTCAGATCACCGAAGTCATGCAATGCCGACCCCGGTTAGACCTTGGATGGGTGACTGTCTGAGCGATCGATTCGGACTCCCGCGCCGCGTTTTGTGTCCTTGGGCAAGGCACTTAACCCCGATTGTCCACATGGGAGCACGGTGAGGACATGTACTAAGGCGTACTGCAGGTCGATAGTGCGCATGTTTTCAGCCAATCTTACCCTGCCTGTGCCGAAGTGCAGAATTATGATGTTGGAGAGCTGGAAGCTGCTCGTCGTTGCTCGGTGGTTCCCTCCGGGTATTCCGGCTTCCTCAACCCATAAAACTTTCACCGACACGATATGACCTTATTATATTTCTACAACTCTTTCCTTTGTAAATAAAAACCATATCCTACTCCCACGACCTCGAAAGTGTTATTCAACTCCCATGGCGATATCCTACTCCCAGTCATGACGGACTACTTTTACCATTGCAGTTGTTTCGCCTCGAAATCCAGTGATAACACCCAATCCACTTCGACAAAAATTCTTCTTGATATTTCAACTGACAGCGAACAATAACTATGTACACATCCACACAAAGTTATTAGAAGTTGAACATGACTACTCATTCATGGTGATTGAATGAATTATTTCTTTAAAATGTGTTGATTTCCTTCATAAGTTCATATCTCTCGTCACTTGAATTTCCAATTGAAAACGAGCGTCATTGCACTCCTTTCTGATGACGTCATATTATCAGTTCATTAATTCATGCTTTTGTGTTCATACGCCGATTTTTCTAACCGTCAAAACAAATAGAGTGACCTTGGGAAACTGCTCTTAGATGACGCAAGAGGGGTATTTGTGTTGCAGATATTATCAGGGAAATATAATAAACACAATAGTTCACTGCTTGGAGTAACGTACGATGTTTATTCTCGAGTGGGATGCGGAAGGTTATTTTCACGAGGCGGCAGCCGAGTGAAAATAATCCCCGCATCCCACGAGAGGATAAACATCGTACGTAACTCCAAGCAGTGAACTATTGTCTATGTTGTCTTTCACGTTGTCAAAAATGTCGGACATAGAAGAGCCCTTGGTCACGGTTTTTGTGTGGGATTGAAAATAAGCTCGTGTTCAGACCGACCATTTCCATCCGACACTTCAATGCTATTTTCGTTTTAATACTATTGCCTTGCATTCGACGAAATAAATCCAACATGCTCGTTCAAGAAATTCTGGGGTTGAAACTTTTTTATACCCTTGACATCAAACATTTTTAAAAAATCCCTTGATGGCCTGCTCTCGTTGTATGGGACTGGGCAACAATCGATCGCACATGACTTTAGTTAGTATTTCTACTATGTTACCATCATTTTTTCGAGTTCAGTCATCGCTGTCTTTATGATAGTCGTTATTTGATCATCTTCCTTTTTTTCCTTTCTTTATTTCCACCAATTGAATAGGGACGTTTTGTTTTCGTTTCCTCTTTCCATCGGTTGTTGTTTTTCGCATCTCATCTTCTCATCCAAGCATTGGTTTTATCAACTCATTTTTATTTTGTGACCATATACCTTTCAACCCATCCGACGCGCTTTAGATCTTAATTCTGACACCGTTTTCTTACAAGTCTCAGCCTTTATGACTCTGATCGTTTGTGGTTTAGTTTTGTAACTCGACGGTTTCGAGATGCCGAGATTCTTGTCATAATTTTTCAATTGAGCTTTTTTGCACGCTTCTGATAAAAATGACATTGTTTCTAATTAATAAAAAAAAAATTTTAAATATTAAATTTTTTTTTAATGTTACTTTTTCTTCATACATGTATATATGAGAAAAAAATATTCTAGTTTCCTTGAAATGATTTTTTTTTTTAACTTGAAGAAAAATAAAAACGAAATTGAAATCAGTTTTCCTCATTTAGTTTCATGTTACACACACAACAATATGTTTTAACTATTACATACATACAAAAGAAAGAAAAACATATTTTGTAAAAATTAAAATTATTTTAAAAAAAATAGAAAGCAAATTATTTTTCTAGCGCCTAAAAAAATATTTAAAAAAATGAGTTCAAAAAGAAAATTAAATCTTAGAAAAAAGAAGAAAATTGAGAGAATGAATTGTTTACCAAAGAAGAAATGTCTGTCAAGAAAGAACAAGAAAAACTGAAAGAACGAATTGTATAATGAAGAAGAAATGTTTGCCAATAGCGAACAGGATAAAATATGAGTACGGAGTGTTTACGACGACAGATAGCAAGAAAGAAATGCATTGTACATTAAAAATATGTCGATAGAGAATGAATAAATATATAGATGATGCTTTTTCTCTTTTGAATTATTATTGTAATTCCATAAATTCAAAGATAATGTTTTTTTATTTGTTGTTTTTCGTTGTAATAAAATATAGTACAAGTAACAGATTTTGTTTTCGTTTTTTCTTAATTTCTTATACATCTGCGAGAAGAAAAAAATTGTTTTCCACTTAGCTAATCTTTTTTAACTGAAAGAGAACTGAAATTTAAAATCATTCCAAAGAATGCATATATATAATAGAAAAAAGAAAAAAAATTAAAATTAATTAAAAAAATGGCATTGGAAAAAATCGACTTGAAAGGAATCGCTTCATACAATGACAGTAAAACTTTTTATTTGAAACCTAATCCAGTTGAAAGATGTGGAAGTAACAAAGTTCAAATATAAATACCAAAATCTGGTCGATTTATTTTCAGAAAATTCGTGTCGCAAACTCCCAAAGGGAGAAGAGAAAAATATCAAGAAGTTTAGTCTGATCTACGGCAAAAACAAAATATATCCGAAAATCAATAAAGGTGTCATAGATCGATTCGGAGAAGAAGCTCTTAACCCTTTATCGAACTTTACAGCCAAAATCGAGAGCACTATTTTCAAAAATCGCCAATTAATTTTATTTATTTTTTTAATTTTTTGTCTCAAAAACATAGGTTATGACCCCACGTTGGGACGAGCTCGTTCCAACGAGGGGTCATAACCTATGTTTTTGAGACAAAAAATTAAAAAAATTAGTTATTCAAGAATTTGTTTTTGCAAGTGTCGTCTTTTTATCAACTTAGGTAAAGGGTTAAAATTTGAAAGAAATTAACTGAAGTGGACATGATAATCCAGCATCAAAACAAAAATGAAGAGGGGAAAGTGATAGCTCGCGTACAAATAAAAAATTTGTTTGTTTTTTTTGTTACTTTTTTTAAAATTTTTTTGTTTTTGTTTTTGTAAATTGTTTTTGGCGATTTTTGTTCTATTTAGCGCCTTCTTCTCACGAATTGGATACAAAATCATTTATTTCTCTCCTCCTTCAAAAAGTTTGTTGCGATGATAAGAATCTTCAAACTCATTTATGCAAACACATTCAGGTGAAGACTCGGTAAAATACTTTTCTATACTCTTAGGACGATTTTGTTTGTGTTCTATATAATATTCCATTTTTTTAATATTTCATCAAGATATCGAAATGTTTATCATATTTTTAATAATCCATTTTTCTACATTTTTATTTTATTTTAGTAATTTTGTTCCTTTTCTCTTTTTACAAAGTCAAATATTGTCTTTCCAGTAATAAATGCAAAATACGCTCTTGACTTTCGGCGGTGAGGTGACTCTTTCACAATCGAAAATCCGCACATTCAGATTCAGTGGGTCTCGTTTCTCCTATGCGCATGACCGTCTCCATCAACAGTCTCATCACGTCGCGCTTGCTAGCCATATTTAATGCCGGCATGAAACACATGACGATCGCATCTTCGTATTCCGAGTCTTGACAGTCGTCATCCGAGCTTGCAACCGAAACATCCTTCCTTCAACGCTCTGGGAATGTTTCCTTTTCACGAGATGGGCTAACGTTCTGTAAAATACATCTTGGAAAATTTGCGACGCTCTACTCCTTTTTGTTTTTTCATTTCATCTATTAATCTGTCCATTTTGTTTTATTTATTTTTAAAATATATTTTTTTGTTTTTCCTTTCCTATTAATTATATGACTTTTTTGATTGATTTCAAATTTCATGTTTCTTTATTTTAGAAAGCTGTCAATATTTTTTCCATTCTCTCCTCTCTCTGCGATCGGCCACCCCATTACACATCTCGACAATTTCCCCATTAAAATTGAAAAAGTGTGACAATCCACATCGAAACAATCTGAACACAAAAACATTCCGAAAATATGGAGCTGAATAGCCCTTTTTAGGGCTTCGTGTGCTAAATTATTAGAAAGCTTTACTTTGCGACCAAAAGCAAAAATCACAGAAAGAGGGGCACAGTTCCACCCTCTCAATACAACACGTATGTGGCTTTTCACGCTAATACAGTTTTGAATAAGGAAAAATGGGTAATGGTATTTGCCAGTGAACAGTTCTTTCATCACCACAACCCAATAGTTGATTGTTAACCCTTTATCTAACACGAACGGTAGACGACACTTACAAACAAAATTATTGAATAATGATTGTGTTTCATGTTTTGCCTTAAAACATAGACTGTCATACATGTGATAGAAACAAACAAATTGTTTCGCTTGAAACGAGAAAATGTGCGTTTTCGATTTAATACTGATAAAGACAGAAAAAATAACATTCCATTTAATGGACAGAACAAAATAATATTGATTTTTGTCAAATGAATACCACAACGAAGCCCTTCCCATGAGCGAAGGCTGATTCGGCATCATGTTTTTTTGTTTTGTGTTTTTGTGTTGACGATTGACAAAACGGCAGATAGATCACTCAAACAACACGAAGATGAGTGCGTGAATGACAATTCTAACTCTGAGTATCCAAACAACCAATTAATACAAAAATATTCAAGCATAACACACATATGTTCTAGCTTGAAGAGGTTGGGGAGGGGGCATGGTCCCGAAAAGGTGAAAATCGTCTGCTCGTAGAAGCGTCGCGTGTCTAAATAATATTTTGTCCACATACAGTACATGTGAAAATGAGTTGAAGAATAAACACTTCCGGTCTAAACTACAGATGTAATGTTTCCTCTTTTAATAACCCAAGAATAGAACATCCATTTTGTGATTCTATAACAGAGACCATACCAGAAAATGATGTAAGATTCTTGTATTATCAGTGTAGAAGCAGAATCAGCAGCATTCTTAATTTATTGTAGTTATGTTACAACCTATTTGACTCTTTGAGTGATAATGTACATGTATTCTGTAACCTTTTTACATGTTTTGGATTTAAACACAGCACATAAAAGGGTTAATTGCTTTGGAATTCCTATTGCACAAAATTCAAAATGTAATTTATAATGTCCACGAAAGAATATTACTTGAGGTAAACTAATATTTTTGGTTAACGCAGCTTTGATATGCAAACAAAACGACCCATAAGTTGTGGGAATTTACCCTTCTGGTTCTGTTAATTTTTTGTTCAAAAACATTGGAAAATAGATTGATAATAATCTCCATAATCCACACACCTCACTGCCTAACCCTTTACCTAACAAAGTGACTGCAACTACACACATGATTCATGAATTTAACAGATAAAATGTTTTTAAAAAAGTTTTATACAAACCACATAATGTGATCTATCATCGGAGCAAGATTGTTCCCCCCACGGTCACATGATTCGATTTGCTTGAGGCTTTTCGGTATGTTTGAAAGATTTAAATTTAAATTTCCGGCTATAATGTTATCTGTGGGTAAAGGTTTAAAAAGTAAAGTACAAAATATATTGCACTGCCTTCTTTTTATCAGAGTTCTACAATTGTAGATTAATTCAGCAAGTCAAAACCTCTTATTTTAAATTTGTTTCATAATCACGAAATATTGAAATGTGGCTATGACTACATTGCAATAATTTTTAATAGAACTAATCTGTAAATGAACAATTATTTATTTAATAGCTAAGTGTGTAATGCCTAGAAAAAAAGACTTCACATGAGTATAAATGCATGGTACAAGGTAGATGCATATGTTTAATTCTACAAACACTGTATGAATCAAAATAAGTTGTAGCATAACCGCATTGAACAAAGTAGCCCACTGAGATTACACCAATAGCATAAGAACCCAAAATCATTTTTCCAGAAAGCTTTCTGTGAGAGGTTTCCCAAAAATGATGTCAGGTTCTTGTGTTATTGGTGTAGTTGAAGATGAATACTAGTAGTTTATAGTGGTTATTCTACAACTTATTTCGACTCGCACTGTAAGTCAACTGATTTCCGAATTCCACTTGGAGGTCCGCTAGCTGGAATTTTGCTTATGCAAAACAACGCACATGGGCATCAACCACCGACCATGCCTGACAGCCAATAAAAACTTTATGGAGCACTGATAAGTTAACCCTTTACCCAACGTAACGGCCAAAACCGGCCAGCGCTATTCTCAAAAATCGCCAATTACTTTTCAAAATATTTTCATTTTTTGTCTCAAAAACATAGGTTATGACCCCTCGTTGGAACGAGCTCGTCGAGCTCGTTCCAACGAGGGGTCATAACCTATGTTTTTGAGACAAAAAATGAAAAAAATTAGTTATTCAAGAATTTTTTTTGCAAGTGTCGTCTGCTTTTCATGTTAGGTAAAGGGTTAATTATCTGGTGGTCCATAAACTGCAGATTAGCTTGTTGAGTCCAAACTTTTTACAAGACTAGCAAGAATATGTTGGAAATATATGTATATCCACCTACTTAGAGGACAAGTACAAAATCACACTGTGTGTTCTGTAATACAATATCCATGTATGCACATTTTCGTAATGGATCCGGGGCTGGGGAGAGGGTGGGGTCCGGATAGTACCCCCCCAGAGCGTGGAACTTTTTTGGAGGGGGGGGGGGGGGGGCTCAGGAGGCAAGGATTATTGGTTACGCCTTCCCACCCCAACTCCTAGTCCAAACATGACCCGAAAGACTGTATTTTATTTTTGTTCGTTTCGTACGTCCTTAACAAAAAAATTAAAATGCGGGCTTTCAGGCCATGTTTGACCAACCCCCCTCCCCCAAGTTTCTGACTCCTGTGCCAACAGTTAAGAAGGGAGCTGTATCTTGAATCAAGCTATGCACTTGACCAACGACTGTAATTCTGGACTACTTGATTCTTGAAGTAATAACTTATCACTTCAAAAATTGTGCAGTCAATAGGTAGAGCTCAAGGTCATTGGATACTCATTGATTAACCTGGAGATTTGAAACATGCTGCTAAAAACGTCATTTTGCCGGCCAAGAATAACCTGACTTTCTACACCAAAAGCCGCCAGAAGACTCCATTTAATAACTGATTTAAAAATTGTGTTGAGGAGAACAACCCTCTCTCTCTCTCTCTCTCTCTCTCTCTCTCTCTCTCTCACACACTCTCTCTCTCTCTCTCTCTCTCTCTCCAACCACTGGATGATCGATCGCGCATCTGGCACTCGCTGCAAACGCCTTTATTATTTGTGCAATATCCCGACATTTTTGAAAGGGGAGCCGTCACAGAATTGTCCCCGGGGTCAAATTTCCTTTCCACGACCCTGCGTGGATCTTCCACTTTGTGGCTGTTTTTTGTAATAAGATAGCTTCTATGACATGTAAGTTTGAGTTGAAGGAGAAAATGACCAAAAGAAGAATTTCTATATTTTTAAACATTACATCTATAGTTTATACCGGTAATGGTTATTCTTCAACTCATTTTGACGTGTACTGTCCTGTTTTTGGACAAAATATTAGTAGCAGACACGCGGCACGGCTACTAGCAGACGATTTTCACCTTTTAGCCTCCTCCAGCTGGAACTACTGTGTGTTATGCTTCAAAATATTTGTATTGATTGGTTGTTTGGATACTCAGGGTTTGAAGTTTCATTCACGCTGTCATCTTTGACGTTTGAGTGATCTACTTGTCATTTTGTCACTCGTTAACAAAAAAAAACCCACATGATGTCGAGTCTGCCTTCGTTTATGGGGAAGGGGTTCAATGCGGTATTCATTTCACGAAAAAATCAGTAATATTTTGCCGTGTCCTCGAAATGAAGTGCCGAAAGTATTTTATTTTTATTATGCCCACCCCCCACCGAATTAAGTGAGGTGGCATATAGTTATTGAATTGTCCGTCCGTCCGTCCGTCCGTCCGTCCGCGTGCGTTCGTGCGTGCGTGCGTGCGTGCGTGCGTGCGTGCGTGCGTGCGTGCGTGCGTGCGTGCGTCCGAGCCAATAACTCGAAAACTGTTAGGGCCACAGTCATCAAACTTCACAAAATTATAAAGGACCATGGGAAGATGTGTCACACACCATAGCCGGGTTCGTACCTTTAAGGTCAAGGTCACATTTCAAGGTCACACTAAAAATCGGTCAATATTTGTGTCTCAGCTATAACTCAGAAACGAATCATAGTACAATTGGTAAACTTTTTAAAAATGTTAAGGACAGTCAGAAGGCGTGTCGCGTATAATAGTTTCTGTCGCATCTGCAAGGTGAAGGTCACAATTGACCGTCATATGTTCAGGGTCACCAATCGTGTCTCAAATATAACTCCAAAACTATTAGGGTTACAGTCATCAATCTTCACACAATTATAAAGGACCATGGAAGGATGTGTCACACACCATAGCCGGGTTTGTACCTTCAAGGTCAAGGTCACACTAAAAATCGCTCAATATTCGTGTCTCAACCATAACTCAGAAACGAATCATAGTACAATTGTTACATTTTTACAAATGTTAAGGACAGTCAGAAGGTGTGTCGCGTATAATAGTTTCCGCCGCATCTGCAAGGTGAAGGTCACAGGGGGGGGGGGGGGGGCATGTGTTACTTTAGTAACATCTTTCTTGTTTCTATCTTTATTAGTATTAGATCGAAAACGCACATTTTCTCGTTTCAAGCGAAGCATTTTGTTTGTTTCTATTGCATGTATGACAATCTTGACAGACAGTTTGATCGAGGCGTTTACCCGAAGCGGCCACTGACCTTGCATATCAAACGTCACCGATGACGAATCGGCAATGGGCTTATATAGAGACAAACTTTAATAGGGGACGTATGAGTGCGAACTTATTGGAAGGATCTTTTTTCGGCGGTCTCGTTGCCGCAACCCTATAGTGACAGAGGGCAGTACAATGGGAATTTATAAAGTATATTTTGCAATCAAACAATCAGAATTCCTTTGCAGCCTGTTCCTATAAATTCTTCCAAAATGTTTGCATGAATCGACGGCCATGACGTCGCGCAAATGACACCGCATGAGCTCCTGACGTGTTGTCACGGTAGTACTGCCCTGTGACATGCCCTTGGATGCCATGTAAGGGTGTTTTGCTTGTCATGGTTTTGCTTCTTCACACCAAAAGCGATCCACCACCAAAACGATCGTGCAGCCTAACGGTATCATGGTATCGATCGTTTCGCCATCGCCACACTTTGTTTCGCCTATCGTGGAAGTCGAGAGTGAACCTCGATTCATCAGAAAACATGATGTTGCTCCACCGACGATTGTCCCAGCGCTGTCGTGCTCCAAACCAATTACGCCTTGCTGCGATGTGACGTTCAGTCAAACGTGGAATTATTCGAGGTCGTCGAGCGTACAAATTCCAGCAGTGTAGGCGATTTCGGATAGTCTGACCACTGACTCGCACATCTGTCGCTAGGTGCAGCTGCTGTCCAATTTCTGAGGTACTGATGTCGGTTACGTAATGCTGTGGTTCAGATGAAACGATCCTGGTTAGCAGTTGTCGCCCTTTGATGACCTGACTAACGTCAGTCATCAACATCGCCTGTCCAACGGTAGCTTGACCACAACCTGCTAATCACCGGGTGAGTAACATTGAGAATTTGAACCACTGCAGTCTGTCTGTTGCCAGCTTCCAACGTGCCAACGGCACCTGAACGTTCGTCACGTGTCAGTCTTCGCATACCTCAAAATTCACGTCGCGATCAGAAGCTATTGATGAACGAGTTTTTTCCAAGAAAAGAACGATGAGACCTCCGAAAAAGCACGGCCACTACAAACAAAAATTTCTAAACATACCTCACAGACATTAACGCGGCTAAAAACCTTCACGAAGTTTTCGTGGGCCGGTGACATTCATAATCCACACTAAACTTGGTAACATATTGATGTGTCCAATCACGCGTATCCAATTCCATTTTCCGAAAATATCAACATTAGTTTGGATATCCCCTACTTTTTTTAATAGTATATTAAGTTTTATAAAAGCACATACTTGGTTTACTGTCGGCACGATTACTTGCTCAAAAAACTCTGAGTAGGAAGTAAGCTCGGAACGTCCCCATTCTCCCGAAGAAGGACTCGGAGAAACTGATGACTTCATTTTAATTTTTTTTTTTTAAATTTATATTTTTAAAAAACAATATTTAAAAAAAATTTGTTTAAGAATTTTAAATTGATTTTTTAAAGTGTTTTATTTGTTTTTTTAATTAATGTTGTCATGGTGGGTACTCACGTATCACGATGGCGGATCCCTACATACGCAAGCGTGTGATATCACTCCCCTGGTAATATGATGCATGGTGGGTACTCACAGGATCAAAACAACGTTATTATCCATGCATGGCAGCCACGTTAATATGATGCATGGTGGTAAACAAAATATTTAAGAAAACATTACCTCACCTGTCCCTCTCATTAAAAAAACAAATGAATCCTTTAGCACAAATTTGTTCTGTTTGGTGCTCCGTCACTAAGTAGATACGTTAATAATATGGTTCAAAAGAAATAATTAAACCCAGCCTCCTCCCCACCTATTGATTATGCGAGTGATCCGTAGACGGAGTTTTCTCGTCCACTTCCCATTTTTTTAACAAATAAACGCCCTATCATTTCCTTACAGTTTGAAAGTGAACCCCACCCTTTCAACTTTCTGATCCTCCCATATAGAAAATAACGCTTTCTGGACTAAATGTTAATAGAAAATATTGTTTGTAAAATATAAAAGTGTGGTTGGGGTATACGTATAATTAAACCTGATAATTAAATTACAAAAATAGACTTTAAAATCACAAAAGACTGTTATTTTGGTGGGGGTGATTGGGGGATGGTGTGGGATTGGAGGGAGTCTCCATTCTTTGCTAGTTGAGGAGAGCCATGTTTGAAATTATAAAATCAAAAATTAAACTTGAAATTTAAATTCAAATTGAAACTGGTTTGACCACGTGAGTGTCCATTGTGCTTCATATTACCAGGAATTGGCGTCATACGCATGCGCATGAAGGGATCCGCCATCTTGACCACGTGAGTACCCTTCATTAAAATATCAATCAAAAACAAATTAAAAACATAAAAAACAATTTAAAAAAAAAATTAAAAAGTTAAAAAATTAAACAAAATAAAAAAAAAAATTAAAATTAAAAAATTAAAATGACGTCATCGGTTCCTCCGATTTCTCCTTCGGGAGAATGGGGACGTTCCGAGATTACTTACTGGTATTCTACGTAATAAATATCCCAAATATATTTTGTACATTGTATTTAGCTATCCTATTAAAAATTCCTGTGCACGAATAAATAACAACACAAAAACAAGATTTTGGATATGATTTTCCCTTATTTTCTTACCTATGACAATACAGCAAACTATGTTTGGTCACCCGAAACGGTGATTTTATTGTTCATCTGAAAGGCGAGTTCGCAACGTATCGTGCACATTTTTTAATCTACAATAACCCATTATCTGAAAATTCTATCCATCTCATTTCTAGCCTTCTGATTGGCTGAGACGTAAATAGAGGATATGGAATGAGTGTTTTTCTCATATAATATTTATGAAACGAGTCTTAGAATTTTCCGTTTTGGCGAGCCCAAAAGGAAAATTCGGACGAGTTTCATAAGTATTATATGAGAAACACTCATTTCATTTTCTATTTATTATATGACACACACACGCACAAATTAGCCACTTAGTATGACTTTTTAACCCATCACCTAACTTGAGTTGCAGACGGCACTAGGAAAAAAACATCCTCGTATAACTAAAAATTTTAATTTTTTGCTTCCAAAACATAGGTTGTGACCCCTCATTGGAACGAGCGCGACACGCTAGTTCCAATGAGGGGTCATAACCTATGTTTTGGAAGCAAAAAGTGAAAATATAAAAAAAGAATGAATGACGTTTTTCTTGTATTGCGCGAGACGAGTTTTGCCGTTACGTTAGGTAAAAGATTAATACAATATAACCCACCCTAAATAGGCCAGATAACGTAAATTCTACCTACTGAAATTATGCAAATGTGACCCAGTTGTATTTTGTTTAGCCAATCAAATTGTACAGTTTTGAAATTGACCAATGAAAGCTCCCAACTTTAATTATGCAAATTAAGAAAATGTGGCCCAGTTGTATTTTGTTCAGCCAATCAAATTGTCTAGTTTTGAAATTGACCAATGAAATTGACGGAAGGCTTTATTTATCACTGATTAATATGAAAACAAAATATCAAATGTTTTAAAGTGAACAAAACGGACGAGTCATATGATAAACTCTATTCCGCTATACTCTCTACACAGCTTAGCCATTCTGATCTGGAATGCATAAGGTCCCAATCGAAGTTCTGTAGAAGTTGGCCTTTTAAACTGGATTTGGATTAGACATACACCTCCATACGTTACGCAAAGCTTTTCCTACCTGTGAATTGAATATGCAGCTTTCAGTTTGCTTCAAAGAGGTGCAGGAGATGTTTTAACTCTTAACCAGCCGAGGTTTATTTTCAAGATATCAGTAGGGGGGGGGAATGCACCAACCCCTCACCACCAGGTGACAGCCAGGCAGGCAGGGGGACCCCTTGGGTAGGGCCAGCATACCACTTGGGCACCAGCATAGATTCACTTTCTACCCAACACCAAGTAGATAAATGATGAGCCACCCCAGAGAGCCACAAGGGACGGTTCTCACCCTCGCCGACCCAGAGGTTCTCTTGCAGTAACTGTCAACTACCTCGGGTTTCATATTCCCAAGCCATGGTGTACGACAATAAAGTGTAATCGCAAAGAAAAAAAATAGAGCAAAAGAGGACAACCTTCCACATGCTTATGGGCCGGTGGCTGGGTGTGTAGCTCCGGCAGCCTGTCTGCCCTCACACATCCGTGGAGTGTAACTTATAGCTGTGACTGCTGGTACATTATAGCAAGCACCGACTGATACACTCTAGCAGTATCCGCTGACCCCAGGCAGCATGTGGCCCATCGGTTTCTGTGCCCTAGTCCCGAGCTAGTACGGTCCACAACTCCGCACCACACCTAACGAATTTACCATACCCACCACGGAATGGCCAATCCCGCTAGCGACATATATTGGGAACCCGCTGTACCCTGTACTATTTATATAAAACAATTTGTGCTTATATAGAACGCTAAAATCTATTCAACACTCTAGTGGTGTTCAAGCGATAACTGCTTTTTGTCAGCTTGTTTACACACGGACTAAAAATAGCGTAACCCATTTCTTAACAGCAAACAGAGCGATTGATAATAATTCAAACACACTGGCTTAGTTATATGTATTAGACACGTTCACTCAGTAAAGTACAACATTCTATTCAGGGCAAATACTTTCGCTAGTGTAAGACTTAACACTGTACACACGGTTGTTCTTTTTGATGGCTTATCATCTGAAAACCTTCCGTTACGATGCCGATGCCAGATATAAGGCTGGCGGATTCTGCAGGCACAAACAACTAAGTGATATCAACGAAATTCATGTAGCTTTAACCCCTCCACATAGCTTAGAGACCGAGAGGTTTGAAACCTATCACTTGGCTATCTTCTCAAAGTATAAAACCCAGATATAAATTCTGAAGTAGTCATCAAGTAATGGCGGAGTTCGCCTCTGGCCTTCTGGCAAAAGCTGTTGAACTTCGCTGTATGGTGTGTGACGACAGGCTGTGGGGTCTCAGCTACTGACCACCTGAACCAAACCACAGACTTGTTTGCTAGAGGTTTCTGACTATTTCATTTCTACTACCAGACACGGCAGATTTTGGCCGAAATGAAAGTTGCCTTACCCCTGGACCATGCATGGTCTAGATGCAATAACTCGTATGACAGACGTGCCTTTGAAAGACTATCAAATAAATTCGGTGTCTAACCTGATACAGATTGGATAGAAAAGGGGTATTATAATGATGGGTTGGGCACTTTATGCCAAGTCGTCGCATACTACAGCAATTCTCCGACATTACACCCGCCGAGTCGAAGATACGGCCACACGGTCACTTTCACCGAACGCTCACGGGCATACTCACGCAGACTTTATTTGGCAAGAGCGTGCAGATTTTACTACGTTTCAAGTTGACGAGGCAAAGGGGTTTACAAGGGCAGGGCTCGAAAGAATGAGTCCATTAGAACATGCGTCTGCTTCTTGTGGCGGGTCGTCAGTGGCTATCATCGAAGAAACCAATCGGGTTCCAGGCTCAGACTCATTCATCGATTCTCGGAACGCGTACAGCTTTCAATGTCCAAAAGCAGTTTGAGGCGAACGTGGAAAATGTCATTGCCCACCCATTGGACCTAAAGAGTGGAATTAAACGCTATCAAGGCGTGTTGTCTCACGCCAAGTCAGAAACAGATTATGTATTCGGACGAGGCATCTGCATGGCGCCTTCTGATATGAAACTAGGTGGACTTTCACACGGCCTCGTGGGGTATAACAACGAGATCGTTATTGTCACAACCGCCCAGACCCTGGGACTAAACACAAACATAACCACTGCACCAATACCACTCGTCGTGTCTACATGGGAGATGGGACTGGTCAAGCCACCGGCCGGCCTGACGGTTGTTGATGCGCCTACTGTGGAAGTGTGGTCCCGTAGCAGAGGTGCCTCTGGTGCCGAGTCGGCGGCATCAGGAATTGCGGCCGCACGCCAGCATGATGTCGAGAAAACTGTCATTATTGTGGGTAGGGTTACAGTTGGCTTACTCGTGCTTTGGTTTCTTCGATGATAGCCACTGACGACCCGCCACAAGAAGCAGACGGCAGACAACAAGGACCATGCCCCACAGGTTTTCGGCCAGCCAGCCTACAGTTTTTGTGAATAGCTTGAACAGCCACGAAACAATGGATCCTATAATTCTAGGTAGCACAGCCGCCGCCTTCCCAGCTAGCTTGGCCAGGATGCGCCCAAGAGCATGTAGGTGCTTCTTCACCTACACTGTGAGGCCACATTTATAAGATGGTGGTGGAGTGGGAGTGGGGGTACTTCCACCCCCGCCGGTCAGAGCAAGTACCAGGGTCGATATTGCCATCCCAATCGCTGTGAGGATAAATGCGATCGTAATCTCTTGTTTCCGGAAGAGGGTGCGAATGCGCTCACCGAGCGTCGTGTCCTTATTGAGGATCCGATTGATCGTCTCTCCGACTCGTTTGATTTGAGATCGGAGGGCCTCTCTATTCGTTCGTTGCGGCCGCCTCCAGGCCAGATGCTCGTCCATCTTCCAGGTTGTGCAAGCATTCTGCTATCCGGCGCCTACTAAACTGACCATCGTGAGCTTCATCGAGCTTTCTCTTTTCCAAAGCGATGTGCTCATCCAGCCCGGAGAGTTTGGCCAGGTTGTTCGTTAACTCACCTCGGCCGGTCTGCATTGCCCTGTCGAGTCCGCGGAGCTCTCTGATGCTGTACTCCAATCCCACGGTATCAAGTGGAGGGTCATGTAAGGTTTTACGTGCAGTTTCTTCCTCCTCAGTAAGGCTTTCCACCACGTTTGAGTGGAATTTGACGCAGCATAAGCTACCTGTCCCATGTCTCGCAGTTCTGTAGTATCCAATCCGATCCAAGAAGCTGCCTCACCCAACTCCGTGTCATTGACTCGCAGTGTTTCAAGCGCCTTTAGCTTAAGCGCCTTGCCCCCTCGAGTGCAGTCCGTAAACCCCAGCTCATTCCAGATGATCTCACAACCGCCACGCTTTCCAGCAATTGTTGAGAGAGCATGGGGCGTTCCCGATTTACTAACATTGTCAATATTTGGATGGGCATTCAGTTCAAGCTAGACAGTCTCGTAGATAGGGCACCATCCCTTTCTCAGACAGATTCTGGTAGTAGCCATTGACCTCCTCCCAGAGCTCATACTGCAATGAAGGTATTTTAACGCCTGTCTCTTGTTCTCGTTCCGAAGGGGCCAGGGTAAAGCTAGTTCCATCTTGCAACTCCGTTGAAAAAACATCGTCCTGTCGTCTTCAGAACTTGTCGAGGTCAAAGTCAGCCATTGTATTGAAGATAGATCCGAGATATGTTCATTATATTCAACATGTCTTCAAACCAATATGGACGCAAGCTTGACCCATACCGCCGTATACGAGAGCCTCTTGGGGTAAAGAGAGTTCAGCAGTCGGTTATGATCACGCACAACCCTAGTACGATTGGCCCGAACCAACAGCTGAATATCCGGTTCCCAAACCTCGGGTCCCACGACACTATCGTAACGGGAACAGTGCGCTTTTCCTTTGCAGTCAACCTGAACTCAAAAGATGATAACAGGTCAGTCGTTCATAATCTTGGCCGTGCCATCGTCAAGAAAATGGCAGTCAAGATCAGCAGGAACGAGTTCGGTCGACGATGCAGGCGTGTACCACTGCTACCTTGACCTCTGGAAGACCGCCTCCGAGCGCAAAAATGCGCACTTCCAAGGCATTGATTCCTCCGCGAAAAGAAATGCTACTACGCTGCGGGTCGGCGCAAAAGACAAGGTTGACACTGTTGCCACAGACAAGGCTATCACTGATGCTTATGGCAATCGGTTCTGTATCCCGCTGGACTTTGAACTTCTCGAGGCTCATATGCCTTTCTACCAGAGTGCGCTTGGGTATTGGCTCGACTACGAGCTGACATTCACTGATTACAGTTGAGTGGTCCTGGCCACAGGCGATGCCAATTACACCATTGATAATATCAGCCTGGAATATAAAATTGTCACCCAATCTGAACTTGCTCGCATGATCCGCAACCAGTAAGCTGCTCGTCTCGCCATCCTATACGATCGCGTCCTTCGCCTCCGCAAAAGAAAAGAACAACTCTGTGTGGAACACCAACCTCAACGTTGCCGCAAATAGCATGAAAGGGATCCTGCTACTATTCGAGGACCCTACTACGACTGGTGCAGCTTTCGATATGAAACCCGAGGTCTTTTATAACCCCAAGATCTCCAAAGTTGAGGTTATCACCGAAGGGGTGCCTATCCAGCTGTATTCCCTGGGATTGCGTGCCTACCAGAAATGGAACGAAGCCACTCGGCACTGTGGGACCTGCCCCAGCAGCAAAGTAGCTCCTGAGGCGGCTCTAGTCACAAAGGAGCTATCTCTTGCTGATGTCACACTGGCAAAGTTCTTGACCAACAAGTATGCACTATGGCTTGACCTGCGGGCCCCGGATGAGGGCGAGCTACACGGCAGTGGCAGGCGTGTAGGAAACGCCAGTGAGGGTATCACTTTCCAGCTCACAAAGACAGCAGAGGCAAGTGGTGCATTGAACGTATATCTGTACGTCCTCATGGATGCGCAGCTTGACACTGAAAATGGCCGGTTCATCGACACAGTCAAATAAAGACCTTTTCCTAACGCAGCCACACTCAGCTATTATTTGCGATAAAACACGCTGTGACAAGACAGTATTCTTTCTGGACTTGCTAAAGGGCCCTTACCGGGGCGTGTTTTAGAACACTGTGGTGCTCTCTCCCACGACCAAATACAACAAAACATTCCACGACCGTACATAGATTTGGGATGACCCCGATGTGTACATAGCAAACTCCGGTGAACGCCTCCACCAGGTTTACGGGCCTTCTATCAGACTTCCCAGGTGGAGCCAACCTTGTACATTATCGATGATTGCTAGGCTATCAAAGCTTTGACACAAATGAAAGACATGCTGTCTGAGCTAGACTTCTCAGGTCGCCATGTGCAGAGACGTGAGAAGTCGGGGGGCGCGGTGGCTCAGTAGGTCGAGGTGCAGGCTGCAAGCCGAGAGGTCCTCGGTTCGAATCCCACCTGCGGCAACCGCGTTGTGTCCTTGGGCAAGACACTTCACCCCCATTGCCCATGTGGGGGCACGATGACGCCGTGTACTAAGGCGTACTGCACGTCGATGGTACGCATGTCTTCAACCAATCTAACCCTGCCTGTGCTGCAGTGCGGAGTTACGATGTTGGGGAGCTGGCAGCTGCTCGTCGTTGCTCGGTGGTTCTCTCTGGGTACTCCGGCTTCCTCCACCCGTAAAACTGTCACGGTCATGATTAGCCATCGTGCATAAATATGTGACCTTAAACACCAATAAATAAATAAATAAATAAATAAATAACGTGAGAAGTCTAGCTCAGACAGCATGTCTGAGAATTATAACTCTGTCTTAAAGGATCTCCGCGAGCAGACCCGCTGGGCTTGCCTGTTCCACTGTAAGGACAGAGACAGCTTCGAGGACTGTCTACGAGAGAATGGTGTGATTGGAAGCCGTGAGGAACGTGTAGCAGTTCGCCAGGCATTGGCGGAGAACAAGAATGACCTGCTAGTGTTAAAAACAGACCAACCAACCACTTATAAAGTGTTGTTACAACGCTTCTTATGTGGGGAGCAGCCTTTCTAGTGACCCAAGCACTACATTTAATCGTGCTGGTTTGGGCGGCATACTCGTTTGTTAGACGCAAAAGGCGTATCGCCATAACATATCTGTGGATAGCGTATATACAGACCATCATGAATTGTGAAGACATCATTGACCAACTGCTGGAAGAAGAGCAAGGTGCCGCGCCGCAGGGAGGCAATGCAGAAGGCAAGACGACAGTGGATCCTACTGTTTCGTTGGAAACAGACCGATGGGGCCAAACGCGAAAGGCTAGCTGCAGTAGCTTCCGGTGGGCAGGCTAAGTAGTATCTAGGGAAAACCTCACACTTGACCAAGTCGACGCCATGACCGATAAGGAAATCGATAAACTCTATGCCCGATATACGGCACGGCTCGGCCCGGCAATGAAGAAAACTCCGGGGACAGCCTCCCTACAATTCTACATATGGGTGGTCAGCAAGTTTCTTCCCTTACCCCAGGAAAACCAACAAACGTTTGTTGCTGATCTTGAGGCAAATCCATTTGTTGGGCACGCACTAAGCAGTATCACATGCGAGCTATATCATCGCTATGGCATGTACTTAGCACCGCTATCCACGATGCTAACCACTGCTAAACATTTCAGATTGGGACACACCTGCCCTTTAAAAAATCAAGACGATGTCATTGATGACAGAGCCAAACCTACCGATAGTTAGTGTTTTTCCAACGGAACAGCAACAGGTGGAGGGAGTGACAGCTGCGCCAGCCACTGAGTCGTTGATTGTTCCTGATGTTCCAGTTCCGAAGGAACAGCGACAGAAAGACCCTAAAAAGTGGCCGCGGGACGGACAGGAGCTGCCGCCCGGAATGCAAAACAACAAAAAGTCTTGGACCGGTTGCAAAAGGAGATGGCCAATCTCCAGAGAATGGCGTAAAGAACACAATAGCAACCCAAGTGGCTGGTGCACCCATTCCGAAGGATGTTTCAACAGAACAGGAATAACATGGACAGCAGCAAGGGGTCTCGAATGCAATGCATCACGAACGCAGTTCATTAGATGACTGGGCCCCATGGATTGCTGGGGCGGTTTGATTGGCTAGTTTGGCATTATGGTTCCAGTTCCGAAGGAACAACAGGAACAACAATAAGTCGTCGACCAATCTAATGACATCGCCTAATGCTGCTGTTGTTGATTCGGTCAGTCCTCAGACCCATTCTACATGGAGTAGTATATGTATATATATACAATGTCTTCAGCCGATGGAAAGATGCTTGTCAATGCTGACTACCACAGCGTCATGATCTCAGCCCTCATCATAGGGTATGCCCGCTTAGGTAAGATGGCAATGAAGGAAACCACCTCTAAACTTGACTTCACCGACTATAACGTCGGGATGGTAGTCCTTGACGAGGGGCTGGCGATGGCATCCAAGGAAATGCTAATTAATCAAGAAATCATTCCAGCAGATATTATGAAATAACACGATGGCCTCGATCGCAATGCTAGCTGTGGACGCCTTTATTAACGCAGTGGCCTTCTCTGGCAACAACTACCTCTTCTCCAAGTTTCGGGATAACGATGCTGGCGCGGAACGTGTGCAATATGATAGAAAAGCTTCAGGCCACCCTGTAAGCGAACAGAACGCCTCGATTGGATCAACGAAGAACTACGTCGCCAAGGCCATGCCTTGCGCACATTCCAGGATGTCGATGCTGCGATTCGCGACTATGCACAGGTAACTGGGAACAGTTTAAACAGTCTTGGTCCAGAACCCCAACTAGAAGACTTTTACACACCATCAGCCGGGCAGAAGGACCGTGAGATCGTCTTCATCATACTAGGGTTGGGTGTGGTCGGGATTGTTAGCTACAAACTCGTCCAGTGATTCGCTACGCGTGTAAAAAAAGTTGTTTTTTGTTTGGGGGTGACGGAAGTTGGTCTGTTCCTTCGGAACGGAAGGCCGCCTAGCTATGCTGTAAAATAATCCTAAAAGCCCATGAGAGTTGCACAATAACTATGGGTCGGCAGGTGCGATGGGTTCTGGTCTCAGTCGTTCCCGTTGTTCCCATTGTTTCCGTTGTTCCTTCGGAACATGAACAACAGCGGGCGCGGGGGTCCCTATCTCCGCTTGGCGAGTTTTTGACGTATCAGCAGCAGTATCTCGTTTTTTGTGCCCCGCTGTGGGCTCTCTCGGTGAGATGCCTTGCGGATATCAAACCGGAGTTGGTTGAATTTCTCTTCCTCCGTGAGTACACGACTGAATTCCTCCTCGGATATTTGCTCATAGGCAACAGCCTTTGAATACAGATCTACGATGCTCGAAAGATTGGACTCCGCTAAGGTGGCGATGTTGTTGTGCTCGTTTGCCTTCTTTGTGAGCCGTCGTCAAACAAACTTCCCGAAAACACCTGCCAATCCACAGGCCCCTGCTGCAGCCTCTAATGCTATAACCACAGGAATTGTGACTACGTTTGGCAACAACCCGATTCCACCAACCCCGATCCCTACACCGGTCGCGGATAGAAATGTTTTAATGTCATCTGCGATATTGACCCCCTCGCTGGTATTTCTTACCGAGAGAACGCCTGTGGTCTCGTTCAGTCATGAGACGGGCTCTTACATCACCAATCTCCTGGATGCAGAAAGTATTCGCGTCGTTGTTATTGAGTTCTGGATATAAGCTCATTCTTATTGGTATTATAGATCATGTTCTAAAACCTTTAAAGCGTCGTCCGTCAGTATATGTCTGGTAAAGCGCAGGCGCTAGAGCTTGGCTGGGCTAAGATATAGGGTATTGAATGTGTTGGTTGGAAACCTAGCATCTACGACCTTGTACTCGACACCACTTAATGAGAGCGACACATCTTTGCCACGGATACTGAAGACAAGTTCTTTGCCATTATGCCGCCGACCCCGTTTTAGATCAATCCCATGTAGCACTGGTATGAAGTCGTTGGATGGTATACCCAGGACTATCTGTATAATTGTGGTGGTACCCTTGCTAGGAGTAAGACGATCAAACACCCAAAAGAGCTTCATTATCGAACCTCCTTTTATCCCACCCAACACACTTGCTTTCGTGAACATAAACAACGCCTTTCGGGGTATAAGAAGCCAACACACGGTACTGCTCTGGAGTTTACGGAGCCTGTGGCCGCGGCCCAGTTGGATATAAGGTTGGATGACCCTGAAGTCAAGTTCCCACCCACCGCGAACAGGGTGCTTATAGAGAGACCACTGACTGGAGTCATTCTGTATAAGTTCGTAGCTCCTGCACGGGGCTGAGCCTTCCAGGTTCAAACCACGTAAATCGGTAAATGTAGCTTGTTGAGGTTGTTCCCATACCGAAGGAACAATAACGGGCAGCTCTTTTCTCGTGTATAGCCCTTCGGAGAGCTGAAATAAATACAATTTATCCATCATCCCTGGTTCTCCAAAGCCCTGCGTGTTCCCGAGATCAGCCAGCTGAAGGTTCGTGCAAGGCAATGCATAATGTGCTCCTAGTCCTCCGTTATTCACCATGTCACCATGTCTCTACACTAGTTGCTGTTGTTGTTCCGTGGGAACAGGTATATTTCGAATATGTAATGTTACGGATAGGTGCTGCAATTGAATAGGCCCACACATGCTATCTAAAACGTGGACTGTAACATTGCCTATAGGGCCTGGGACAAGCCTTTTGTATTGCAAATGAGAGAAAGCTACTGTTCTGTCACTGGCACATTTTTCATTTGCTACAGGTAATGTTCTGAGTAGTGAGCTGGGTAGCCTGTTGTGAACATTGTCCGTGGTACTGACAGATGAACGTAGAGCTCACAGTGGGTCGCCAGTTCAGGTAACTCATCCCCCATGAGCTGCCCCCCCCCCTCCCCGAGGGATTTTGTTTGTTGCAAATCCCAAGGTGCGTGACAACGCTCACAGCGTCAGAGACTTATCTGTCTAAGGTCGCAAACGACCCGAAGGTTTGTGAAGATCCAGTATAGCCCCAACCTGACTAAACACATCATTTAGCTCGCATACATTGTAGTAGCCATCTGACATTTTTATCTTCTGCTCAATTGAGTCACTTTTCTCATCCATGACGCGAAGATAATTGTTACCTAGCCTCGAGCCAATGTTGTACTAAAGACGGTAGTAGGTTACTTCAGCAAGATCACACTCAAATTGCTCCCTGGCAGGGAGCGCCCTTGGCAGGTCCACGGTTTCAACGTCGGATAGTGTCACGTACATAGTTGTATATTATCATTATAAAACTACTCTAATATGGCTTTTAGAGATCCAAATCCCCCAGGGAGAGAAGTTGGAACACCCAAGAATGGACAACAAGCTTGCAACAAAATTGGTTTCAATCTACTACAGCCCCTAAGGGGTACTGGAAGAGTCTCACGGCCATCAAAAACTTGGCTTCCACGGACAAGGTCTCTGAAGATTTGGCTCGGGTATGGCTTCAGAAGCAGACCATCTGGCAGATATACCTTCCAGCTGTGCGAAGCACACACATACCACGACCCACGTTTGATGTGCGGATGCCGAATGAGGTCCACCATGCCGACCTACTCTTTATGCCATTCGACCGCGTGGCCCGCAAAACCTACAAGTATGTGCTCACAATTGTTGATATAGCCTCCCGCTATAAAGAGGCAGAGCCCCTGGCCACAAAATAGGCCAACGAGGTCGCGGCCACCCTAGAAAAGATATACAAGCGTGGACCACTGCGTGGCCCAAGCTCCTTCAGATCGATCCCGGGCGCGAGTTCATGGGCGCGATGAATCAGCTGCTAGCGAAACACGGGACAGAAGCCCGGCGTGGCCGTGTGGACGTCCAACGGGACCAGGGAATTGTGGAACGATTCAACCGTATCCTGGCAGAGCGACTGTTCGGGCACCAATACGTCCAGGAGATGAGGTTACCGTCAGGGGAGAGGACGAGTGAATGGGTCGCTCCGCTGCCCGCCGTTGTTGCGGCGCTGAATGGTAAGGTGACTCGCTTAACTAACAAGAGGCCATCTGACACTATCAAGGCCAAGGTTGTGATCCAAAAGCCCTCATCTATGGTTTCTGGCCACCCTGTTGGCCTCAAGGAGCAGAAGCTCCTCTGCAATTTGGGTGTTCGCTGTCTCTACCAGACAGGCGAGTTGGAGGGGGTAGCCGTCGCGCAACCGACTCTGTTTGGTCCCTCCAAGTGTACCGACTTGGTCGCTCGGTCACCAAACCCGGCGAACGTGCCCTCTACTATTTGTTGACACCCAGATCCCGACACCCAGCTACCTCCCGATGTTCCTCCCGAACGGGTAGTCCGTCGGACTAGACACTAGGTCAGCCTCGAGGTGGATGTGCCTCTGGCACTGTTCAACCCCTCTTTTTCGATTACACTCTAAACAGGCCAATCGCACGTTCCCCCGGCAGTGCCCTCTGCTGTTGTCCAGCCGGTCGACACTGAACTGCTGTGTATCTTTGGGCTGGTAGGCCCACGGTATCTCGATGTTGCATGCCACACAATGGTTCTTTTGGTCCTCCTTGGGCCGCAGGATGTAGTCGACCTTAAGATTGAACTCCGGGATTCCTTTGACCTGGTCCTGACGCTTGTGGGCGACAAGCTTCCTCGCGATGTTTGTGCTGAGCTGCTGCTCTGTGGGCTGCCTGACCCCTTTACCCTCATCTGGTCGATAGGCCACCCGTTCGAGCTGCTGCGTATACTCAACGCGGGAAACGGCGAGGTAGGCGATAGGCGAGGTTGGACCATTGTAGGAAGTCGTCTATGATCCAAACCTTCTGTGGGTCGTGGATAGTGAGACGCTGGCTTGAGTAGACTGTGAGGGCATACCCGAGGCGCCAGTCATCTGTCATAATAGCCTGTTCAGTGACCTCAATGGTCACTTCAACGATGCCATTGAGTACGATCTCTTCTTCGCTGTCTGTGCCCGGGATGGGAACCATAATGTTCTGTTTGCGGCTGTCCTTGGGTGGTATAGCAGCGGAACCAGGGTGTCTGGAAAGTACTCCATGTGTCTTTGGTTCAAGAGCTCTTGTGCCCGGTCGCGAAGCTTCTGTCGGCTAGTGAGGATCGGGTCACCTGGCCTCCATTACTCCATTAAGCGCTCCCACCTGAGACAGCTGGGGAGAGCCTTCCGCATCTCCTGACACTGGACCGTGTCAGCCTGGAGGCGGATGTGCATTTTCATGGCCTTTAGTACATCATATTTTAGCCGGTGTCTGCCTTGACCTCTTCGTAACAATTCACTGTTTGACGTAACCAGTCATGGGGCATCTCACCTGCGATTGGTGGTGGCTGGCCTTGATCACCACAGCAGATAACCTGAACCCCACGCTGGTCCAGCCAGTTCACGGACATTTCTAGGATAGGCCAGAGCACAGTGCAGACCTCATCCCAGATGATGACACGGCGGATGAACTTTTGGCCCATGCGGTCTGGCGTCCAGTCATTCTGGCCGCTCCACTGAAAGAAGCTATGGTAGGACTGGGCCTTGACTCCCCTACCTCGCATCTTTTTGGCAAGGCGTCGAGTTGGGGTAAAGACAGGTGGGTCTCGCACGCTGAAACGTTCGATCGCTCTAGTTGTTTTGCCGTTACCTCCTCCACCGTTGAGGTAACTCAGCCGATGGTGGGTCAGTGGCTCATTATACCTCTAAGCAGTGCTGGGAAGGAGGTCTTTCGTGGCGCTACAATACTCTGGCTTTCGACGATATACGGCATGATCCAGAGACATGTAGAGAGTTTCCCCCTTATCTCGCCATTGAGCTGGCAGGACATTATGCTTTTCGGGGGTCTGTAGGGTGGGTTCGTCATGATAGTGGCAGCACATTCTGCAATAACCGTCAGGGTGAACTTCTCGTGGTACGTAGGCTTGGACACCATCGTGTTTATAGAGTATTGTCTTCTTGACACTTAAACAGTGTATTGTTACTCTCATTTACTATACCAAAGGGATTCATTTCTCTAATGGGCCCCTCCCCCCACCCGGGCTGTTTCTATGCGACCGCCTGTTTGGTATCGGAATATTTTTATGTCTATGTTAAGGCCCGTTTAGTGTTGGGGTAGAAAGTGAATCTACGCTGATGCCCCAAGTGAGAGGGCCTCTCGGCCGGCGAGGGTGGTGGGCCGTCCCCCGGGCCCCCAAGTTTGTGATGAGGAGCTTGGTGCATCCGCCCCCCCCCACCCCCCACCCCTGCTACTATATATTTCATCACATCTAGTCATGGTTGCTCTGAAGCAGCCATAACTAGTTTGGATGAAACCTTCATCAAAAACTAACTTAAGAAAACATGCTGAAATATCCATTCAAGTTACATTCGGAAAATTGGACTAAATGTGCCCAAACTATACTATATTTCACTGGCAAGAGGAATCTTGCCCTGGGCAGGAATATCCGCCAGTAGCGTGCAATGAGTTAATGAAGCATCTTTTATAGAAAACGATATCGAATCTCTGTGGTCATTAAGATCTTTAAGGCGTCACTGTTGTGCGTTACTCCGTAGGGTGACCAATGCTGGCCAACTCTGGCTTGAAACACAACCAGCGCGCTTGTCGCGTGGGCAAGGAGTGATCCCCAGAATAAATTCTGGAACTCATACAACAGTCAATAAAAACGAGAAAATTCTCAAGTCACTTGATATTTCAGGACACCTGGTGGGAAGGCTGACTCCAACAAGAAAGATGACACCGGGCGAATGAAGGTAAGCTAGTATTACATAATATACATGTATGTAGAAGATTAGACAGCATGCTTACTCGGCTTTTTTATTTAATCTTATTTGTTTTACAAGGATTGGCGAACAAGTTATGCAACTTATATTAACGCCTCTCCTTGGCTCAATGGCGTAGGTGTGTGGGATGAACTTCATAGCGGCAACTTCGTGGCCTAGCTCTTCTCGAACACTACGAATGGATCTTTAGCCTGCACGGAGTGTGTCTCTCTCCGCACAGAGGACAGCCATTTTACGTCCCCATCCGATAGGACGGTACGCTCTGACAGCATCACCCCCACAACTGATGCTGACAGAGAGTGTTCGGACACCTCGAGAACTTTCCCCGACCGGGGATCGATCCCGGGACCTCTGGCGTGAGAGACCAGCGCACTTATCCACTCGGCCACCACTCTCCACTCCTCTGCTTTTTCCATTGAACACAAGTGTAGACCATGTTCCTATTGTTTGAAGGCAACTGACGTTCAAGCTCCCTAGTCACCTGATTTCACTTGATGGCCTATGACTTTAAATTTCCCGATGCATTTTGTTACTTCTCGGAATATAGTCATAGAGTAAATAATGCATTCATGTGGGCAGGGTAAAGGGGCGGATTCTTGACCAACGTGCTTAGGACCATCCTCGTTCAGAATTTTTATTGCCTGGACCAACATGCAAAAAGGACAGCTTTTATATTTTTATCTCTCTGATTCTGACTTTAAAAAAATCAGACGGAATATTGCCTCTGATGCGGATTTTAAACAAAATCTGAGTGAATTTCTTTCTGATTCGGGCTTAGAAAAATTCAGTTTGAATTTTTCTTTCCCACTTGAACTTGGAGAAAAAATAATTGTTCTTCTTTGCGGATTTTGGGACCGGCGTATGGACTGAAGACCGTGGAATGATTTTTCCTCTCGAATTTGGACTCAGACAAATCGAGTGATTTTTTTCTGTTTTTGATACAGAATATAAGAAAAACTGAAATTTGTCTCATGGATTTTCTATGCCATGCGGCGACATTTTTCTCGCTGATACGGACTTTATGATAAATTGAATTTTCTGCGCGTTGGCTTTCCAGGTTGCATGGACGTTTTTTCTGTCTGATTTGGACTTCGAAAATCGAGTAAATATTTTCTCTATCTGACACGGACTTTGAGAAAAACTGAATTCTCGTCGCTTGGGTTTTCCAGCTCGCAGAATATTCTTTACTGATACAGAATTAGAGAGATCGCGTGAATTCTTTATCTGAGATCGAGTGAATTCTCTCTCTCTCCAATAGGAACTAAGGGGGATCGAATAAACGTTCTCTCTAATTCGGCCTCAGTAACTTTGTTTCTCTTTCTGATCACGAATACTCTTATAGTTTTTATGGACTCAAAAAAAAATATCTCATTTGGACTGAGAGAAATATTCTGTGAATTTTTCTCGCGTGAGATTTTTGCTCGCAAACGACTACTTTTACTGTGCAATTGGGAGCATTACCCATGCCCCTACCCCACCCCACCCCACCCCAAAAAGAACAGAAATCAATTTGTCGCTGCCCCCTCCCCAAAAATGCACTCTTTCACATAACATTGAGCGGTAAAATGGTATCTTTTATAGGGCTACACTCGCTGCATATACCTCAGATTCGGTTTTAGAGCACTGGTTTTTGCACAATTTTCTCGGGAGAGTGGGACGAGGTGGCTAGTCATAACTATGGCCCTCTGTTCGTGACCCCAGCCTCTCACTTCCGATGGTGTGGATCCTAATTAAGACCCCAACGACATTCCATATACAATGTTTTCCGCCTAGCAAAAAGGGCTAGTGCACCACTAATTGTAAAATCTCCGCTACGTGCCTGCGATTTGGACTTTGGATTAGCACACTGCATTGACATATCACACACAAGGAAATAAATTGCGTTATTTTTTGGACTTGCAATTATTTACATACGCTGAATTTTCTTTCAGAGTGCATTTGCGACTGTAATATATTCAGAGTGTGTTTCCTTCTTGTGATATTAACTTCCTTGTGTGCATCAGACTGTAACATTATAAGTTAATGTGATGCATGGACTGTAAAATGGTCTGAAAATATTGAACAAATTTTAAGAAAAGTGCTACTCTGATCAATACATTAATTACGCGCTACTCAAAACAAACCATGCCGTCACTTTGCCACAAGGTTTCCAAATAGAAAACAATAAAGAAATGAATGATCCAACTGAAATAGCACAAGAATTCAATAACATTTTCGCGAGCATATGAAAACGTGCTAGCGAACAAATATACCAACCTCAGAAAAGCTTTCTAGACCTCATGGACAGTAATCAATCAAACAGTTTCTTCATCACGTCAGCAACCGAATACGAGGTCCTTTCTGTTATTACTTCACTTAAGCAAAAAAATAGTTAGGATTGTGATGGCATCACTACAAACCTCATCAAACACTCAATATAAGAGCCTCTCCTCTAGCCCTCATCTTTGACAGTTATTACACGTCTGTTCTTTGAAATCCCCAACTACAGCAACACTTTACCATGCGGAAAATGAAAATTCATTGCGGGACGGAAATCGTTGACGGACTATTTTTAAATAGAAGCGAATTTGCACTAGAATTTTCTACAAATCGTGCATCGTAATTACAATTTGAACCTCTAGCTCTTGCTAAAAATCGTCCCCTGGGTTCCAATGTGTTCTATGTGCCAGTAGGCTCATAGAACACATTGGGACTCAGGGGTCGAAATAGTAACACGGGTTCCCCTCGCAAATTTGTTTGGCGATACAATGTGTTCTTTTTTTTGATAGTTGTCAAATGAATTGCTGAGTATCATTCTAATAACTGTTTTTTATAGACGGGAAGGCGCGTAATAAACATAGAACGCCATGCGCGTGTGAATGGATTAATCGACGCGGTGTCGTTCTGTGTATGCCCTCTCTTTACGGTATTGTTCCCGATAGGATGAAAGTAGCAAGAGGTAATGAGATTCTTAAAACTGGAGATGATTATGCATTTATTATTTATAGGCCGATAAGAATTTTACCAGTCTTTTGAAAAGCACATGTGCAACATAATCATGAAATAACTCGAAGCATGGCATATCTTATTCACCATCAATACGGACTTAGGACAAATCATTCGACCATACAATTAGTAATGCAATTACAAAAAACTATTGCTTCTGAAAATAAGAATGAAAGTAAAAACAACACACTAGCTTCATTTCTTGACATCTCCAAGACATTCGACAAAATAAACTATAATATCTAAACTAAAATATAAAAGTATGCATTTAGAGGCTTCGGTAATACTTGCGTTAAAAGTTAACATGGCGCACAAAAGCCAAGTGGACAAAGGTCTGAACTTATCGAGCTAACATGCGGGATCCCACAGGGCTCAGTTCTTGGGCCATTATTATTCCTGTTATACATAAATGACATCAGTCGTTCTACAACTCTTTAAGTCGTACCGTTTGCGGATGACACAACTGCTCAATTCCAATCCCCTAAATATCAATTTTAATCATGATCTCAATATTCTACATGAATGGTGTTCAGCAAATCAACTCGTCCTGAACGCCATCAAAACAAAATACATTATTATAAATCCAAACCACAAAGCTAATAGTTGCATACACCCTGATATCTCAGTAAAATATCAAAACGGGTGGATTCCTTAAAAAGAAGACAAATCTCCGAATTTGAGGGGTTTTCACATTATTGAATACTTACCTTATCAAACTCATATATCAGAAATATATTTTAAGATTGGATGGGCAAATTATACTCTGAACAGAGCAAAAGAAAAAGAAAACTACTAAGACAACGAGCCATGAAATTGTTGTATTACTCTTTGGTCCACTGTCACTTGGTATGCAGTATTCAGGTATGGAAGAATTCAAGAGGAATTAATAAATTACTAAAAATACACAAACGTTCACTTCGAATATTAAATAACAAAAAGTTTGATTCTCATGCTGACCCACTATTCACAAAAGATAAAGTATTGAAGGTCACCGATTTGTACAAACTAGATGCCTGTCTATTTATGTTTGACTGGAAACATGGAAAACATCTAGAATCTTTCGAACATCCTTTTACTTCTCCAATCTCTCAATCACACATGAGTACAAGGCAGTCAGGACTGGTATGTATTAACAAAACCAGAACAAAGACATTAAATAGGCTACCCTCATATGCCGTCCGTCCGTCCGTCCGTAGTTTGTTGCATTTGATCATTTCTCGATTCGCTTCGATGCCACATTTACCAGACGGTCACTTACCCGAACTAGGAACTAGGAACGGGGTTCACGCCGCTTACTTACCCTAACTCGCGGAATTGTTGAATGCTCTCGTCTTTGGATCTTTGATTTTTCGAAATGGCATTTTTCCCCTTTCTTTGTTCTGTGATTATTTGATTACTGTTTTATTTTTTATAATTTATTTTTGTTTTGTCGAGATAAAAAAGTATTATCTAGACAACAGAAGTGTTTTCTCAAAGTGGAGGTGGGAGCATAACGAGAAACTTCTCAATAATCTTTCTCCGTTTTTGTCATTTGGAGGGTATCCTTGCTTTCGACCATGTGTAACCTGTCCATTGGTATATAACGATAAATTTGACAGCTGTCAATTTAGTCAGGTCGTCTTCACCACGCTCATAAACGAGTTTTCTATCGATCCCGAGATACGGGTAACGACCGTAGTCTAACGATCACCCTTGTCGAAGTTTTCGACTTCGTATTTCGCTAGGGAACACACATCGTCCCTCAGATGTAGAAAATTATCCACTTGCTCTTCGTTGAGAGTCGGTTTCATCTTGTAGTTTCCGCAGTCGTCATTTGAACTCACTCCTTCCGTCCGCACATTATCTAGGCGGATTTGAATCATCTTGCTGTTGAATTTCTTATAAGAAATGACTCTCTATTTACTTTTTATGCTTGTGTATTATTGATATTATTAGTTTGCTGATTTTGTCTTTATTTTTATTTTTCTTATATGTATGTTTTTTGGGGCGCGGTGGCTCAGTAGGTAGAGGTGCAGGCTGCAAGCCGAGAGGTCCTCGGTTCGAATCCCACCTGCGGCAACCGCGTTGTGTCCTTGGGCAAGACACTTCACCCCCATTGCCCATGTGGGGGCACGATGACGCCGTGTACTAAGGCGTACTGCACGTCGATGGTACGCATGTCTTCAACCAATCTAACCCTGTCTGTGCTGCAGTGCGGAGTTACGATGTTGGGGAGCTGGCAGCTGCTCGTCGTTGCTCGGTGGTTCTCTCCGGGTACTCCGGCTTCCTCCACCCGTAAAACTGTCACGGTCATGATTAGCCATTGTGCATAAATATGTGACCTTAAACATCAATAAATAAATAAATGTATGTTTTTTTAAAATTTATTATATTAATTTTCTTAATTCTCACATGTTTTTTACCTTTAATATTTGCTTTTACCTTCTAATTTTTAATTACTTATTTCTAATTAATTTTGTTTATTTCAGAATTTGAATTGGATAATTCACATATGTTAATAAAGACATAAAACGTTCTCGATTTACTGCAACTGGGACAGTTTTTCCTCAACACTTTAGGAATACTCTTTTCCACGAGATGGACAGGCGCCCTATAAAACATATCTTATGAAAGATCTTTAGGAATACTCTTTTCCACGAGATGGACAGGCGCCCTATAAAACATATCTTATGAAAGATCTGGCGCCGCTGTTTGACTTCTTTTTTTGAATCAGTTTTTTTTTGTTTAATTTTTTTAATTAATTTAATGAAAATATTTTTTGTGCTTTTTGTATATGTGTACAAAAAATAAGATTAAATGTTACCCGAAAACATGAAGTGGAACAATCGGGATAACGCCGCTGTGTTGTTGGAACAAGGTATTGTCTTGTGGGAACAAGATATCTTGTGGGAACTAAATATACTTTTCTTGTGATGAAAAGATGCTACAGTACGTGGAGAGTGGATTGTGAATAAATCACCCGCGGAGTGGAGTTATCACCCAAGCTATAACTTTCAAATTTTGAACATCTCGACAAAAAACACAAGCAATGTTTCAGCCAATGGACCTCCGGGTTTAACCCGGAGGTCCATTGGCTGAAACTTTGCTGGTGCTGGTTGTGCTTTGCAACAAATTTGCTATTATTGCTCGGGTGGGATCTCCACTCTGCGGGTGATTTAGTGATAATACACTCTCCACGTACTGTATGTTCTGGAAAAAATGATTTTGTCTTGTGCCAAGAATATATTATCTTGTGGGAACAAGACTCGATGTGCTGTGTACAATATATTTGCTGTGGATATACTGTGTTATTTGAACATGATAATTCTCTTGTGTGAAAACAATATGCTTTGGGAGCAAGATAATATATTGTAGGAACAGCATACTAGTTGTGGATAGTGTATTCTTTCTTGTAGGTGCAATCTATTTTTCAATTTGTGGGAAAGAAATGTTATGTTGTGGAAACAAGCTATTTCGTTCTGGAAACACGATATTACATTTGTGGAAAAAATATATTTTCTCTGCAAGCCACAAGATATTAGGTTGTGAAAACAAATTATTTTCTCTCCAAGCATTTTCTGCAATGCCACAGCTGAAGCACAGCAGTGATACTTTATATATCCGCTGTTTTTTTTTATTTCCAGGTTGTCAAAATGCTGATAGCCTTAACCGTAACGTTCTTTCTTTATTTGTCGCCACATTGCATTTCAAGATTGCAATTTTTCGCTATCACTTTCACGGTACCAATCCAAATTTTGGCTTTCAAAGCATCACTTCAAAGTGAATGCAAGTCAACTTATTGCTGGAAATGATCAATTTGTTCTAACAACGTATAATGAAAAGTAAATCTAGTGTTTCTGAGTGAATACTGATCACTTCCGGCAATAATTCAACATGTAGTCACCATGAATTGACGAATGAAACCCGCTAGTCCAAACATGGCCTGAAAGTCCGTAATTTAAGTTTTTGGTTTGGTACTCCTTTCAAAGGACGTACCAAACCGAAAACTTGTATTACGGACTTTAAGGCCATGTCTGGACTAAAAACCCGCCAGCTGCATCAGATTGCAAGACACTATCTCTTCAGAGTATCGATCAAATCACTTCCGCGTATCAATGATTCAATGCGCTGTTTACTTTCATGCATCAATTCAAGGTTAAAACGAGTGGAATTTTCAGATTCTTATAAAAAGCGTATAATAAAAAGAAAATCTAGTGTTTCTGAGTGGACACCGAAAATTATCTCATGAGTGACCGAGACAAATGTTTAGATAATTTTCGGTATCCACACAAAAACACTAGATATCCTCTGTTTTTTTTTCTTGTGGGAAGAAGATATTATGTTCTGGAAACAAGCTATTTCTTTCTGGGAACACGATATTTTGGTGTGGAAAAAATATATTTTCTCTTCAGGATCCAAGCTATTATGTTCTGAAAACAAGTTATTTTCTCCAAAAACATTTTCTGCAATGCCACAATTGGACCACAGTAGTGATAATTCATACATCTGTTGTTTTTTTTCAATTGCAGGTTGTCAAAATGCTGATAGCCTTAACCATAGCGTTCTTTGTTTGTTGGGCGCCACATTCCATTTCAAGATTGCAATTTTTCGCCATCAAGAAAGGAAATAGATTTTTTATAGATGTGATCAGCAGACAACATTTCAGTCTCTTATTGGAGTCGATAACATATTGTAACTCCCTGCTGGATCCAATCATTTTCTTAGCTACCCAAGAGTAAGTATTTTTCTGTTAATGCACTTTTCAATCGCGATCTGTTGTTTCTGCCCAGACAGAAAAAGGCAAACTCGGAAAAATCAAGGATTTTTCACCAAGTTTTTGTGTCCAGCCAGGCGAAACGAAAACACAAAACCATTTCCGAATAAATTAAATATCGAATACAGTTTTTAATAATTAGCTCATATTTCATTTCCTGGCATTTTGCTATTCCCTATATTTTGCTCCCAAAGCATGGTGGCTGTACATTTATAATTCAGTAAGTATTTTACTGTTAGTACCATTTTCAATCTCGAGCTGTTCTTTCTTTTCTGACATAAAAGCCAAACACAGAAAAATCAAGGATTGATCACCAAGTTTGTTTTGTGCCCAGCCAGGATGAAACGAAAACACAAAACCATTTCCACAAAAATTCAATATCGAATTCAGTTTTTAATAATTCGTTCAAGTTTCATTTCCTGTCATTTTGCTATTCCCGACATTTTGCTAACAATAGGCAATGGAAATAGATGTACATTCCGCAGGGAATAGTTTCGTTTAAGTAATCTAACAACCAAATACTTTAGTCGAGATTATATTCAACCCTTTACCCAATGCAACAGCCAAAACCGGCCATCGCTATTCACAAAATTCACCATTCAATTTTTATTACGTTTTAATTTTTTTTTTCACAAAATCATATCTTACGACCCCTCACTGGAACGAGCTCGTTCCAATGTGGGGTCATAAGCTATGTTTTTGACGCTAACAAATTAAAAACTTAGTGCTTCACGAATTTATTTGCAAGTGTCGTCTGCTTTTCGTGTTAGGTAAAGGGTTAGAAAGCTCAGGAATGCTTAGAAATTTATTAGTGATTAAGTAAAATATTAGACACAGTAGTCGTGACTTTTTAGAAAATTGGATACTTTTTCAATTTTCTCTTACTAGACACATCTATGGTACAAGAAGTGTATGTCGTATAATAAAATAGAAAGATGATGGTTACAGGGGGAGAGGGGTCATCAATGGGTCATGGACTCAACTTCATATGTAATTATCGCGTAAGGTACTGTAAATTGGTTGTGTTTGGCAGCTTATTTATATGACTAACTGTGTCTGTGACAAAAGTCCCAGTATCAAATTTAGTCTTTAACCCTTTACCCAACGAAACAGCCACATCCGCCTGCATAATATGCAAATTCAGCAGCTGATAAAATACTATTTTTCCAAAAAAATTCAACAAACCCATACCATGTGGCCCATCTTTGGAACGAGCTTGTCGAGCTTGTTCCAATGAGGGGTGACATGATATGGTTTTGTTCACATTTTGTGAAAAATTTAAAAAAAACGATATTTAAAATAAATTTTGATATCGCCTGCGTTTGGTAAAGGGTTAAAGAAAGTACATGATCACTAGCAAGATAGATTTTTTTTATCTCAGACTTCAGTCCTGACCAAAATGTCCTGACTGGAAAGGATATTAGAAGGGTGGATGCACTCCTTTAAATCCTCTTATTTACGTCACTATCAGCACTCCTCGTGGGAACGAGGCTGTGGTGTTCGTATCACCGAGGAGTCATAAACTAGAATCCTCGCCCTCTGAAACAGACAGGCCTATCATTGATTATCCTTTCCATGAGTTTACACATACAACTTGCGAGGGCAATAGGTCAATAACTGTTTGGGTTGCTGTGATCTTTAACAGGCTTTGGAATGGAAATAATTGTTGCATTTCCTTTTGAAGGTGGATACTGGTCAGTCAACCATTTGTCATTAAAATCTAACAGCAAAGGCTGAAGTGAAGTTTGAGGCAGGTATTTTGAAAGATGATATTGAACTTCATTGTGTCCTGTGTCAGTAACTTTTGCTTTATGCGAAGAGTTATTTAACTCTTCCACAGAGAAAGCTTCATTGTGATGCTCTAAATTGTTGGAGGTAAATTCGATCTTGTCTTTGTCCTGTTGTGTTTTAATTTGAACAAATTCTGGATTCAAATTTTCAGACGGCGATTGTTAAGAAAATGCTGAGGACAGTTTGTTCGATGTCGCCTTTCTCAGATGTAATTGTTATTTTCCAAGTATTATACAGCTGAGTTTGTCTTGTTAGCTTTAATTGTTTAATCTGTTTCAAAATTTTGTGGATGGGTGTGTATTGGTTAAGTTTTGAAACATAATTTCTCCGAGACCTTTTCTGTTTTTTTTATAATCCGTCTTGGTTTTTGCCCAATGATTATCTTTGGAAAACATAATGTTATCACAAAAATATTAAGCAGTTAATGCTTTATTAATGTGGTCTTCAGGAATTGTTACAAAAATCATTTTTATTGTACAATAATAATTAAATATGTAAAATAGGTTAATAGGAACTATACTATTCAAAAAAGATTATATTTGGGTATGACAATGGGGTTGATTTATACATTTAGACAAGCTCTCAGATAACCTGTTAAATTCTGTAAGAAATTCGACGCTGTTATGGGCTGTTTGTGAGGCTTACGCGCAAACTACTCTTGGTGAAACGTAATTTGCCTTCAATTAGTATACAGATTCTCTGCCGTGCTGAAGTTCACCCTTTAATCAACGTAACGGCCAAAACTGGCCTGCACTATTCACAAAAGTCGTCAGTTAATTTTCATTATTTTTTTCATTTTTTGTCTCAAAAACATAGGTTATGACCCCTCATTGGAACGAGCCCGTCGACCTCGTTCCAACGAGGAGTCATAACCTATGTTTTTGAGACAAAATATGAAAACAAATAGTTATTCAAGAATTTTGCTTGCAAGTGTCGTCTGTTTTTCATGTTAGGTAAAGGGTTGAAGGTATTCCAATCAACAATATTTGATATTTGAAAATAGAAATGAATTATCTGTCACTTTATCGTAGTATGAATCTGGGTTGGGCGAGTTATGTTGTATGAAGGTCACGGCGTGTGTTATATGCAATTCAAAAAAGTACGGGATATCTAAACTGATGTTGATATTTTCGGAAAATGGTATTGGATACGCGTGATTGGACACATCAATATGTTACCCAGATAACTGTGGATCATGAATGTCAGCGGCCCACGATAACTCAGTGCAGGTTTTTCGCACGAGTGCCACGCTAATGTCTGTGGGGTACGTTTTGAAATTTTCATTTGTACTGGACGGGCTTTTTCGGAGGTCTCATCGTTGTTTTCTTGCTATAAACTCGTTCATAAATAGTTTCTGGTCGAAACGTAACTTTTGAGGTATACGAAGACTGACACGTGACGAACGTTTACATGACGTTGGCATGTTGGAATCTGGCAACAGACTGCAGTGGTTCAAATTCTCAACGATACTCAATCGGTGATTAGCAGGTTGTGGTCACGCTACTGACAGACAGCCAATGTTGGTGACAGACGTCGGCCAGGTCGTCCAAAGAGGACAACTGCTAACCAGGATCGTTTCATCTGGATCAAAGCATTACGTAACCGCCATCAAAGTGCCTCAGAAATTGGACAGCAGATGTACCGAGCGACGGATGTGCGGGTCAGTGGTCAGACTATCCAAAATCGCCTACACAGCTGGATTTGTACGCTCGACGACCTCGAATACTTCCACGTTTGACTGAACGTCACATCGCAGCACGGCGTAATTGGTGTGGAGCACGACAGCGCTGGGACAATCGTCGGTGGAGCAACGTCATGTTTTCCGATGAATCGAGGTTCACTCTCGACTTCCACGACAGGTGAAACGGAGTGTGGCGGTGGCGGAACGAACGATACCATGACGTAACCGTTAGGAAGCTCGAGCGTTTTGGTGGTGGATCGGTTATGGTGTGGGGGAGGCATAACCATGACAAGCAGAACAGCATTACGTGTCATTCAAGGGCAATACTGACTGTGACAACATGTTAGCAGCTCATGTGGTGCCATTTGCGCGACGTCACGGCTGTCGATTCATTTTACAAGATGACAATGCAAGAGCAGACAGCGCCCGTGTCGCTACAGAGTTCCCCCAGGAGCAGAACCTCACTACACTGCTTTGGCCAGCACTAAGTCCAGACCTTTCACCAATCGGGGACTTCTGGGATATAGCCCCCTACCAATGTCCAGGAACTCGCCGCTGCACTGCAGGAAGAATGGAATAACATCAGTCAAGATGATATTGGACGTTTGGTGAGGAGTATGCCACGTCGTTTCCGCTCTTGTCTCGCGAATCGAGGAGGATTCACAAGGTATTGACGTCTTGGACTGAATGTGGTAAATTCTCCGCCTGACCCTCCATGTCTTCTACAGCTCAGTGCGTGGAAGGTATGCTTGTCAGACACTCAACTATCGCTGAAATCATTCACCAGGTATCACGGTGCAATGCATCAACTGTCTTTTTGATGAAAATATAAATATATTTCTTCATATATCTCACTTTTATCCAATATCCCCTACTTTTTTTGAATAGTATATATTTGATTTGCGGGAGAAAGTGAAAAAGGAGATCAATAATAAACTCCAAAATGTAGCATGATTTGGATTTTCGAAATTTTGATGAGAAAACACCTCTATTTAGAGTAAAGGTGATAAAAGTGAGACTCTTCTTGGGCGATGTGAACTCAATCGGCAATACCCTTTAAAATGAGTCGCAATTGATTATTATCGGATGGGAATTCTAAATGTAAAAACAAACGAAGAGTCTTAACTCCACTTACACAATTTGGAATGGATTTAAAGGATCGACTCAAAAACGGAACATTTAAATTGAAAGTATCCGTAGATACAGGCAATTATTTTAGTTTAAAAAATTACAAACCAATAAAAAGGCTTTAAACTGAGTTTTCAAATTCTTAACTGTTCCATCTGCAAAGGCACCTAAAATAGAGTTCGATGTTTCTTGTCTTAAGACTGGTATTATTAGTTAAACAGATTGTTGGTGGCCTAATTTGGTATATTTGGTGTCAGTTAATTTCATATTGACGAGAGCGAAGCTCGAGTCCAATATGGAATTAACTGACACCATATATACCATATTAGGCCACCAACAAACTGTGTAACGAATATATCTTACCGACTGCTGCATCGATGCCTAGAACTAATAACAGCAGTGATCAAAATTAAATGAGAGAATTCTCACAATGTGTTCACGTGTCTTTGCCTTGTTACAATTTATGGGAGAGTGCCTACAGGCACTCTCCCATAAATTGTATCAAGGCAAATTCATACATACCAAACCGTTTCATGTCGAAGGTAACATGACACACATCCACAGAATTTGAAGCCTTTTAAGTTGCTTAACCTGCACTTCAGACCAAATATGGGTTTCGAACACTCAATCTTTCAAATTGAAGCGTTTATCGGGTGCCGCCAATTTGAATAATCAATGAAAAAAGGGGAGATTACCCATAGCTGTCAGCGTTTATTGATGTTGACAAGCAGTATATGGTTTTATATGCAGTCTGCACGTGACGTCTTTGAACCAATGAAATTCCCAGATACTTGTAGGAGGTAAGATATATAAAGAGTTAATAGGTACTAGGGCCGGTAATCTGACTTAAGCCACGAGTAGGATAAGGGTTTTAACCACTCGACTTATTCTACGAGTGGTTTAAATCGGATTACCGGTCCTAATACCTATTTCTTTTATTTATACCATGATTTAATAAATAATCGATTTTGTCACTTAAAATGGTGAAAAAACAACACTTTTTTATCGCAAACACACGGGTTTGCTTTGTTTATATCTGCGCCTGTGAGCAACACTACCGACTGTACGTGAATGCTTGATTGACAGCTAGAACATCGTTAAAGTTGATTGAATTTATCTTGCTTTTTCAGTAAAATTATTATTAACAATTCTTAAATGTTATTTTAAATATTTAATTGTAGGTATTTTAAACTTAATAAATTATTGCACGTAGTAGGTAGTACTGCAAAATGTTGTATATTTGAATGAAACATCGCGAAGTGTGAATGTATCGATGTTTGGCAAATTGCGTCATGCCAAAGTCAAGTTGGATGAACTTCCGAGTGTGGGTGTAATTTTTTTAAATCGCAGTAGAAGTTTCACACCGGTGGTGGGGTTAAAAGCTAAAATTTAACATACAAGCTTTTCACAGGTAGTAACATAGGTGAGCAAGGTAGAAACATGAACTAGACTCTGAAAAAAAGAAATAAAACAAGCAAAAATGAAACGGTAATTAAAACCGAATGGACGTTTCTGTGAATAATGTTGACCGGTTTTTGCCGTTATGTTGGCTAAAGGGTTAAGAATCCCTTACTTTGGAAGGCACACTGAAAGAGTGTCCCATTCCACATAGAATTAAATGTTAAGAAAATAAAGCGAAAAACATTAAGTTTCTCAGCTGACGGTACCTGCTTTTGCACTCCGGAGGGACGGAACGGCACAAATCAGAGACATTGTCTTAATGGCACTTTGGCAAAAAGGTTTCTGCACTCTCAGTGAGACCGAGCCGAGCGCAGTGAAAGACTATAGAACTCCTCTAACAAATTAGCTTTAAACAGTCAGAGCACTAGCACAGTTAACAGCACAGTCGACCATGTCAGTATTGCATTGTTACCGGCACCCTGACAGTTTTGTGATAGGTTTCAACAATTATTCATTGCAGTTTTATGGAAAGGGTTAACTTTATTCTGCCTGAAACAAAATATGTGCAATCCACATTGAAGTCTTGAGAGGGTTAAAAGCATTGAACTGAATAATTTATAATTTATTTCCTTGCAAGACAAAGGGTTTCTCTCGGTGAGACCGAGCTGAGCGCAGTGAAAGACTATAGAACTCCTCTAACAAAATTAGTTTTAAACAGTCATAGCACTAACACAGCTAACAGTACAGTCGACCATGTCAGTATTGATAGGTTTCAACAATTATTCAGCACAGTTTTATGGAAAGGGTTAACTTTATTCTGCCTAAAATAAAATATTCCATGACTATTCCATGTCAGTATTGCATTGTTACCGGCACCCTGGCAGTTTTGTGATAGGTTTCAACAATTATTCAGTGCAGTTTAAAGGAAAGGGTTAACTTTATTCTGCCTGAAATAAAATATGTGCAATCCACCATGAAGTCTTGAGAGGGTTAAAAGCATTGCACTGAATAAGATAGGTTTCAACAATTATTCAGTGCAGTTTTATGGAAAGGGTTAACTTTATTCTGCCTGAAATAAAACATGTGCAATCCACATAAAAGTCTGGAGAGGGTTAAAAGCACTTTGAACTGAATAATTTACAATTTATTACCTTGCAAGGCAAAGGGTTTCTCTCAACTTAGTTTCAGGAACTAACATCCCATTATAATGACAAGGTCAGATTTCATTTTGACAGCTTTCTCCACTGGTGTTTACATAGTCTCCAGTGTGAACATAACATTGTATTACTCGGGGGGAATTTACTGTATCAGGAAATTGGAGGCTGTGAAAACCCTGTGGCCTACTGGGCCATACTCAGTGGCTCTAGCGACCTGAAAAACATAGGTGGCCGAGAAGTTTTGACTGCCTACCAGTATGCCAAACATCAGCGAGATAGGACGATTCGTTTACGAGTTATCATGAGAACAAGGAAGTGCATAGAAGACAGAAGACAGGAGAATAAGAAGAAGAAGAGGGAAGAAGAAGAAGAAAAAAAGAAGAAGAAAAAAAAAAAAGAAAAAGAAATCGTACAAAAACAATAGTCTGTGTTTTTCACACAGACTAATTAGAATGTTTCAAACAACAAAGTAAAGTCGAATTTCTACTAAAAGTATTCTACCAATCATGTGAAAATCTTAATAATATCAGGGATGTGGCGACAGGGGGGGGGGGGGGGGGGGGGGGGGGGTCTCAGTATTTTTTTCAATAGTTCGAAATTCCGAGGTCAAAAATCAAATATTTGGAAATTCAATAAATTAACATTGTTCATGAAAAATATTAAAATTTCAACTGATGATGGGAAATGAAATTTTGATCTTTTATTTCCAACTGGAAACTTGAGTTTCAAATTTCCTACTCTAAAATTGACATGGCCTCAAAATTTTGACTCTGACATCAATCCGGTAAATTTTCTGACCCAGACACATTATAAATGACGCTTTTTCCGTTTTAGGACTAGTGAAAATTTTCAGAAGGGTTCATAACCCTTTACCCAACGCAGACGATTTCAAAATTCATTATTTTAAATATCATTTTTTAAAATTTTTTTTAAACATTCCAACAAAACCATATCATGTGATCCCTCTTTGGAACGAGCTCGACGAGCTCGTTCCAAAGAGGGGTCACATGATATGTTTTTGTTGAAATTTTTCGAAAAATAATATTTTTTCAGCAGCTGTATTTGCATATTACGCGGGCGGATGCGGGCGATTCGTTGGGTAAAGGGTTAAAGATATCACCCAGCACTGCAGTGCAACCACCTATCGAAACCACTCACAGTTGGAATTTACACAGGTGGCACGACCCCCCCCCCCTCCCAGCTGAAACCCTCTAGCCACATCCCTGAATAATATTTCCTGTATTTGGACTTCTGACATATATGAACTAAACGATTCTGGCAGCTCATGTAATGTTATGGCTGACCATCTAGGCAGATCTGCTATCCTCTTGTCACACCTAGACAAATGCTTCTCTTTAATTTGAAACTTATTAATGGCTGCTAGAAACAAAATTTCCGTGAGACGTTGCTGTAAAAATGCCTTGCGACAGACGCCCGAAATCAAAACAGACACAGATAGATTATTATTGTTTATTTCCTTTGCTAATTTCATATCAGATTTGCCAGAATTATGCAAAGTTTTTTTTAATTAATATCTGTTCTGTCTCTAAAGTTTTTGTCATTACTCATGTTGAGATTTGATAAAAACTCTCACAGTTTCTGTTCCCACTACCAGTACCACCACCGAATTGGAGAAAATCAAGACTTTGATTCTCTACTGAAACTTAATGTTAAAGGCACAACCAAGACCAGAAAAGCGATGTCAGTTACTTATTTGACATTTTGACATTTTTTTTTACATCAAAACAGGAAAAATGGCACCTGCTGTAGAGTGGCACAGATGAAGACGAGTTGATTGACATGTTGCCCGTCCGCATAAGGCCTTTCTTTATGGGGCAACCAAGGCTCTAAAAGTGACAACCTCCCAGAAAACCTTCTAGATGGACAAATCTGATCAAATAAATGGTGCTGTAGGGTGGCACAAATGAAGACGAGTTGATTGACATGTTGCCCGTCCGCATAAGGCCTTTCTTTATGGGGCAACCAAGGCCCTGAAAGTGACAAACTCCCAGAAAACCTTCTAGATGGGCAAATCTGATCAAATAAATGGTGCTGTAGGGTGGCACAAATGAAGACGAGTTGATTGACATGTTGCCCGTCCGCATAAGACCTTTCTTTATTGGGCAACCAAGGCCCTAAAAGTGACAACCTCCCAGAAAACCTTATAGAAGGGCAAATCAAATCAAATAAATGGTGCTGTAGGGTGGCACAAATGAAGACGAGTTGATTGACATGTTGCTCGTCCGCATAAGGTCTTTCTTTATGGGACAACCAAGGCCCTAAAAGTGACAACCTAACAGAAAACCTTCTAGATGGGCAAATCTGATCAAATAAATGGTGCTGTAGTGTGGCACAAATGAAGACGAGTTGATTGACATGTTGCCCGTCCTCATAAGGCATTTCTTTATGGGGCGACCAAGGCCCTAAAAGTGACAACCTCCCAGAAAACCTTCTAGATGGGCAAATCTGATCAAATAAATGGTGCTCTAGGGTGGCACAAATGAAGACGAGTTGACTGACATGTTGCCCGTCCGCATAAGGCCTTTCTTTATGGGGCAACCAAGGCCCTGAAAGTGACAAACTCCCAGAAAACCTTCTAGATGGGCAAATCTGATCAAATAAATGGTGCTGTAGGGTGGCACAATTGAAGACGAGTTGATCGACATGTTGCCCGTCCGCATAAGGCCTTTCTTTATTGGGCAACCAAGGCCCTAAAAGTGACAACCTCCTAGAAAACCTTCTAGAAGGGCAAATCAAATCAAATAAATGGTGCTGTAGGGTGGCACAAATGAAGACGAGTTGATTGACATGTTGCCCGTCCGCATAAGGCCTTTCTTTATGGGGCAACCAAGGCCCTAAAAGTGACAACCTCCCAGAAAACCTTCAAGATGGGCAAATCAAATCAAATAAACGGTGCTGTAGGGTGGCACAAATGAAGTCGAGCTGATTGACATGTTGCCCGTCCGCATAAGGCCTTTCTTTATGGGGTAACCAAGGCCCTAAAAGTGACAACCTCCCAGAAAACCTTCTAGATGGGCAAATCTGATCAAATAAATGGTGCTGTAGGGTGGCACAAATGAATACGAGTCGATTGACATGTTGCCCGCCCACATAAGGCCTTACTTTATGGGGTAACCAAGGCCCTAAAAGTGACAACTTCCCAGAAAACCTTCTAGAAGGGCAAATCAAATCAAATAAATGGTGCTGTAGGGTGGCACAAATGAAGACGAGTTGAGTGACATGTTGCCCGTCCGCATAAGGCCTTTCTTTATGGGGCAACCAAGGCCCTAAAAGTGACAACCATCACAGAAAACCTTCTAGATGGCGAAATCTGATCAAAGAAAAGGTGCTGTAGGGTGGCACAAATAAAGAAGTGTTGATTGACATGTTGCCCGTCCACATAAGGCCTTTCTTTATGGGGCAACCAAGGCCCTAAAAGTGACAACCTCCCAGAAAACATTCTAGATGGGCAAATCTGATCAAATAGATGTTGCTGTTGGGTGGCACAAATGAAGACGAGTTGATTGACATGTTGCCCGTCCACATGCGGCCTTTCTTTATAGGGCAACCAAGGCCTTAAAAGTGACAACCTCCCAGAAAACCTAGATGGGTAAATCTGATCAAATAAACGGTGCTGTAGGGTGGCACAAATGAAGACGAGTTGATTGACATGTTGCCCGTCCACATAAGGCCTTTCTTTATGGGGCAACCAAGGCCCTAAAAGCGACAACTTCCCAGAAAACCTTCTAGAAGAGCAAATCAAATCAAATAAATGGTGCTGTAGGGTAGCACAAATGAAGACGAGTTGATTGACATGTTGCCCGTCCGCATAAGGCCTTTCTTTATGGGGCAACCAAAGCCCTAAAAGTGACAACCTCCCAGAAAACCTTCTAGATGGGCAGATATGATCAAATAAACGGTGCTGTAGGGTGGCACAAATGAAAATGAGTTGATTGACATGTTGCCCGTCCGCATAAGGCCTTTCCTTATAAGGCAAACAAAGCCCTAAAAGTGAGAACCTCCCATAAAACCTTACAGATGGGCAAATCTGATCAAATAAATGGTGCTGTAGGGTGGCACAAATGAAGATGAGTTGATTGACATGTTGCCCGTCCACATAAGGCCGTACTTTATGGGGAAACCAAGGCCCTAAAAGTGACAACCTCCCAGAAAACCTTCTAGATGGGCAAATCTGATCAAATAAACGGTGCTCTAGGGTGGCACAAATGAAGACGAGTTGATTGACATGTTGCCCGTCCACATAAGGCCTTTCTTTATGGGGCAACCAAGGCCCTAAAAGTGACAACCTCCCAGAAAACTTTCTACATGGGCAAATCTGATCAAATAAATGGTGCTGTAGGGTGGCACAAATGAAGACGAGTTGATTGACATGTTGCCCGTCCGCATAAGGCCTTTCTTTATGGGGTAACCAAGGCCCTAAAAGTGACAACCTCCCAGAAAACCTTCTAGATGGGCAAATCTGATCAAATAAATGGTGCTGTAGGGTGGCACAAATGAATACGAGTCGATTGACATGTTGCCCGTCCACATAAGGCCTTACTTTATGGGGCAACCAAGGCCCTAAAAGTGACAACCTCCCAGAAAACCTTCTAGAAGGGCAAATCAAATCAAATAAATGGTGCTGTAGGGTGGCACAAATGAAGACGAGTTGATTGACATGTTGCCCGTCCGCATAAGGCCTTTCTTTATGGGGCAACCAAGGCCCTAAAAGTGACAACCGTCCCAGAAAACCTTCTAGATGGCGAAATCTGATCAAACAAAAGGTGCTGTAGGGTGGCACAAATAAAGAAGTGTTGATTGACATGTTGCCCGTCCACATAAGGCCTTTCTTTATGGGGCAACCAAGGCCCTAAAAGTGACAACCTCCCAGAAAACATTCTAGATGGGCAAATCTGATCAAATAGATGTTGCTGTTGGGTGGCACAAATGAAGACGAGTTGATTGACATGTTGCCCGTCCACATGCGGCCTTTCTTTATAGGGCAACCAAGGCCTTAAAAGTGACAACCTCCCAGAAAACCTAGATGGGCAAATCTGATCAAATAAACGGTTCTGTAGGGTGGCACAAATGAAGACGAGTTGATTGACATGTTGCCCGTCCACATAAGGCCTTTCTTTATGGGGCAACCAAGGCCCTAAAAGCGACAACTTCCCAGAAAACCTTCTAGAAGAGCAAATCAAATCAAATAAATGGTGCTGTAGGGTGGCACAAATGCAGACGAGTTGATTGACATGTTGCCCGTCCGCATAAGGCCTTTCTTTATGGGGCAACCAAGGCCCTAAAAGTGACAACCTCCCAGAAAACCTTCTAGATGGGCAAATATGATCAAATAAACGGTGCTGTAGGGTGGCACAAATGAAAATGAGTTGATTGACATGTTGCCCGTCTGCATAAGGCCTTTCTTTATAAGGCAAACAAGGCCCTAAAAGTGAGAACCTCCCATAAAACCTTATAGATGGGCAAATCTGATCAAATAAATGGTGCTGTAGGGTGGCACAAATGAAGATGAGTTGATTGACATGTTGCCCGTCCACATAAGGCCTTACTTTATGGGGAAACCAAGGCCCTAAAAGTGACAACCTCCCAGGAAACCTTCTAGATGGGCAAATCTGATCAAATAAACGGTGCTCTAGGGTGGCACAAATGAAGACGAGTTGATTGACATGTTGCCCGTCCACATAAGGCCTTTCTTTATGGGGCAACCAAGGCCCTAAAAGTGACAACCTCCCAGAAAACTTTCTACATGGGCAAATCTGATCAAATAAATGGTGCTGTAGGGTGGCACAAATGAAGACGAGTTGATTGACATGTTGCCTGTCCACATAAGGCCTTACTTTATGGGGCAACCAAGGCCCTAAAAGTGACAACCTCCCAGAAAACCTTCTAGAAGGGCAAATCAAATCAAATAAATGATGTTGTAGGGTGGCACAAATGAAGACGAGTTGATTGACATGTTGACCGTCTGCATGAGGCATTTCTGTTTGGGGCAGGCAAGGCCCTAAAAGTGACAACCTCCCAGAAAACCTTCTAGATGGGCAAAACTGATCAAATAAATGGTGCTATGGGGTAGCACAAATGAAGACGAGTTGATTGACATGTTGCCCGTCCGCATAAGGCCTTTCTTTATGAGGCAAACAAGGCCCTAAAAGTGACAACCTCCCAGAAAACCTTCTAGATGGGCAAATCTGATCAAATAAATGGTGCTGTAGGGTGGCACAAATGAAGACGAGTTGATTGACATGTTGCCCGTCCACATAAGGCCTTACTTTATGGGGCAACCAAGGCCCTAAAAGTGACAACCTTCCAGAAAACCTTCTAGATGGGGAAATCTGATCAAACAAAATGTTCTGTAGGGTGGCACAAATGAAGACGAGTTAATTGACATGTTGCCCGTCCGCATAAGGCCTTTCTTTATGGGGCAACCAAGGCCCTAAAAGTGACAACCTCCCAGAAAAACTTCTAAATGGGCAAATCTGATCAAATAAATGGTGCTGTAGGGTAGCACAAATGAAGACGAGTTGCCTGACATGTTGCCCGTCCACACAAGCCTTTCTTTATGGGGCAACCAAGGCCCAAAAGTGACAACCTTCCAGAAAACCTTCTAGACGGACAAATCTGATCAAATAAAAGGTGATATAGGTTAACTCGAGTTTAAAGCGAGTTTATTTTATCGTCGATATTAACGCAAATTTATCGGCGTGTTTATCGCAACTTTTTCTGCGTTGTTAGCGAGAGTTAATTCGCCAGGTTAACGCGAGTTTATCGCCAGTTTATCCATGAGGTTAGCCTGAGTTTATCCACGAGGCTAACGCGAGGTTAACGCAATCTTAACGCGAGTTTGACCGGAGTTTATTCCGCGAGGTTGACGCGAGATTAACGCTACTTCACCCGCGAGGATAGCGGATGTTAATCCGCACGGTTAGCGGGAGTTTGATACGAGGTTACCCACAAGTTTAACGGGAGTTGTGCGCGAGTTTAACGCAAGGTAACGCGAGTTTGACAGCAGTTTATCCGCTAGGCTATCGCAAGTTTGGTGCGAGTTTTTTCCGTGAGGTTAACGTGGGTTTAACTGCGAATTTATCCTCAAATTAAACGCGAGTTCATACGCGAGGTTAACGCGAGTTTAACGCGCATTTTACGCAAGTTGATCCACAAGGTTGACGCGAGATTAACGCTCGTGACCTTGTGGATAAACTCACGTTAAACACGTGCTAACATCACGGATACTCTCGCATTAACCTCGCGTAAACCTCGCACTAAGAACGCGAATAAACTCCCGTTAAACTCGAATTCACATCCCGGATGAACTCGCGTTAACCTCGAGTTAACCTCACTTTAAACTCGCGTAAACCTAGTGGAAAAACTCGCGTTAATCTTGCGATTAAACTCGCATTAGAGTCGCACATAAACCCGCGCTAATCCCGCGGATGAACACGAGCTAACCACGCGATTTAACTCGCATTAATCTTACCCCGGGGGTAAACGCGCGTTAACCTCGCGGATTAAGTAGCGTTAAACTTGCATTAAACTCGCCTTAATATCGGGGATAAATTCGCGTTAAACTTGCAGGTAAACACACGTTAGCATCGCGGATTAACTCACTTTAAAGTTGCGTTACACTCAAGTTAACCTCGCGTTAACCTCGCCTTAACCTCGCAGATAAACATGCGTTAACCTCTCAGATTAATTCCCGTTGAACTCGAGTTAACCTTAATTTACATTCAGTTTAACCTAGCGGTTAGACTCCCGTTAATCTCACGGATAAACTAGTGTTAAGCTCGCGTTAGGGTCGCGCATAAACTCGTGCTCACCTCGTTAACCACGCGAATTAACTCTAACCGCGGCGATAAAATCGTGTAAAACTCACGAACAAACACACGTTAAATCCGCGTTAACCTCGAGGATTCGATAACAACGCGTGTAAACTCACGATAACCTCGTGCATAAACTCGTGTTAGCTTCGCCGATAGACTCGCGTTAAACTCGAGTTAACCTCGCGGATAAACTCGCGTTAACGTCGCGCATAGATTCGCGCCAAACTCTCGTTAACCTCGTGAATAAACGAACGAACGTTAAATTCGCGCTAATAACGCGAATAAACTCGCGATAACCTTTCGTACAAACTCGCATTAATACCGCGGATAATGTCGCGTTAATCTGGCGGAAAACCTCGCGTTAATGTCGCGCATAAACTCGCGCTGACCGCGCCGATAAACACAAGTTAACCTCGCGGATTAACTCGCGTTAAACTCGCGTAAAGATCGCGTTAATCTCGCTGATAAACTTACGTTAAACTCGTGGATGAACACGCGCCAAATGGTGTTAACTTCGCGCATAAACGCCCGCCAAACTGGAGTTTACCTCGTGGATAAATTCGTAGTAACCTCGCGAATAAACTCACGTTAATCTCGCGTTGACATCGCGGCTATACTCGCGCCAAACTCGCGATAACCTGACGGTTAAACTGGCCTCATACTCACGTTAACATCTCGTTTAACTCGGGCTGACAAACCTGGTAAATTCGTGGTAACCTCGCCGTAAACTCGCGTTAACATCGCCGATAAACTTGCGTTAAACTCGCGTTAACCTTGCAGATAAACTAGCGTTAAATACGCGCTAACCTCGCGGATTAACTGTCTCTAACAACACTGTCTCTATAAACACGTAATAACCTCGCGGGCAAATTCGCTTTAAATTCTTGTTAACCTTGCGTTTAATTCGCGCTAACAACGTGGATAAACTCGCGAAAACCTTGCAAATAAACTCGCGTTAACATCGTCGATAAACTCAAATTACACTCAAGTTAACCTCGCGGATAAACTCGTGTTAATCTCGCGTCAACCTTGCGGAAAAACTCGCGTTAAACACGCACTGACCTCACGGATAATCTCGCGTCAAACTTGCGCTAACAATGCGGATAAACTCCTGTTAAACTCGAGTTTATCTCACGGATGGACTCTTGTTAAACTCGAGTTAACCACGCGTTAAACACGCGTTAACCTAGCGGTTAGACTCGCGTTATTCTCGCGGATAAAGTTGCGTTAAGCTCGCGTTAGCGTCGCGCATAAACTCGCGCTAGTCCCGCGGATAAACACGCGTTAACCTCGCGAATTAACTCGCGTTTATTTCGCGTTAACCTCGGGAATCAACTCCTGTTAAACATGCGGACAAACATATAAACTCGCGTTGGATTCGAGTTAACCTCGGGGATAACCTCATGTTAACCTCGTGAAAAACTCGTGATAATATCGCGGATAAACTTGCGATTACCTTGTGCATAAATTCGCATGAATATCCTGGATAAACACGCGTTAAACTCGCACTAACCTCATGGATAAACTCCCGTTAACCTTGCGTGTTATCTCTTGCTAACAACGCAGCTACACTCACGTTAACCTCGCGGACACATTTATGTTAAACTCGAGTTAACCTCACGTTGGGGAGCGCGGTGGCTCAGTAGGTAGAGGTGCAGGCTGCAAGCCGAGAGGTCCTCGGTTCGAATCCAACCTGCGGCAACCGCGTTGTGTGCTTGGGCAAGACACTTCATCTCCATTGCCCGCGTGGGGGCACGGTGTACTAAGGCGTACTGCACGTCGATGGTGCACTTGTCTTCAACCAATGTGAACCCTGCTTGTGTGGAGTTAGTATGTTGGGGAGCTGACAGTTGCTCGCCGTTGCTCGGTGGTTCTCTCCGTGTACCCCGGCTTCCTCCACCCGTAAAACTGTCACGGTCATGCTTAGCCATTGTGCATAAATATGTGACCTTAAACAGCAATAAATAAATAAATACCTCGCGTTGTACTCGCGCTAACAACGCGGATAAATTCGCGATAACCTCGCGCATAAACTTGCGCTAACATCGCCGATAAACTCGCGAAAAACTCAAGTTAACCTCGTGGTGGATAAGCGCGTGTTAACCTCGCGGATAATCTCGCGCCAAACGCGTGTTAACCTCGCGGAAAACACGCATTAAACACGCATTAAACTTGGGTTAACTTCGCGTTTCATCTCGCGTTATCGTCGCGGATAAACTCGCGTTCAAATCGCCTAAACGCAGCGGATACACTCGCGTTAAACTGGCATTACCCTTACGGATAGACTCGCATTAACATCGCGAACACACTTCCGTTAAACTCGCGTTATTTACGCGGATAAACTGGCGTTAACCGCGAATTGCGTTGAACTCGCGGACGGATAAACTCGCGCTAAACTCGAGTTAACCTCCCAAATAAACTGGGGTTAAAGTCGCGTTAACCTTGCTGATTAACACACGGATAAACTCGCATTAACATCGGGGATAAAGTCGCTTTAAGCTCGCGGATTACCTCGCGTTAAATTCGCGGACCAACTCGCGAGAACCGCGCGGATAAACACGCGTTAACAGCGCGAAGTAACTCACGTTAATCTCGTGTTAACCTTGGGGATATACTCGTGGTCAATCACGCGTTAAATTCGCGTATAATCACGCGTTAACCTCGAGTTAACGTTGCGTACAATCACGCGTTAACCGCGCGGATTAACTCGCGTTACACTCGTGTTAAACTCGCCTTAGCATCGGGGATAAACTCGTGTTAAACTCGCGGCTAAACACACGTTAACATCGCGGATTTTCTCGCGTTAAACTCACCGATAAACTCGCGTTTTTCTCGCTTTAACCTCGGGAGAAACTCGCGTTCAACTCGCGGACAAACACTCGTTAAATTCGCGTTAACCTCGCGGATTAATTAGTATTAATCTCCTGGATTAACTCCAGTTAATCTCGCGTTAGCCTCTCGGATTAATTCGCGTTAAGCTTACGTTAACCGCGGGGATATACGCGCGTTAAACTCTCGGACAAACAAGCGCCAAACTCACGTTATCCTCACTTCATCCTCACGGAGTAACTCGCCGAAAAACACGCGGATAAACGCGCGATAACGTCGGGCATAAACTCGCGTTATAATCGCGGATAAACTCGCGGAAAACTCGAGTTAACCTTGCAAATAAACTCGCGTTAACCTGCCGAATAGACTCGCATTAATCTCGGGAATAAATTCGCTTTAAACCCGATAATCTCGCGATAACCTTGCGCATAAATTCGCGTTAATATCGTGGATAAGCTTGCGTTAAACTCGCGTTAACCTCGCGACTTAACTCTCGCTAACAACGTGAATAAACTCGCCATAATCTCGTGGATAAATTCGCTTTAAACTCGCGTTAACCTTGCGTCTAACTCGCGCTAACAACGTAGATAAACTCGCGATAACCTCGCCGTTAACATCGCCGATAAACGCGCGTTAAACTCGAGTTAACCTCGGGGATAAACTCGAGTTAGACACGCTTTAACCTTGCGGACAAACTAGCGTAAGACACACGCTGACCTCACGGATAATCGTGCGCTGACAACACGGATAATCTCCCTTCAAAATCGAGTTAACCTCGCGGATGAATACGCGTTAAACTTGCGTTAACCTCGCTTTAAACTTGCGTTAATCTAGCAAATAGATTCGCGTTAAATCTCGCATCAACCTCGCGGATTAACTAGTGTTAACTCGCCTTAACATCGGCGATAAATTCGCGTTACACTCGTGGGTAAACACACGTTAACATCGTGGACTAACTTGCGTTAAACTTGCATTACACTCGCGGATTACTCGCGTTAACCTAAAAGTTCACATGCGTTAACCTCCCGGATTAACTCCCAATAAACTCGCGGATATTGTCATGCCAAACGCCAGCTAACCGCGCGGATAAACACGAGTGAACCTCACGGATTACCTCAAATTAATCTCGCTTTAACCTCGGGGATAAACTAGTGTTACAATCGCTGGCAAACACGCGTTAAATTCGCGTTACCCTCGCAGATTAACTCGCACATAAACTCGCAATAAGCCCGGGGATAAATTCGCGCTAAGCTCGCGTTCAGCTCGCGCTAACAACGCGGATAAACTCGCGATAACCTCGCACATAAACTCGCGTCAACATCACCGATAAACTCACGTTTAACTCGCGTTAAACTCGCGGACAAACTCGCGTTGACCTCGCGTTAACCTCGCTTTAAGTTTGCGTTACCCTCGTGGATAAACTCGTGTTAAACTCGCGTTAAACTTGCGGATAAGCTTGCGTTAAACACGTGCGTACCTCACGGATAAACTCGCGTTACCCTCGCGCTAACAACGTGGATAACCTCGCATTAAACTCGAGTGAATCTCGCGGATAAACGCGTGTTAAACTCGAGTTAACTTCGCGTTAAACACGCACCCAGTGGTTAGACTCGCGTTAAGTTTGCGGATAAACTCTGGTTAGCTAATCTCATGGATACTCGTTAACCTCGCGTTAACCTCGGGGATAAGCTCGTGTTAAATTCGCAGACAAACACGCGTTAAATTCGTGTTAACCTCGCGGATTAACTCGCGGATAAACTTGCGATAACCTGGCGCATAAACTCGTGTTAACATCGCCGATAAACTCGAGATGTACTCGATTTAACTTTAATGTCGCGCACAAACTCGCGTTATAATCGCGGATAAACTCGCGTCAAACTCGAGTTACACTCACCGATAAACTCGTGTTAACCTCGCGGATAAACTCGCACCAAACCCGCGTTAACCTCGTGGATAACTTTCAGTTAAACTCTCGCAAATAACGCGGATAAACTCGCGATAACCTTGCGCACAAACTCGCATTAATATCGCGGAAAACTCGCGTTAAACTGGCGGAAAAGCTCGGGTTAACGTCGGGCATAAACTCGCGCTGACCGTGCCTATAAACACGCGTCAATCCCGGGGATTAACTCGCATAAACCTCGCGTTAGCCTCGGGGATAAACTCGCGTTAACCCACAGATGAACACCCGTCAACATCGCGTTAATCTCGCGTATAAACACACGCTAAACGCGAGTTAACCTCGCGGATACATTCGCGTTAACCTCGCGGATTAACTCACGTTAAACTGGCGTAAACGTCGCGGATATACTCGCGCCAAACTCGCGATGACCTCGCGGATAAACTCGCCTCATACTCGCGTAACATCGCGTTTAACTCGCGCTAATAAAGCGGATAAATTCGCTATAACCTCGCATATAAACTCATGTTAACATCGCCGATAAACACACGCCAATGTCGCGTTAACCTCGGGGATGGACTCGTATTAACCGCGTGTTAACGTCGCCGATAAACTCGCGTTAAACTCGAGTTAACCTCCCGGATAAACTCACGCCAAATAATATCCTTGCGCATAAACTCGCATTACCTTTCCGGATAAACTCGCGTTAAGTGCGCGCTAAAAAACCCGCGTTAATCTCGAGTTGACATCGCGGGTAAACTCTCGGTAACAACGCGCATAAACTCGTGATAACCTCGAGAACAAACTCGCGCCAAACTCGCGTTATCTTCGCAGATAAACTCGTGATAACCTCGCGTTAACATCGCCGATAAACTTGCGTTAAACTCATGTCAACCTCGCGGATAAACTCGCGTTAACCTCACGGATATACTACCGCCAAACTAGCGGACGACCACGCATTAAATTCGCGTTAAACTCGCGTTAACATCGCGGATAAACTCACGTTTAACTCGATTAAACTGGCGTCAAACTGGCGTTAACCTTGCGAATAGACTCGCGTTAACCTCGCGAACAGACTCCTGTTAAGCATGTATTAATCTCGCGGATAAACGCCAGTTAACCACGAGTATTACCTCGCGATAGACACAGCACGCGTTAAAAACGCGTTAAACAAGAGTTAAACACGCGTTAATCACGTGGATAAACTCGAATTAAAGTCGTGTTATCCCTGCTGATGAACTCGTGGATAAACTCTCGTTAACCGCACGGATAAACACGCGTTGACATCGCGGATTAACTCGCGTTAATCTCGTGTTAAACTCGGGGATATACTCGGGGAGTCAATCTGCTGGGTTAACGCAAGTTATCCGCTACGTCAATACGGGCAACATGTCAATCAACTCGTCTTCATTTGTGACACCCTACAGCACCGTTTATTTGATCAGATTTGCCCATCTAGAAGGTTTTCTGGGAGGTTGTCACTTTTGGGCCTTGGTTGTCCCATAAAGAAAGGCCTTATGCGGACGGGCAACATGTCAATCAACTCGTCTTCATTTGTGACACCCTACAGCACCGTTTATTTGATCAGATTTGCCCATCTAGAAGGTTTTCTGGGAGGTTGTCACTTTTAGGGCCTTGGTTGCCCCATAAAGAAAGGCCTTACGCGGACGGGCAACATGTCAATCAACTCGTCTTCATTTGTGCCACCCAACAGCACCATTTATTTGATCAGATTTGCCCATCTAGAAGGTTTTCTGGGAGGTTGTCACTTTTAGGGCCCTGGGTGCCCCATAAAGAAAGGCCTTATGCGGACGGGAAACATGTCAATCAACTTGTCTTCATTTGTGCCACCCTGCAGCACCATTTATTTGATCAGTTTTGCCCATCTAGAAGATTTTCTGGGAGGTTGTCACATTTAGGGCCTTGGTTGCCCCATAAAGAAAGGCATTATGCGGACGGGCAACATGTCAATCAACTCGTCTTCATTTGTGCCACCCTACAGCAGCATTTATTTGATCAGATTTGCCCATCTAGAAGGTTTTCTGGGAGGTTGTCACTTTTAGGCCTTGGTTGCCCCATAAAGAAAGGCCTTATGTGGACGGACAACATGTCAATCAACTCGTCCTCATTTGTGCCACCATACAGCACCATTTATTTGATCAGATTTGCCCATCTAGGAGGTTTTCTGGGAGGTTGTCACTTTTAGGGCCTTGGTTGTCCCAAACAGAAAGGCCGTATGTGGACGGGCAACATGTGAATCAACTCGTCTTCGTTTTTGCCACACTACAGCATCATTTATTTGATCAGATTTGCCCATCTAGAAGGTTTTCTGGGAGGTTGGCACCTTTAGGGCCTTGGTTGCCCCATAAAGAAAGGCCTTATGCGGACGAGCAACATGTCAATCAACTCGTCTTCATTTGTACCACCCTATAGCACCATTTATTTGATCAGATTTGCCCATCTAAAAGGTTTTCTGGGAGGTTGTCACTTTTAGGGCCTTGGTTGCCCCATAAAGAAAGGCCTTATGTGGACGGGTAACATGTCAATCAATTCGTCTTCATTTCTGCTACACTACAGCACCATTTATTTGATCAGATTTGCCCATCTAAAAGGTTTTCTGGGAGGTTGTCACTTTCAGGGCCTTGGTTGCCCCATGAAGAAATGCCTTATGCGGACGAGTAACATGTCAATCAACTCGTCTTCATTTGTGCCACCCTGCAGCACCATTTATTTGATCAGATTTGCCCTCTAGAAGGTTTTCTGGGAGGTTGTCACTTTTAAGGCCTTGGTTGCCCCATAAAGAAAGGCCTTATGCGGACGAGCAACATGTCAATCAACTCGCCTTCCTTTGTGCCACCCTACAGCACCATTTATTTGATCAGACTTGCCCATCTAGAAGGTTTTCTGGGAGGTTCTCACTTTTAGGGCCTTGGTTGCCCCATAAAGAAAGGCCTTGTGCGGACGAGCAACATGTAAATCAACTCGTCTTCATTTGTGCCACCCTGCAGCACCATTTATTTGATTTGATTTGCCCTTGTATAAGGTTTTCTGGGAGGTTGTCACTTTTAGGGCCTTGGTTGCCCCATAAAGAAACGCCTTATGTGGACGGACAACATGTCAGTCAACTCTTCTTCATTTGTGCCACCCTACAGCACCATTTATTTGATCAGATTTGCCCATCTAGAAGGTTTTCTGGGAGGTTGTCACTTTTAGGGCCTTGGTTGCCCCATAAAGGAAGGCCTTATGCGGACGGGCAACATGTCAATCAACTCGTCTTCATTTGTGCCACCATTTATTTGATCAGATTTTCCCATCTAGAAGGTTTTCTGGGAGGTTGTCAGTTTTAGGGCCTTGGTTGCCCCATGAAGAAAGGCCTCATGTGGACGGGCAACATGTCAATGAACTCGCCTTCGTTTGTTCCACACTACAGCACCATTTATTTGATCAGATTTGCCCGTCTAGAAGGTTTTCTGGGTGGTTGTCACTTTTAGGGACTTGGTTGCCCCATAAAGAAAGGCCTTATGCGGACGAGCAACATGTCAATCCACTCGCCTTTATTTGTGCCACCCTACAGCACCATTTATTTGATCAGATTTGCCCATCTAGAAGGTTTTCTGGGAGGTTGTCACTTTTAGGGCCTTGGTTTCCCCATAAAGAAAGGCCTTATGCGGACGGGCAACATGTCAATCAACTTGTCTTCATTTGTGCCACCCTACAGCACCATTTATTTGATCAGATTTGCCCATCTAGAAGGTTTTCTGGGAGGTTGTCACTTTTAGGGCTTCGGATGCCCCATAAAGAAAGGCCTTATGTGGACGGGCAACATGTGAATCAACTCATCTTCATTTGTGCCACCCTACAGCACCATTTATTTGATCAGATTTGCCCATCTAGAAGGTTTTCTGGGAGGTTTTCACTTTTAGGGCCTTGGTTGCCCCATAAAGAAAGGCCTTATGCGTACGGGCAACATGTCAATCAACTCGTCTTCATTTGTGCCACCCTACTGTAGGTGCCATTTTCCCTGTTTTGATGTAAAAAAAATGTCAAAATGTCAAAATGTCAAATAAGTAACTAACTTCACATCGCTTTAGCAAGATCACCTTTTTGTTAAAACCCGAATAATCCTTGGTTTCTGATATCTTTGAAGGAGTTTCATGAAGGCAACCAGCAGCAGGCTTATACTCATGCGAATTGCTCAGCACAAAGCGATGACAAAGTATCCAAGTTCGTCTTTTTTGAAGTTTCACTGGAGGACCCTCTCATCGTTCACCTGAACCACACACTCCATCACAGTTGGAAAGTGCTCATTCCCGTGTATGTCATCATCGGTCTTTCAAAAATAATCATAAAGAGAGAAGGGCAATTAACCCTTTACCCAACGTAACGGCCAAAACCGGCCAGCGCTATTCTCAAAAATCGCCAATTAATTTTCATTATTTGTTTCATTTTTTGTCTCAAAAACATAGGTTATGACCCCTCGTTGGAACGAGCTCGTCGAGCTCGTTCCAACGAGGGGTCATAACCTATGTTTTTGAGACAAAAAATGAAAAAAATTAGTTATTCAAGAATTTTTTTGCAAGTGTCGTCTGCTTTTCATGTTAGGTAAAGGGTTAATTGTAAGCGCAGGTGATATGTATGAACCAGATGCGGTATGCAGATACGTGGCAGAACCATCATTGAGCAAACACACTTTTTTGTCATAAACTTTCCTATTTGCCATGTACATCTTTTTGACTGCCGGAATTACTCCTCACAGTAGACAACGTGCGTTGCAAAATCACCCAACAAATGTATGTAGATGGTAGATGATTGACCAGCAACTCAATAGAACATATGTTTAATGTCTTATGTAAAGGCAGGTGTTTAGTAACAGCTTTGTTTATTTGTAAACGTACAGAACTGTGAATAATGTCATGTGTAAGACAGACGTTCCACGAATATGAAAGTCATTATCATCTGCCCAGGCATTATATGAAGTATAATGCTTAAAGACCGAATGATCCTTGGTTTCTGATTTCTTTAAAAAGAGTTTCAGGAAGGCAAAAAGCAGCAGGCTGATACTTTTGGCACTGAAGACCCAGTTCACTGAAGTTAGCAGCCTTCTTAACACCCCGACGATTGTATTGAATCAATGTTTGTGTGTGTTGTGTATGCATTATGGTGGTTCATGCGTGGGAGTGTATTACGCCTCAAAGTTAGTTTGTCCAATCAAAAAGTTTGAATAACATCTAAGGGTTCCATTGTATCAGGTAACTCACCTGATGTTTTTTATATCAGGTCAGTAGCAGCCATTGCTATTTTGATCAAGCTGAAGCTTCGAATTTCCAAAATTTGAATTAAAACAAAATAAGAGAATTTAAGTACCAAACATATTTTCAGGGTACCGTATTTATTGATTTAAAACATTAAATATTTTACAAATTGACAGAAAATATTATTTGTACTCCCAAAAGTTCATTGTTGTTTTTATGACTCCACCTATCTATTGGGGTTTAACGAGACTTTCGTCAGCTAGCGTCACCTCATGTCGGACGGTTTTACGGGTGAAAGAAGCTGGAATACCGGGAGAGAGCCACCGAGCAACGGTGAGCAACAGTCTGACTACCTTAGTGACCTTCACAAAAGAAGGATAGGCTATGGATGAAGACCAGTGGACCGTCGACGTGCAATACGCCTTAGTGTGAGCAACAGTCAGAATACCGTAGTGACCTTCACAAAAGAAGGATAGGCTATGGATGAAGACCAGTGCACCATCGACGTGCAATACGCCTTAGCGTGAGCAACAGTCAGAATACCGTAGTGACCTTCACAAAAGAAGGATAGGCTATGGATGAAGACCAGTGCACCGTCGACGTGCAATACGCCTTAGCGTGAGCAACAGTCAGAATACCGTAGTGACCTTCACAAAAGAAGGATAGGCTATGGATGAAGACCAGTGCACCGTCGACGTGCAACATGCTTTAGTACACGGCACCAATTAACACAGACTGATCCGGATACGGGACATTTTCATGTATCGTTGTACACACTAAGAGCGGATTCTATTAAAGCAACCTCCACAAAAGCAGGGTAGGGATTTGTTGAATATCAGTGCACCATCGACATGCAGTACGCCTTAGTACACGACACCACGTAACACAGACTGAACCGGATGTGGTATGAGACATTTTCGGGTATTGTTATAAACCCTGAGTGCGAATTCTATTAAAGCAACTTTCAGGGTGTTTAACAAAAATTATAAGACGGTGATATGGAGAAAAAAGTACATACATACCCCCCCCCCCTCCACACACACACACACTTTCCACTTCCTCTCCTGCTACTGTGTAGAGTCGTTGTTGGTTCTTTCGTAGGTACTCCGTCTTTTCCCACCCGTTAAACTGCGCGAGACGAGGCGACAAATGTAAGAATCCGGGTGTTTAACCCTTTGATGTTTTTGTAGTTTTATGACGTAAGAAATCAAACAGCACGTTGATACTTTTGTATGTCTTATGACGTATGAAATCAAAGAGCGCCCTGATACTTTGTGGTCATTTGTTTTGTTCTTATTTTTCGAGTTTTTAAAATTTTAACCTCAATTCCTATTTTCTCCCGAATAGTGCTCATTGGCAACCGTTGAGCCAAATGTTATCGCAGCTTAAAATACTAATATAATCCTTCTGTCACGACTTCTTAACTGGTTAAGTGCAAGAAGACACTATCAGGGATTTCAAAAATGAGGATACCAGAGCAAAAGCCAACACTTCCCTTGCTTTTATTTCACTCAAACACAAATAATATTTTGTTTATATAAATTTGGTTCCTTACAAATTATTGGAGAGTTCCTGCGGGCACTCTCCAATAATTTGTAATAAAACAAATTTTGAATAACAAATTCAGCTTACCCAAAATAATCTAGCCCTCAACCAGATTATCACTAAAATGGAACATATCTTATTTGTGCTTTCCGACGTTTGACGTTGCATTTTGAAAAACGTTGAACAAACTGAATTCCCAGTGACGTTTGACCGTCAGAATAAAGTCTCAAGGGGTTAATATACAAGCCTTGTCTCATTGCTAAGACTACTTATGAATAGTCGGCTTCTTCAACCCTATCTCTGTTAACACGGCCGATTCGAGCCATCTCTGTCAACACGGCAGATTCGAACCTTCTCTGTCAACACGGCCGATTCGAGCCTGTATTGTAAAGCTGGTTCAAGTAAGATGATACAGTACGGACCATGGAATTCGGCCAAATAATAATCTCAACTCTCGTCGTAGTTATCTGACCGAATATCCTTTGTACCGTGCATTATACAGCGTATATAATAAAAAGAATGCAGGACCGCGTTGAGAAGGCATCTCAAGTGAAACTTTAAGGGTATTTAAGACTTTACCCAACGAATCGCCTGCATCCGCCCTCGTAGTATGCAAATTCATCAGCTGAAAAATATTATTTTTCGAACAGTTTCAACAAAACCATATCATGTGACCCCTCTTTGGAACGAGCTCGTCGAGCTCGTTCCAAAGAGGGGTCACATGATATAGTTTTGTTGATTTTTTTTTTTACAAATTTAAAAAATGATGTTTAAAATAATAAATTTTGAAATCGTCTGCGTTAGGTAAAGGCTTAAGTCTTCACGAGCGGTTAAACGGTGGTTATCGTTCAAATGTTGTGTGTTGAATCATCGTTTCTTATCGTTGAAGCTGTGCATTAAATATAGTTAAGACCATTATTTGGCCCATAAATCCACCTGCCCCAAGAGGGACAGGATATTTTGTCTTCCTGTCGCCGACAGAAATTTCATAACCGAGACAGGTGGACAGGGAAAGATTTCTAAGCGTTGTTTTCATATATAGATGATTTCCAGCTCGTCTCTTGTTTACAGATAAATTTACGAAACGCGTTTCGTAAATAAAGTCTGGACTGAGCTTTTCAAAGGTTCGTTCCCACTTAATTTACTGGACGAGCTTCGTACATATATAAGGGATAAGTTGAAGATTCGACTTACCATTTGATCCAAAATTCGATAAACCATACTTAATTAATGTGGTGTGAGTGAGACAACTGAGCATTTTCTGTTAATGTACCCAGTTCACATCACACCATTGGCCAATTAACATTTGCTCTTGATAAGTCAACACTGCTGTATGGTTCGGAGCATTTTACCAATAAGGAAGATTGTACTGTCAAGAATTTATTGTGGCAACAAAGCGCTTTCAGTAGCGGATATATATATGGTCATTCCAACCGAATATAACAACTCCATATGTAATGTTTACTGCTGTGGCTCTAAGCTGCTTGTATGTTTTTCGTACTACCGGGAAGGTTTACAGACCAGTCCCCCCCCCCCCCCCTCCCCACTATACGTGAAACATACGCGTGTCCCGGATGAGACAGCAGGGTGGGATATTTCTATCCCACCCACCCCACCTGACATACTCATTTGCATATTTTATTAGGTCGCCGGAACTATTTCATCATCGTCTGCACAATTGTAAATGGCTTTATTACGTATTTATCTGTTCCTTGTTGATACAGACTCAATATTTAATTATTATTCAAACTTGATTTGTTTCAATCCCATGTTTCTCTGCAGATTTAATAATATCACTGCGCGAATTTATCGATCGATCAGTAATCTCACAATGCCCTTTACATTAGAGTTTGACACGCGCAAATTCATTAACCCCTCAACGGACAATGTTACAAATCAATTTTTTTTAGTATATACCTATGGTATATACCTAACTTTTGTACGATCTTTCCGATGAAATTGTTCGTTTTTCGAAAGGACTACGACTTGATAAATTGGTATGTCAGCATTTGACCGCCCATTATCTATAATGGCGTAATCCTCGTGAGTGGGGAGAAAAATCATCCTCGGTGAGTCTGAAGGTGGGAATGGGGGAATCTCACACTCGGGACAGGATATTTGAACCAGACGCTCGGCAAGCCTCGGGTCTAGTTCAAATATCTTACCCCTCGGGTGAGATTTCCCCATCCCACCTCGAGACTCACCGGGGAACATAATATTACACCCAGGTTGGCTTCCTCCTTCAACCTTTCTCCCCTTCACCATATATTGTGTTGCTTTCTATTCCAACATGATTTACTTTAATAAGCACAGTTTGAACAACAAACACATCTGAACGTTTGCCATTTATCCTTTTGTATTCATATTTTACGGCAAATGTTTTACGTGGAAAGAACCTAGTATAAGCTTTATAGCTTCCTGTTGGGTACACATTTTACTATGCTGCCCTGTGTATATTTGTTTGAACATATTGAATAAACATTTTTTAAACTAAACTAAAATTTTGCTAATGTTGATTTTTTATCACCTGTTAAACCTATGCGTGCCCACGCGTGGTTTACGACATGTCCATGGCGACTGTACTATAAGTGTCTGTTTTGTATCCAATTTAAAGGATGGAATTAATGGTCAGAAGGAGAGTCAGTTCATGTATTAACTACATACATTGTTTTCATTTTTTGTTCGGCAGGAAATTCAGAAGAGTTTTCAGAAAATACTTTCTGTGCTGGGGATTTGGCTTCACCAAATACAAGACGAAAGTCATCTCTGTGTCGGCAGTTACTAGCGGTATATCCATGACCAACTCCTCTGGTACTTCCTCTATGGACACTAAATAAAATCCAGTGAGATATAATGTGGACCCCAGAACAGCCATGTGTGTTCGATGTGATGTGTAGACCGCACCCTAGCGTTGTGACGTGCCCTTTTGTGTAAAATGTTGCATGACAAAATAAACTTTAGCGGTATATCCATGACCAACTCCTCTGGTACGACCTCCATGAGCTCTAAATAAAATCTAGCGAAATACCACGTGGACCCCAGAAAAGAAATGTGTATTCGATGTAATGTAGAGACCACACCCTGGTGTTGTAATGTGTACATTTGTGTAAAGAGATGCATGACAAAATGAACATTATATACATTTGAAACCACTTTATCGCACCATAACCATAAGATGTTCTAACTTAAGGCCATAATAAATAAATAACTAAATTATCATCAAGATCCGTCCCATATTCAGACCCAACTCAGACAGTTTTCTTGGTGTCATGTATACAAGAACCCCTGTAATTAAATCGGTTTGAGTGTGAGTTGACCATCACCTGTGTGTTATTCCGCGTTGAGGAAGCTGTCTAGACAATATTTCCTTCATTAATTGATATTTTTTAATGCTTTGATTGCATTAACCTTTAAACCTCGTGATTATATACATTTTTATTTCCCTCCCGTTGGTTGCATCTTGTGTCTTTGCAGTGGATTTTGTGGATGTCTTGGCTTCTTATACAGGTAGCCAAGACTTATCTAAGAAGAACTACTTTAGTATTTAGAATATAACTTTCGAATTTACCCACATATTGTGTGATTGGACACTTGTTCGGCTGTTGTAAAAAGTGGTCGATGTTAGAATTAACACATGACGTTAGCGCAATACACACATATAGAATATACCCGTAGTAGCCTGGTGTACCAAATGTTCACCACGAGTGGTGAACATTTGATACACCAAGCTACTTTGGGTATATTTTATTTATACAATGTTCGTCAGATTATTAAAAGTCGCTATTATTTTTTTCTCGCTTTTAGTGAACAGCAGACGTACATACGTGCGAATCTGTTTTTATTTACATGAACTTCGGTGGGCGGCACTTCCACTGTCAATTTTATCGCCGAATCGAAATGGAAAAAGAAACAGGGCCAGCCTTTTTCGTTTTAATAACATAGTAACATACTATTTCGAGTTATGGATGCGTTATTAACATGAGACAATGCATGTTTGTTAATGTTTGGCATCTTCTGAGGTAAACCCATTTAAAAACGTAATAAATAATTGCCACTTTCATTTCACTCTTCGCGAGGCGACGAGCGATAAGTTTAGACGAGTTTGTATTCAGGTCGACGTCACCGAAGATCAACTTGGATATAGTTCTACTGTAGGTGTAAACTTTAACTATTGAAATCCCATTGCTGGCGTGTAGACCACAGTTGACGTGTAAAGCTAAAAGTTATGGCATAGGCTTGTTATATATAGTAGAATAGGTAATCATGGTATAAAGAGATGTATACAAGGAAAAGACTATTCTTGATTACCTCTCGATCCAATGAAAATAATTGACATAAAATACTCTCCACCCTGTCCCAACTTAAACAAAGTCCTATGATAATCTTGGTATTTATTTTTTATGGCGTAATCTGCTATGTACGTATATTCATTGTTATGCCGATGACTGGTCGTCTTTTATGTTCATGGTTATACTTTTCGTGGTTTTCGAGGTGCAACGCAAACACGAATATAGCACTTCGGTCTAATCGCAATAAATTTATACCAGTGGTTGAAGATTTTATAATTAAATACATCGACACCGATAGTGAATCAATAAAATTTAACTAAAATAGCGCTACTCGGTGGTGACAGAACTATTTATTTATTTCATTTGTTGGGGTTTAACGACATTTCTGAACGCCAGAGTTATATCGGAGAGATTCACCGAGCACCTACCAGACTCTCCAACGTTCTAAATCCGCGCAAGCAGGATTTGCATTAATTGTAGACAGGTGCACAATCGACGTGCAGTACGCCTTAGTACACAGCGCCACCGGGCACCCACTTGCGCAATCGGGATAAAGTGCCGTGCCCAAGGACACAACGCAGTTACTCCTGGCGGGGGTCAAACCGTAGACTTTTCGGTTTGACGTTCACTGCCGTACCCTCTCCACAACTGCGCACCCGTCTCAGAACTGGAGATTTGATTGATGAGTTTTCTAGATATAGTCAGACCGCCAAACACAGATGCTTGGCCGAGCCATGTTTTGGCGAATAATGTTTTTTTCAGCGGTTACTAGTAGATTAAACATTCGCTTTAACTGGATGACTGTCAGCCTTGAGCCTTGAGAAAACGCCTAAAAGAATCATCCGGAACGAAAGGTCAATAGTCAGATCGCGATGTGTGTTTGAATCGGTGGGTGTTTTACATGACGAGTTGGAATGGCGTAGTCATATTTCACGAGAGCCGTAACACCCTTCGATACAAACACACATCGCGTTCTGTGTTTATTACACAACCCATGCATTAAAATTCATTTAAATAAACAAAATGTATTTCCGATGTTTAAACCCAAAGGTGAAGGGTCCGTTTGTTTTGACTGAAGCTGTACTGATCAAATGGATCAATAAAAAATAACAACCTTTTCGGAACCATTTGGTGGCTATTACTGTAAGTAAAAATATTAGGACAAAGTTGAGTAGATTTACAAGCTGGGAGAAACAATTTTAAAAGAAGTTCGGAACATGTCAAGATGGACGAAGATTTACCGAAATAAAGTTGACCCATTTAGACATAACAGGATCCACAAAACGGCCACGGGACTGGATTAATGTTCTGGTTGGAAATGATTGGGTTTTTTAAAAATATTATTTCATTTTTGGTTGACTAATTTTTATGTGAACCAACTTTATTTTGTTTTTGACGTTTTCATTTTCACATTATGCGACTGACGGTCGATAATTGTATAACGGAATTTGGAAACTTTTCGAAGGGTAACTAATGACTCGATGGGAAAGGAACTAGTATGGACGGTGCTGGGAAAAATGTTCCGGCTTGTAAATCACCCATTGAATACAGAATCATTTATGTCATAGCGTCCATTCCGTTACATATAAGAGTTTGAAGTTGAATGGATGTGTAATAAAATAACATTCACGATAACCATGCATTCCAGGGGCGGCGGAACGATTTTCAAAGTGTGTGTGTGGGGGGGTGGGGGTGGGGGGGGGGGGGGGGCTGGATCGGGCGATGGATGGTCATCTGTATGAAAATTTTAAATTCCAGGGTCTCAAAACCCCCATTTCCAAGCATCTGAGCGGATATTTTGAGATTTTTCAGGAGGTGTATTTGAAAGATTTCACACTTTGAGAGCCGTTAAAAAACGTAGGTAAAGCATACAGGTAAGGTCTATTTATCAGCTTTGGTAGTAACGTATGCTTTATCAGACGTTAACAGCAATTATACTGTCTGTGGATTATCTTGTCTGGGGTCGGGTTTGGTACTTGTATGTCTGTAATATTACGATCTACTTCAGCTAACTGATTTTTTAACAGACTGTTACATTTTAGCGTTTGCTGCCACTTACTGCAAAAAAGGATCCGAAATCCATCGAAACTGAACCAGTACGAGAGAAACATACCTGGCGAAAATATGGGGGAGGCTCTGGATCCGTCCCTTGTTTCACCAGTCATTGGTTTTGTTAAAATATATGCATGCAAAAAAAAACATGGCCCGGCAAAAAAGCGTGCGGGGGGGGGGGGGCTGAACCCTCTCCCCCCTCTCCCCGGTTCCGCCGCCCCTGTATTCTGACTTCATATTATTCCTGTTATTGATTGGGCATCTTATTCATATAATAGGACGAATATGATGATTATATAAATGGGAAGATGACTTACAACTCATATTCACGGAAATAATATTGAGTAAGATTGTAGAAACAATTAATATTTTTAATAACGTAGAAGTCTGCGTCATCTATTTATTTATTTATTAGGGTTTAAGGACACTTTCGACAGCCAATGGTCACTTCGTGTCGGACAGTTTTACAGGTGGAGGAAGCCGGGGTATCCGTAGAGAACCATCGAGTAACGGCGAGCAACTGTCAGCTCCTCAACATACTAATTCCACACGATCAGGGTTAGCATTGGTTGAAGACATGTGCACCGTCGACGTACAGTACCCCTTAGTACACAGCGTCACCGTGCCCCACGTGGGAAATGGGGGTGAAGTGTCTTGCTCAAGGACACAACGCGGTTGTCGCAGGCGGGATACGAACCGAGGATCTCTCTGCTTACAGCGTGCACCTCTACCTACTGAGCTACCGCGCCCCCGTCTCAGACCCTCAAAAAGTTGACTTTTTTACCAAACACCAGAAACATATTCCTTCATTGGGAATCAGAATTAAAATTTAAAAGATTAAACTGAAAAAATTTGCTGAAGCAAATCAATCTATTTAACCCTTTACCCAACGTAACGGCCAAAACCGGCCAGCGCTATTCGCAAAAATCGCCAATTAATTTTCAAAATATTTTCATTTTTTGTCTCAAAAACATAGGTTATGACCCCTCGTTGGAACGAGCTCGTTCCAACGAGGGGTCATAACCTATGTTTTTGAGACAAAAAATGAAAAAATTTAGTTATTCAAGAATTTTTTTTGCAAGTGTCGTCTGCTTTTCATGTTACCTAAAGGGTTAATAAACTGTCTTTATACTTTTGAACTAGATTTTCACTTTCACTAGAATGTCTATTCATCAGGTTGATTTACATGGATTCACTAGAATGTCTATTCATCAGGTTGATTTACATGGATTCACTAGAATGTCTATTCATCAGGTTGATTTACATGGATTCACTAGAATGTCTATTCATCAGGTTGATTTACATGGATTCACTAGAATGTCTATTCATCAGGTTGATTTACATGGATTCACTAGAATGTCTATTCATCAGGTTGATTTACATGGATTCACTAGAATGTCTATTCATCAGGTTGTTTTACATGGACTTCTGGTTTCCTCATTACTGTTGTTCTCACCACTTATTTATTCGCCTTTTCATGATTTTGGAGACTTGTTTTATTTTCATGAAGTTTCATTGCATAACTCTTTATCTCCACGATACAGCCTTCGATGCTGATGTGGCGTTACACACAAATAAATAAATTGAACACTTCTCGACGAAGAAACATCACCGCGAGACGGACAGAAATATTCTGCTTAAGGTCACATATTTCTGCGAAATGGCTGATCATGGCCACGACAGTTTTACGGGTGGAGGGAGAGAACCACCGAGCAACGACGAGCAACTGTCAGCTCCGCAACATACTAACTCCACACAAGCAGGGTTAGCATTGGCTGAAGACAGGTGCACCATCGACGTTCAGTATGCCTTAGTACACAACGCCACCGTGCCTGCACGTGGGCAATGGGGGTAAAGTGTCTTGCCCAAGGACACAACGCAGTTGGCGCAGGTGGGATTCGAACCGAGGACCTCTCGACTTCCAGCTTGCACATCTACCAATTGAGCCACTGCGCGCCTCACATGCAGGGTTAGCGTCGGTGAACACAAGTGCATTATCGACGCACAGTACGCCTTAGTACACAGCGCTGCCGTGCCTCCCACATGGGTTACCACTGCTTGGTTAGTGAAATATTCTAACGGAAAAAAGAGACGCAAGTTTTTTTTTCTGTGGTAAATATTTACATGTGTTATGGATGATTATTTCATTGTTTGGATTTTGAGGTTATTTCTTCATTTCTGATTAAATTTTGACGAGCTTTGTTGTCTTAACACATATGGCGTTTATATGGATAATGTTCAAACGTGAGTATCCTACGCCATTTCCTGATAAAAATCAATAGCGGATGTGCCCACCCCGGGCTTTAGTCGTTGTTCTAACTCTCCTTACCATTGAGCCCACCAAGTTGTTTATGGGCCTTTAAGGGGTGTTATTCCACACCTGAACAAGGGCCTGCGTGAGCTGAGCGACGTTAACGCGCGCGTCAGAATATCGCTCACCTAGAAGTCGATAGCAACCCTGTCGTCCATCTGACCTGTAAAGTGTGAACCTAGACCCGTCTGTGAATAACACGCGTCCCCAGTGGGCCACATGAAACCGATCTGTTGCATGTTCCCGTAGCCATTGCAATCGGCTTACGTTACGGACGAACATAGAGACGCCGTGGCCTTAAATTGAATACCTGCAACCGATTCCTAACTGTTCTAGGACAGATTCGGTTATCATGAGTGCGTACAGCCTAACTCGGCTTCTCCATCGCCGTCTGCAATCGGTGTGAGAGATGTATGCCTCATTTTTGACATGGCGACGTAATGCGCGGACGTTTTCCCCTGGGGCAGTCAGCTAATCTCACTGTGGCTCTGAGACGCCCATCTAAAGTAGTTATCGTTGACTCATGAACCCACATTGCTGGACGACGAAACATAGCGATTAGTATCCTCAGATGACGAATCTGACGTCCAGGCTATAAAGAGACTGATATCCTACATGAATTAAGATCAATCTTCCATGAGGATTCGGTTGTTTTGTCTGAATTCTTTGTTAGATTTTGTTTGTTTTTGTTTTGTTTTGTTTTTTGGTGGTGGTGGGAGGGGGGGGGGGGAGGGGGGTCAAGCTCGTCCCGCAAAAATTTAATATCTGAATTTTCAGATGTGTATAGAAGTGATCCCTTGACATTATCGTCACCCGAAATAGCTACACTCTTGGCAGATGTGGCTGGACGCATTTCCGAAATTCGTATTCTTCATGTTATTTTGGGGGAGGGGATTAGCCCTTGCATTTGAAAGTAGTGAGGCGTATGTTTCCCTATTTTTTACGTCTAGCAACGTCATTGTTGCTAGGCACGGCGCGTGTTATCTTCGTCAGATGGGGAAACTTCCTGCAACCATCCTTGCTCTTTTTCTTGAAAGGAGAAAACATGATGCGTCATGTAGCTAAAGGATGGAATGATATTTCTTGTGATATGTTTATAGAAACTACTTTCATGAGATATGGACATGGCAAGTTTGGCATAATGTGAATAACCTTGAATCCAGAGACACTAAAACACCGTCACCTCATCAGTGGTGTTGCTAAGTTACGAGAAGACCAAGAGACAAACAGGATACAAAGACGTACACAAGGAATAAGGAAAAAGAATGATAGATGCTGACGAAAATGATAAGCGGCTTTGAAAACAAGGCTTGAGCTTTGAATAGATCCAATGGACCCATCACAGCTTCCAGACACAATCATCAATGCTGCAAATGGTCGTATTGGTCTAATGTCAGTAAATGTTGATGAGGCAGTTAAGATAGACGCCGAGTAATTCGTTCTAGGCCTCTGCGGAGAAGGGGGAGAGAGGGGGGGGGGGGGGGTCTACGACTCTATTTCGATGCGAATTGAAACAATGGCTATATTAAAAACGTGGATGAGAAGGGGGGGGGGGTATCAAAGTTTACGGCACGAACCTGATCTATTCAAGGGTCATATGTTGCATGTCTAGTCCGCGTGAATTGAACATATGCCGGGATCTTCCTAATGACCTCTCCCCTGTTCAAACTGCTTTGTTTTTTTAATTCTGACGACATGCGCATGTCAAAATCTCAAAACAACAACACCATGGTTGAAGCCAGACATTTTGCCACGGGTAACAAAGCTATGGTTAATAATCAAATGTATGCGTCCTACCGTGGATACTCCATTGGCCGGTTTCTCGCAAGCCTATAAAACCCCTTGTTATGGACTTCTGGGAGAAATTTAAGGAGCGCATACAACAAAATATATTTGTCCGGTGTTCGACTGATACCCCGATTACATCACAAAATGAAGCAACGAAAGTTTTCGGGAGCACGAGCTTGGGCAACTGTCTATTTTACAACCCCAGAAACAATTTCTCTCTGCAACTGAGACCAACATACAATTAATTACAATCATAAGGCCCTCGCCCAACAGTACACAGCAAGACATAAACTTGTCACCACGGGACAGGATGAAACTCTGGTTGAGATAAGCGGTGGTGTAGTCAGACACTGGGGAGACTTGGCCTCAACGCACGAGGAAGCGGACAATATTATAGTTCAGCGGGCTATTTGGCTTGCTTTGCGGGAGAACTGGCGGGCGACACAGACGTCTACGTTTTACTATTTCATAATTATTCCAAGAAAGTACGAATGCCTATGATAATGGATCTTTTGACCGTGACAGAACGGCTGTTGATATCCACGCGACCATGGGAAAGAACAAATTTATTGCCCCATATTTGGTTGTTATGCATTCTCTCTCGGGACTTTTCTGCCGCGTACCATCGATAAAACGAAAGCCTTTAATAAGTACATCCGCTCTATTTCAGTTTCTGAGGAATGTGGTCCAGACAATGTAAGCGCCAGAATTTTAAAAGAATGTTCACATGCATTGTCGAAACCATTACTATATATTTCCAGTTACTAGCTTGAGGAAGATTATTTTCCCAGTCGCTGGAAACAACCAAATCTGTCGAATGTTTTCAAAAAGGACTCTCCTCAGAAATTATCTCCCTGTGTCCTTCCTAAGTTGTGTCAAGAAGCGTATTTAAAAACGGTAGTCCTTTTCTTGGATCTAAAAGTTTTGCTGACACGCTTACAATCAGGTTTTACACCGGTTGGAACGACAACATTTCAATTTAAAGCATCCAGTTGCGCATTGGACGAGGACAAATAAATGCGATTTTTGTTTTGTGATGTGACCAAAACGATGGGATCTGGCATGCAGATCTTTTGTATAAACCTAGAAAATATAGGAATTAAAAAACAGGCTGTTCAAGTGATTCCAGGCCCACGTAGAAGATCGAAAGCAAGGTGTAATGATATATGGTGACACGTCATATTGGCTGTGTGTCAAAGCAAGAGTCCCACAAACCTCAATACTTGGTCCTTTACCTTTCCTTATACATAAATATATGATACTGTGGAAAATGTACCGTGTAACATCCGCCTTTTTGCTGAAGATACCCCACTCGATCTTATATTTGAGAATCCAATCCCGGCAGTCGAACTTCTAAATGATGAGTTATTGAACAGAATGAAACATAGTCCAAACAATGGCTTGTTGACTTGGACCCAACATAAACAGAATCAATGATCGTATTGCTTTAAACAGAACAATCCCACATTCCCCTCTACGAATTCAGAATACAAATATCAAAAATGTTGATCACCATGAACATCTTGGACTTATCTTCAACAACCATGAATCCTGGCCTAATCATATGCTATACATTACCTCAAAAGCTTGGAATAGAATAAACCTTCTTGTAAAATTTAAATTTACTCTCGGCCGTAGGACACACGAAACAATATATACATTACTCATACGCCCAGTTTTTGGAATTTTCTGACTCTAGGACAACTACAAATATGCTGAGTCCGGAGATACAGAAAAAATTAAATTGGAGGCTGCAAGAATTGTGTGACACGTAGTGTGAGTCGGTAATACCTGTGTGCGGAAATAGATTGGCAACCGCTGAAATTACAATAGAAAAACAGAACGTTATGCAGTTTTTAAAATTGTACTTCCAACTCGTTCCTAGATAACTCTACAATTTAATGCCTCCCCCCCCCCCCCATCCACCAGAGTATCCCCGCCCCACAGTTATGGTCTTCCTAGCAATACTGATTGGTCGGTACCAATCTGTGGCACTAATTCCCTCATATCAGGTGTCCTTTCTGCCAAGTTAGCTCGAACTGTGGAATTCATTTTCCAATGAAGCTCGTAGGAATCACTTACTACTCCACTTCAAACAATACCTCAATCGGAATAGGCTGCTGCTGTCAAGTTTCCTTTCCCATGATAAGTAAAGAAGGGTACAAATCCTTCACTGTAGGTTCAGATTGTCATGTAATAATGTTAATGGCCACCTCTTCCAAAACCATCTCTCTCCTACATTTCTTGTTGGTGTGGTGTTGGCGGCCTTTTCACTATTTTCTGAACCGCCTCGTTTAATGCAGTATTGGAATTTATAAAGAGACTTTTCAAAAACTACATGAATATATTCTTATCACGAAATAATGTTAAAAATACTCCCCAAAATCAAGCAGTAATAATGTTAACAACAGTTGAGTGATTGAGCATAGTGTCTGAAACACACGTTACTCATTGTTTCAACTGCGTCTTTGGTCCCTGCGAATTATTTCCCATATTATTAGACCCAGTGAATTGTGAAGCTGCTAGCATTGTTTCTTTTTTCTCCCTGGGATATCCTCTCTCTCTCTCTCTCTCTCTCTCTCTCTCTCACTCTCTCTCTCATTCCTTCCAACTCACCCACCTCGCCTTTACCGTTCAGTTTCTTCCTTTTCCATTTTTCTTCCATTTCTTATACAACATGAATTATTGTAGATTTCCACTAAGCAAAGTATAGTTTTCTAGTTATATTTATGTACTTATTTTGTAAATTGTACGTGGAAACAGCTCACATAAGCGTTTCCGTTGGCTGAAACATTGCTTATGCACAGGCCATATGCACAGAATTTGATAGCCTTACTATGGTCATAACGCACAGATTAACGCGCAGATCGACGTGCTATTTGTGTGCATTTCATGACAGGACTTCTAGTTTTAACTGTAGTACGTTTATCGCTCAATCTGTCCTATGAAGGGTGACCGAATTGAAGGCTCACATATCGCGTCAGAGGATAAAGCAGAATCGAGCTGAAACAAAACTAAGGCACTGAAGTTCCGATTCGGTTCCTGTGTATTCCCGAATGGCTTCCCATTGTTACATGAAGAATGGTTCACAAACGAAATAGTGAAAAATCAGACCAGAAGCAAGCAAGTGAAATAGACAAAATAATAATTTTGTCTCGCGTTTCGAAGAACAGCTAGCTTGAAATATCTGTCTTCTCGGAATGATTTAATTAATATATGTAGGTGTCGGCGAGGGTAAGGCGGTTTTGTCAACAGTGGTCAATGTTGTAACGCTTTGTGCGTGCTGTTTGTGATGTGTGAAAGATGAACTAGAAAGTACTCATTCTGTCCGTCGTCTTCTTTTGGCCCATTCGTGTTTGGGTTATAAACGTGACGACATGATTCATAAAAAGACTATCAGCTACTACATTATATTTTGTATGCCAATGGTTTTCGACATTATCACTTCGTTGTTTAAATGTGGTACACTCTATAATCCGTAGTATAAAAATACAGAAGCTGTTTTTGCAAGTTTTTCAAATCTGTTTGAATGGTTGACTATTATTTTCTGTGGAAACCAATTTAAAAAAATACCCTTTTCTGTAAATTATATTAACAGTGTGTACATCGTGACATTTAATCTAGACATTCTCTTGTCCATTAATATAAATTTATAACACGCCTGTTCTATGATATCCCCATCTCCACCAACACTAAACCGTGCGGAAAATGAAAATCTGTTCCGCACATATGTGCGGAATGGAAATCGTTGATGGACTATTTTTTATAAAGAAGCGAAATTTCACTGGAATTTTGCACAAATCGTGCAATGCAATTACAATTTGAATCGCTAGCGATGGCTAAAAATCGTCCCCTGAGTTCCAGTGTGTTCTATGTGCCAGCAGACACATAGGACACACTGGAACTCAGGGGACGAAATAGCAACACGGGTTCCCCTTGCAAATTTCGTTGGCGATAAAATGAGTTCTTGTTGTTGATAATTGTCAAATGAATTGCTGAGTGTCCTTCTAGTAATGTTTTTATAGACGTGAAGGTGTGTAGTCAATATAGAGCTACACGCTTGTGAACGGGTTAATCGATATGGCACTTGTACCATCTCGGAAGGATAAAACTCAAGGCTTGCGGCCTCTCGTTCTATCCCTTTGTGCTGGCACTATTGCGATATCGATTAACCCATTCACACGCGTGTGTCCTTCTGTGTTTGTCTTGGAGATGAGATTTGCTAATTTCATTCCCTGAAATAAAAACGAGCAAATTACTGTAAGAATGCATTTACTGAATAAAAATCTAATGTTAACACTCAGTGTTGATTGGTGCAACTCTAACAGATATTCCTAATAACCGATTATCCGTGAACTAGTTGCCTTTAATTTGCTTTCCATAATAAAACGGAACGACACACGCGTGTGAACGGGTTCATTGATATGGCACGAGTGCCACCGCGGAAGGATAAAACGAGAGACCACAGGCCTCAAGTTTTATCCTTGCGCGATGGCATGAGTGCCATATCGATTAACCCATTTACACTCGTGAGTCGTTCTTTGTTTATTACACGCCTTCACGTATATAAAAAAAAACATTAGAAGGACACTCAGCAATTCATCCGACAGCTATCAACAAAAAGAACACATTTTATCGCCGACCTAATTTGCCAGGGGAACCCGTTTTGCTATTTCGTCCTCTGAGTCCCAATTTGTTCTATGTGCCATTTGCACATAAAACACATTGGAACTCATGGGAGGATTTCCAGCTATCGCTAGCGATGCAAATTTTAATTGCGTTGCACGATTTCTAGAAAATTGCAGTGAAATTTCGCTTCTATTTAAAGATAGTCCGTAAATGATTTCCGTTCCGCACATATGTGCGAAACAGATTTTCATTTTCCGTATGGTTTAGTGTTGCTGTAGAAGGGAATAACATAGAACAGGCGAACAGGCGTGTAATAAAAGCTAAGTCTCCTTAATAAACGAATACAACAGACAGCTCAGAGGGAAAAGAAAAAAAAAGGAATTTTGGCTTTATTTTTTACTGATTTTATGTGTTTTCTCAACAATTACCTGCTTCTTAAGTGGACGTTCCTCGCGCATCTAATAGTCTCAAGGGAGATAAGTTTATCGGAATTAGATTTTTATGACGATATAAATCAGGGATTAGGGCATCAGATATCAAACTACATCAGCTGTATAGAAATGTTAAGTATCTTTGGAAAAAATGTAAATATTTCATCATGATTTCAAACAATCCAGACTGTCGAGGTGAAAGTTTCCAGGAACCTCAGAATTTTGTGACCAATTGCCACATTATTCTGAAGTTAGTAGACTGCAAAAGTCCAATGGTCCACGTTTCATTGCATTCTGTAGTTACAGTTGCGTTTGTAAATTTATATATGTACTTGCTCAAGGTCATATTTTTCAATCACCACTAACGGTGCACTATCGGCAGATGAATTTTAGTCTTCTGTAAACTGGTATTTCGACAACTGATGGATGTATTGTTTTAGACCTATATTTTATTGAAATATGTACAAAACTTTGGATGCATTGATCGTAATCTACTCAAGATGTAATTGTTGGTTTTTGGATATAATGGTAAAAATAAACACAATAAACTTTGTACATATTAGCATTATTGTGTGATATTGCCCCTTCCTCTCTCCTTAAAAGTCTTGATCATTGTTGTTTTTAAAGCCCACGATTTAGTGATTCAAATCGGGTGGTATGCGATGGTATCATCTTGGCCTTATCTCTAACGTTCACCTATCGCATTAGGAACAAACTTCACGAATCCTGTTGTTTGTTATGACGCACTAAAACTATGGTATTTGAACTGTACAGTTAAAATCAGAAGTCCTGTCATGAAATGTGCACAAATAGCACGTCTATCTGCGCGTTAATATGCGTGTTGTGTCCATAGTAAGGCAATCAAATTCTGTACATTTATGTACAAGCAATGTTTCAGCCAATGGACCTCCGGGTAACCCGGAGGTCCATTGGCAGAAACATTGCCTGTGGTTGCTATGAGTAACCAGATGAGCCTGCGTGCTTTGGATGCCATTCGATATGGTGGCAATTGCGCGCAATTCCTACGAGTAAATAAGCCTAGATAAGCGCACAGTTCGTGACAGAACTTCTAGTTTTAACTGTACACATCACGATATTATAGTTTCAAGGGACCTTTATCTTCTGTTCAAGTGATATTGTTATGAAGGAAAATCACTACAATATCATATTCCTCTAAGATTGAAACTCCTAACAATACACACACCTCGCATTTCTGCCCTAAACTGGTACTCGTATTCCACTGTTGAGTGTCTGGTATATAGACTAAAACATAACATATAACTTACAACCGGTAAATACTCAGTTTGCAGATAAAAGATATTTTTTGTCTCTTGTTCTGAAATATCAATAACTGCAAGGACGTGATAATCGGGGTGGGTATGTAGGAAGCGGGATTATCCGGAGTGCACCACCGAGCAGTGGTGGGCAACTGTCAGACTCCCACACGTAATGACTCAGTACATCCAGGGTTAAATTGCTTGAAGGCATGTGTACTATCGACGTCCAGTACACAATGTACAGAGTGTGCCATTGTGCCTTTAGGTGTGCCATCAGAATTAAGTGCCTTGCCCAACGCAATTAAAGCTGGTCAGGATCGAACTGTAGATTCTCGGTTTGAACTCCAATATTTACCCGCGCAATGCCTCAGCTCCCCCCCCCCCGCAATGATATTCCAAAGAATGCATGCCTCAAAGGCCGAAGGCCCGAGATGGCGGAGTTTGAGAGTACATGCTCCTCTCAACAAAAGGGGTAAGGGGCCTTAACCCTGACTTTTGAAAGCTCCTAGAACGGACTTGGGTGTATTTGTAACACTACTTCGAGAATAAATCACCGAAAAGAATTGGGTGACAAATTTGGGAAGGACATTGTCTCCCTCCTCACGCCTCCGTGGTCCGAAGCCCCCCCCCCCCCCCTCCGTGATTTTGGCGTGCCTGGGTACAATATATATTAGTGTATGGGTGCGCATCAATGACCGTATACATCTCATCTCATGGAAGTCCCCGAAGAGCTCTAGACAATAAATACAATACTAGTAATTCAAAAGAGGATAGAACCGTTTCGACAGGGACCGCTACTATGCCATAATCCTATTCAACTTCCATTTTGGTTTTCTGCCCTCAATACTGCACTATCTAATTTGTCGAAAATAACATGAAAGAACGATTTTAGACTGTCTCGGTTGTTATTTTTGTTCATTCTTCTCAGTTTAGTCTTTATTTTGTAGCATTTTATTTTTGAAATTTTGTTTTCCTGGTGGGAATGTTGTGCTACCGATTGTAAAAAATGGCGTATTAATATGACATTTTGCACCATCACAGAACTATAAATATGAGTATTAGTTCAAAAGTACAGTACGCCGCCTTGAACTAATCACTTTTCGCGGTTGAGCAATATTTCCACTGACGCACTATTCTTAGATTCCAAACACTAATTGCAAGGATAATGATTGAAAACAAATTAATTAAAATTTGCTGATGATGTTTTTTATTACCTTGTAAACGCATGCGTGGACATCACTTCTCACGTGTGGATTACGACCAGTCCACGGTGACTGTACTGTACACTGTACAAGGGTGTATATGTATAATCTGTGAAACTTGATTTAGATTTGTTGTTAATAATCCGTTAAAAACTGGTACTTATTGCATTTTAACTCTTTTTGGCGCGACAGGCGACTAAAGTCGACAGACGACAGACCGCGGAAAGGTACTGCAGTAGTCATTTTAGCCAACTGTGTGTGTCCATTTCCAAGCGCTTTTAACCCTTACCCAACGCAGACGATATCAAAATTTATTATTTTAAATATCATTTTTTCAAATTTTTCAAAAAATTTCAACAAAACCGTATCATATGACCCCTCGTTGGAACGAGCTCAACGAGCTCGTTCCCACGAGAGGTCATATGATGATATGGTTTTGTCGAAAAAAATTTTTTTTAACTGCTGAAGTTGCATATTACGCGGGAGGATGCGGCAGATTCGTTGGGTAAAGGGTTGAACAAACGTACGTATTCCCATGTTTCATGCACCATTTATGTCCTATCCATGAACAACGATTTCGTCCCTTGAAAGTATAAAGGTGCCATTTAAATATATACAGAAAATCATTTGAAAAACTGTCAATGAGATCATTAGAACATCTAAAATAAAAACGCTTTAAATCTAACAACCTATACTTTTTGTCAAATTCCTGATGAATATTAGGCGCTAAGAATTCTGTTTCCTCAGATTACTCCGCGCCAAAAGAGTTAAATGGGCTGTAAAAGTAATTGATATTTCAATATTTATGAATGCAACGATCAACGAATGAAAAATTGATTGCAAAAGTGCTTGAATAATGAAATACAGGACAAATGTATCCAGTACACTGATGTTATTTCGCAATATGTGTTTTGGCAAAATCTGTCCTGTCTGGATAAATGTTCAATATTTCGATTAATGACTCCCCAAAGAGCGATGTACTTTTTCCCATGGTTTAGAAATGTTTGATGCTTGTCGATTACAATCGGCATTCATATACTGAGCTGTCACTTTAAGCAACACATTTGTATTTCTAAAGAATTCTCAAGGACTCCCAAGTTAATATAGAACACGTCGTAAACGTGGAATCAGACGATCCCTTGGTCAGATCCTGGCCTAATTTTCTAAAATTTGGTAAACTTCAGTATGAAATGAGGGCAAGTCGAAGATTCTTTTTATAGCTTGATTTAAAACATAAAAAAGGTGACTTGATTAGAAAAATGTACTTTCCCACAAGTAAAGTGCGTCGAAATATATTGTCAAAATCTTCTCAAGGACTCCCAAGTTAATATAGAACACGTAAACGTGGAATCAAACGATCCCTTGGTCAGATCTTGGCCTAATTTTCTAAGCAAATTTGGTAAATTTCAGTATGAAATGAGGGCAAGTCGAAGAGTCTTTTCATAGCTTGATTTAAAACATAAAAAGCTGACTTGATTAGAAAAGTGTACTTTCCCACAAGTAAAGTGCCACGAAATATATTGTCAAAATCTTCTCAAGGACTCCCAAGTTAATATAGAACACGTAAATGTGGAATCAGACGATCCCTTGGTCAGATCTTGGCCTAATTTTCTAAGCAAATTTGGTAAATTTCAGTATGAAATGAGGGCCAGTCGAAGATTCTTTTTATAGCTTGATTCAAAACATAAAAAGCTGACTTGATTAGAAAAATGTACTTTCCCACAAGTAAAGTGCCACGAAATATATTGTCAAAATCTTTCGCTGTTCGTTCAAACAATAGTCCCAAATGACGTGGATATCTCGGAACATTCAATTCCAGTCCAGAATTGTTAAAGCAAAGAGATACGCCACATACGAAATGTAAAAGATGGACAGTTGCCAGACTTCAGGACTCATCCAAGAATACATACTGTGTGCACATGTTCACATGAGAGTCCATGAGGTGTTCCAATGAGGTGCCATAATCTATGTTTTCAGGCAAAAGTGGAGAAAATAAAATTTGTTCATTTTGTGTGAATAGCACGAGGCAGTTTAGTCGTTACGTAAGGTAAAACGGTTAACATACACATTACGTGGAAACAAAAATCTCAAATTAGATACGATTTGACATGGGATTTTAGAACCTCGTTCAGTAACATCGATCTGAGCCACGGTAGACCTGTCCTATATAGTCGATTTTAGTGAACCAGGTACAGAAATATCATATGAAATCGCTTCTCACTGCAGATCCTGTATTTCCCACGACATGCTTCCCATTTAGAACTTGAACACTTGCAAGAGATTTACATGTCCATCGATCATTATCACGGCTTCATTAAAACATTCTAACAAGAAAGAAATTTGCATGTGATTTTTTTAAAGAGAGCATCATTAGCGTTTGTTCAGCTAGCCTAATTTAAGCAGATGTTAACATTGTTATGAAACCACATTTTAAAATTAGATATTGTGTTATTTTGTAAAATGTAATTCGTATTCTCAATGGAAATAAATATTATTTGTGTTAAAAAATTGTTTAAGTTCTCACACTTCTACTCCCCAAAATCGCTGAGCCTAAAGAAAGTATTTGTTCGCTCACTTCATTTCAATGCATATACAGTGTCAGCGAACGGAATTTTGTGCGTCGTCGTGAACTTGGTTGCGTGTACCGCGCCCTTTTGACAGTCTTTTGCTCATTGTGCTTGTGTCTTACTTATGGTACAAGCCTTGAAGAGACAACGGAGGGGAAGGTGGGTGTATGAGAGGGATAACCGGGTCATAACAGCAATCTGTGACTGTTACAGTCCACACTCAGAAAATTCCTCGTGATATGCCATCCCAGTAATATTTTTTGGACTTTGGATTACACGAGTTTTATTTCCACAAATCATTGTCCGAAAGGAATGATTCAATGCGTCTGCAGTCATCGCCACAAGAGCATAGGAACCAAGTGGGGTGTATCGGTTTGGCATTCAACAGGCAGGTTGCTTTGCACGCAAGTCGGTTTAAGGATTTTGGGGGAAATTTGGGCAGGCCAACAGGCTGTGAGTGTCAAAAAGCATGTATTCAAACACTAGTATTAATCATAATTATTAACATAACAATGAGCCCATGCACTTTGCACTGTGGCAAGTAGTTCTACATATGACGTTTGGTCAGAATAATCCACAAACAATTTTGAAAAAAATAAATCTTCTGTCCCGTATTTTGTCTTCACTTCAGGCAAGGCACATCCCCACTATACTCCCACACTCACATCCCCACCCTTCCATCTCCACATACTCCCCACTCTCACATCCCCACCGTCCATCCCAACAATACTCCCCACCCTCACATCCCCACCCTTCCATCCCCACTACACTCCCCACTCTCACATTCCCACCCTTCCATCCCCACCATACACCCCACTCTCACATCCCCACTCTTCCATCCCCACGATACTCCCCACTCTCACAGCCCCACATTTCCACCCCCACTATACTCCCACCATCACATCCCCATCCTTCCATCCCCACTATACTCCCCACACTCACATCCCCACCCTTTCATCCCACTATACTCCCCACTCTCACATCCCCACCCTTCCATCCCCACCATATACCCCACTCTCACATCCCAACCCTTCTATCCCCACTATACTCCCCAATTCCCCAAACTCACCTTCCCCCCTTCCATCCCCACTATACACCCCACCCTCACATTCCCAACCGTCCATCCCCACTATAATCCCCTCTCTCACATCCCAACTCTTCCATCCTCGCCATACTCCCCACTCTCACATCCCCACCCTTCCATCCTCACCATACTCCCCATTCTCACATCCCCACCCTTCTATCCCCACTATACTCCCCAAACTCACCTTCCCACCCTTCCATCCCCACTATACACCCTACCCTCACACTCCCAACCTTCCATCCCCACTATAATCCCATCTCTCACATCCATACTCTTCCATCCTCGCCATACTCCCCACTCTCACATCCCCACCCTTCCATCCTCACCATACTCCCCACTCTCTCATCCCCACCCTTCCATCCTCACCATACTCCCCACTCTCACATCCCCAGCCTTCCATCCTCACTATACTCCCCACTCTCACAACCCCACCTTTCCATCCCCACTATACTCCCCACTCTCACATCCCCACCTTTCCATCCCCACTACACTCCCCACTCTCACATCCCAACCCTTCTATCCACAATATACTCCCCACTCTCACATCCCCACCCTTCCTTCCCAACTATACACCCCACTATCACATCCCCACCTTTCCATCCCCACTGTACTCCCCACTCTCACATCCCCACCTTTCCATCCCCACTATACTCCCCACTCTCACATCCCCACCCTTCTATCCACACTATACTCCCCACTCTCACATCCCCACCCTTCCATCCCCACTATACTCCCCACTCTCACATCCCCACCTTTCCATCCCCACTATACTCCCCACTCTCACATCCCCACCCTTCCATCCACACTATACTCCCCACTCTCACATCCTCACCCTTCCATCCCCACCATACTCCGGGAAAATGGCATCTCGTGTTCAAAGGGTTAAGGTGCTATATGAGTAAAAGAAATTTGTTTACTTTTAAATTCCCACCTTTGATGCTCCTTACATACCAAATAAATATACACAAATTATAGATCAAAATGAAGGTTGTGGTGGATAGAACACGTCAAATACACGCAGTCAACTCACAGAGTTGGCAGCTGGCACCAGTGGCTCCTGTTAGTCTGCTACCGTATTCATACCAGAACTGATAACAAAATCATATTTCAGGAGAACAACTCGTGTCCACCAAATGTGCTTCATATATCCAAGAACAAAGCTAGGAAATCAAACTTCTTCAAAACGCATCAACAGAACTGCGTGTGGGGTAAATTCGAAAACTCTCGGCTTTCTTTTTGTTGTCTGTTTGTTTACATTTTGGTCAAGGTCATCTGGGCCGAGAAAGCATCGATATACAATGCCGTCTAAAATTAAATAATGAGAAAGATCGCCTTCATACCACACAATATTATTATGTGGTGACTGCATAGTTGCCATATTACTTGCAGGGTATCATGTTTAAGTTTCTTAGAGCTATGTGATTGTTTTTCGATGAAAATTCGCTGTCTGTTTCGCGTGATGTGCGCATGTCCGTCTGCCACGGAATCCATCTTCAATAAAAATGCAGACAGTGTTGTCCTTTCCGCAAATGCAGTCCTGTCGCTGCATCGTAAAGTGCTTTGAATGCCTAGCTTATTCTCAGATATCTGAAGCACATTTGGCCATGAGTTGTTCTTCGTAAATAATATGACAATACGCAAGGCGTAAGAAGGAACCCCAAAGTATCCAAAATATTGAAATATTTCATTCCGCAACCATACCTCCAAAAACATTTTGGTTTATTCAATCGAATTCCTGCAATTGTTTAATTTCAGCCAAACATGAATACGTTTCACAGTACTAACTATTTTCCCATAGGCGACCATTATAACGTTCAGGCGAGAAAAAAATATGGTCGCAACATTTTAAATTTAGCATTCAAATATTTTTTGTCAAGTATAGCCCTTCAGACAACCTTTTCCTGATTTTTAAAAAGGGGGTCATGCAACAAATAAAAGAAAAACTATCAGAAAGGGAAGTGCTGGTCACATGTTCATATTTCTCATGGAATTCCCAAACAAAAACACACCAATAGTCAAACAAATTTTTAGGTTCTAAAAGTCCTCAAATCATCCTCTTTATTCATCTGGAACATTCAACAGTAATGCAGAATGTCAGTAGACTTCTTCAAATGTTTATTGAAACAATATATTTTCCCAAGACTGCTTAGTTTTGGGAATTACATAATTTCCGAGCGCTACTCTCCGAGGCAGGTAAATCTAATTAAAATATTTACAACAGTTATACCTATGAGCAAACCCAACCCTACCAAAGATGCATTTACCTCTTTCGAGTGATGAAAGAGTCATTTCTGCAATAGAATTCAACTTTTGGCTTCTGTCTAGTGACTAGTCCAAAGCCTGGGAAATTTGTTCTTTTGAAGAGACCTGCCTAATCTGTGTCAAATGGGCTTAAAAACTGGTATTGCCTCCGACAGAATTTCTACTCTGTTACCTAATAAGTTAGGAGGGATAAGAATTCACAGCTTTCTTTGAAACTACCCAAATCCCAAAATAAAACTAAAATCTGCATCAGCACACAAAATCTTTTCACAAACTCTGTTTTAATTAATCAGAGAGCAAGATAAATAGTGCCCCAACACCAGGAAACAATATGTCAATTTTGTTTCAAAATTGGGGTTGTGCAGGGCTTATAGTTCCTCTAAATTTGGGAGATATGGGCCAGGATCCTATTAGGTCAGTATGATTGAACCCCTTTTGCATACTGATAATACACGTTAACCCTTTAGCCAATACAGCTTTTTAATTTTTACAACACCAACTACTGATTTTTACCCCCCCCCCGCCTCCCCCAGGGGCCTTAATCGCTCACTTGCCGAGGTGGTTCAGAGAAGTATTTTGGGTCAGATTCAGTTAGTCAAGGTTCATGTACACTACATAGGAATAATGTTATGAAATTATTCATAATTCTAGTGTCCATGTCAGATGATTATTAGCATAGGTATTGCCAGTGTCACAATATTTCAGGTCATGTTAGTGTTGTATTGGTTAATTTGCTGCCTTTGTGTTAGGTAAAGGGTTACACTGATTCAGTTCTATTCATGTGAATCCTAGCAGCAATGTTACAAGAAGCTACATGGTTTCTCACTGGTTTTGTTGCACGGATCTCTACAGGAATCGATTCTCAGATTCTTATAAGCCCTGGCTGAGGCTATTTAATTCACCAATATCAATAGAAAGTGCCATTTTATCTCAACAAATGTCAAATATTCTTTTACCAGGTGATGGGGTAAATTATAGCCCTGGATATGCCCCCACCCCTGACCTCCCAGTATGCAAACAAGAGGCCCCAGGGGTTCTGAGAGTGCCCACCTGACATGGTAGTCTAAATATTAACCCAGAAACTTGATTTTAACAAGTTGCATCTACTCCTCCTAAGAAAAGCTTATACCAAATATCCAAAGATTCTGACAAGTGGATCTAAAAATGAAAGTGTTAATGACACTGTAGCTCAACTTATCAAGACAAAGACATGTACATGTATAGTATGTGACACAGCAATGACAAACATCTTCGTAATGACCTGATAACAAAGGTACATAGATGTATAAAGTATTGTAACGGTCTGTACATAAATACTGACCATTGCCTGTAACAAATGTATAGGTAAAGTATTGTAAAAGTAGTTGACAGTCAGATGGTAAACTAGACAAAAATCTTTGAGTCCCAGAAAAAAAACCTCAAAATATTTGTTCTCATAGCACAGTGATAACAAAGGCACCCCAAAACACACTCGTTCCTGTCCCAAGGTGAAAACAAAGGTACCCAATAAGTTTTGTGAAGATCAGTTCATAAATACGAGCTGTATAGAAGTTGTGACAAAAAACTGATTGGACCTAATTTTGGTATAAAATGGCCACTGGCAGCCATCTTGAATTTTGGACCGCACCCAGAAAACTCATTCTCGTCCCAAGGTGATAACAAAGGTACCCAAGAAGTTTTGTGAAGATCGGTTCATAAATACAGCCGCTACCCTGAGCCGTATTGACATGTGTGCTTACATTGTATAAGTAGCACTGAATAAATCAAAGTTCATCTAATTTGCATAATTTCTGCACAAAAAAACCCCTTATAATATGTGACGTATTCCATGTTACTAAACATTCAAACAAAAATTTATTCAAATCAGAACTTTCATACAGAAGTTCTGTACAAAAGACTGATTTGCACTAATTTTGGTACAAAATGGCTGCTGGTGGCCATCTTGAATTTTGGACCACACCCAAAAACACTCGCTCTCATCCCACGGTGATAACAAAGGTACCCAAGAAGTTTCGTAAAGAATGGTTCATAAATATGGCCGCTAGTCTGAGCCGTATAGAAGTTGTGTACAAAAAACTGATTAAACCTAATTTCGATACAAAATGGCCACTGGCAGCCATCTTGAATTTTAGACCGCACCCAGAACCACTCGTTCTCGTCCCAAGGTGATAACAAAGGTGCCCAGGACATTTCGTGAAGATCAGTTCATAAATACAGATTCTAGCCCAAGCCGTATTGACATGTGTACTTACTGTAAGTGGCACTGAAAAAAAACCAAAGTTCATCTAATTGGCATAATTTCTGCATGAGAAAAAAACCTGTATTATATGTGATGTATCCCATGGTACTAAACATTCACACAAAAAATTATTCAAATCAGCGCTTTCATATGGAAGTTCTGAGCAAAAATCTGATTGCACCTAATTTTGTACAAAATGGCTGCCATCGGCCATCTTGAATTTCGGACCAGACCCAAAAACACTCGCTCTCGTCTTTGGTGATACCAAAGGTACCCAAGAAGTTTCGTAAAGATCGGTTCATAAATACGGCCTCTAGCCCGAGCCGTATTGGCATTTGCACTTGCAGTGCTGAAAGTAACACCAAAAAACATCAAAATTTGTCTAATTTGCACAATTTACGCACAAGAAAAAAACCTGTATAATATGTGATGTATCCCATGGTACTAAACATTCATACAAAAAATTATTCGAATCAGAGCTTTCATATTGAAGTTCTGTACAAAAAACAGATTTCTGCATTGTCGGTGCAAAATGGCGGCTGGCAGCCGTCTTGAATTTTGGACCGCACCCCAAAACACTGGTTCTCGTCCCACGGTCATAACAAAGGTACCCAAGAAGTTTCGGAAAGATCGGTTCATAAATACGGCCGCTAGCCTGAGCCATGTCCAATTGTTGACATACGGACAGACGGATGATGGACGACTGGCCATGACAAAAGCTCAAATTTGGCTCCGCCAAAGTTGAGCTAAAAATGATTTTTAAAGAATATTCCTCATATTGAACTAAGTTATAATTCGGGCTCCAGGGAGCTCATATATGAACCCAGGGACTTGGCATTAACAAACTTGAATCTCACCCCCCCCCCCCCCCCCCTAAGGATGCCGCACACCAAATATCAAAACATTCCGACTGCTGGATCTGAAGAAGAAGATTTTTAAAGAAAATTCCTCATTTTGAACTAAGTTACAATTCCAGTTCCCACAGTGGGCCCAAACATGGACCTAGGGACATCGCTTGAACAAACTTGAATCTTGCCTCCTAAGGATGCTGCATAAAAAATATCAAAAGCATTTATCTGCTGGATCTGAAGATATTTTGAGAAAATTCCTCATTTCGAACTAAGTTACAATTCAAGCTCCCACAGTGAGCCCAAATATGGACCTAGGGGACATGGCTTGAACAAACTTGACTCTCACCCCCCTAAAGAAACAATCCGACTGCTGGATCTGAAGAAGATTTTTAAAGAAAATTCGTCATTTTGAACTAAGTTATAATTCGGGTTTCCACAGTGAGCCCAAATATGAACCCGGGAATTTGGCTTGAACAAACTTGAATCTCACCCCGCTAACCATGCTGCATACCCAATATCAAAAGATTCTACTGCTGGATCTTGAGAAGAAGATTTTCAAAGAAATTTGCCTGAAAAGCACTTGGTTCAAATTTGGGCTCCTATACTGAGCCCAAATATGAACCCAGGGGGCCAATTTGAACAAACTTGAATCAGATCCACCCCACAATGTTGCATATCAAATATCAAAAAATTCTGCCTGCTGGATCTGGAAAAGAAGATTTTTAAAGAAATTTGCCTGAAATGCACTAAGTTCGAATTCGGGCTTCTATAGAGAGCCCAAATATGAAACCAGGGGGGCCGATTTGAACAAACTTGAATCAGATCCACCCCACAATGTTGCATACCAAATATCAAAAGATTCTGCCTGCTGGATCTGGAGAAGAAGATTTTTAAAGAAATTTGCCTGAAATGCTTCTATAGTGAGCCCAAATATGAATCCAGGTGGGGGGGGGGGGGGGGGGGGGGGGTGGGTGATTTGAACAAACTTGAAACAGATCCACCCCTCAATGTTGCATACCAAATATCAAAAGATTCTGCCAGCTGAATCTGGTGAAGAAGATTTTTTAAGAAATTTGCCTGAAATGCACTAAGTTTGAATTCGGGATTCTATAGTGAGCCCAAATATGAAACCAGGGGGGCCGATTTGAACAAACTTGAAACAGATCCACCCCACAATGTTGCATACCAAATATCAAAAGATTCTGCCAGCTGAATCTGGTGAAGAAGATTTTTTAAGAAATTTGCCTGAAATGCACTAAGTTTGAATTCGGGCTCCTATACTGAGCCCAAATATAAACCCAGGGGGCCGATTTGAACAAACTCAAATCAGATCCGCCCTACAATGTTGCATACCAAATATCTGTCTGCTGGATCTGGAGAAGAAGATTTTTTAATGTTTTTCCCATTGCCTGCAATGTTAAAAAGTGTTTTCAAAGTCCCGAAACTGTACCCTATGATAAAACCGATGGCAATTTTTTTGCACCAATCCTTTCTTTTCTGTTGGTCCTAAGGAAGCTTCACACCAAATAAAAATTCTCAGTGCCGTGCAGTTTTGGAGATATGGCATTTTACTTTTTTTCTATTTTTAGCTCCTGCGGTTCCCACGGGGCTACAGAAAAAGAAAATTTGGCATAAATTAGGTACTTATGACCCAATAAGCCCTCACATAAAATTTGGTTCAAATCAGCCTCTCGGTTCGGAAAATAGAAATTTTGGGCAGGGCCAAAAATTTTGCCCCTCCCATAACGATGCCAAATATAGCCCATCAAACTTCTCTTAAAGAAATCCAAGTCTACACCTTAAAAGGAAGCTGCATACCATATATCAAGTCTCTGCTACTGTTGGTTCGTGAGAAGATTTTGGTGCCCCTTGGGGGCATGGCACCACCCAGGAGAAGGGGGCAACTTCATTTGAACAAATCTGAATTGGGTAATAAACATTTACCCGACATTTGAATAATGTAAAGTTAACGCCGGACGGACGGCGGACAGAATGTGATCAGTAAAGCTCCCACTGAACTTTGCTCAGGTGAGCTAAAAAACTATATTAATTTATAAATAAATTGATGGTGACATGAATTTCCCATTATTTTTTAATCACATTCTTGCTTCTGAACACATTTCACATTGTGTTTGATATTTTGCAATCTTTGTAAGAAAAAGCCTAAGTTTTCTCAGTTAAGGCACCTCGAGTCATAAAATAGTGATTTTTTCCAACAGAATGACCAGTACCTGCTACTGTGGTGCCTCATGACACTGTTAAAATTCCTAAAATCATCAAATATTGATACATTAGTGCTGTGCTTGTGCTGCAAATATCCACAAGTGCACTTTCACTATTTTGGTTTTAATTCCCACAGGCATGCATTCTGTCAAAAGGAGTGAAATTGTAGAAAATATGTTAACAAAGAGGACAAGTTACAGTACAGTCGCTGTGGATGGGTTGTAATACACGCGTGGGCAGTGATGTTCACTCATGCGTTTACCAGTCAATAAAAATCATCATCTACAAAATTTTAATTGATGAAGCACCGGGTTGTACCTGGTGCTTCATTACTTAAACTTTTGATGATTATACCTATAGTTAGTGTTTGGCATCAAATATTATTGTATCCGTGGAAATATTGCCCATCCATGGAAAGTGAGCAGTACACAGCCACTGTACTGTATTTGTTTCAAGTATATAATATACTCTTTGATGTTTAATATATTTGTGATAGGCTGGGTCCAAAGTACTCAGTACTCATAGTACGCAAGTACCACTTTTTTGATAAACTACTCAATACTTGACAACCCATATTTTTGTGTGTGTGTGTATGTGTGTGTGTGGGGGGGGGGGGGGGGGGAGATTAGAGGGTGACAGATAGCTGCAAATTATTTAAAATGTTGAGCCAGGCAAATGAAAAGCAAAGAAACATTTCATCTGAAGGACAGACAGACAGACAGACATGCAGTAACAAATTTTGGAAGCCTACATAAAAGTAGTGACTAGCTTACAATGAAAAATCTAGATAGAAGAGCCAGGGCAATCTTGTCAAACAGAAAACAAACAAGAGCCCCCAGAGGGCCTGATGGCATTCACCTGACATGGTAGCCTAAATATCAACCCAGAGAATTTATTTGAACATTTAGATGCATCTGCCCCTCATAAGAAAAGCTTATACAAAATATCCAAAGATTCTGCCCAGTGGATCTCAAAAAAAAGGATTTTTAAAGAATATTGCTCATAACTAAGTTATAATTCAGGCTCCCACAGAGAGCCCAAATATGAACCCAGGGACTTGGCTTGAACAAATTTGAATCTCACATCCCTAAGGATGCTATATACCAATATCAAAAGATTCTGACTACTGGATTTTAAAGAATATTCCTCTTATTGAATAAAGCTGTAATTTGGGTTCCCACAGGGAGCCCAGATATGAACCCGGGGACTTGGCTTGAACAAACTTGAATCTCACCCCTCTAAGGATGCAGCATCCCAAATATCAAAATATTCTGAAGAGTGGATCATCAGAAGATTTTAAAAAAAATATTCCTCATATTGCACTAATCTAATCAGAGAGAGCCCAAATATGGACCCAGGGATTTGATTTCAACAAACATGTGAATAAATCTTCCAAAGATGTTATATGTGAAATATGAAAGCCTTTGCAGCAGTGGAATGGGAGAAGAAAATTCATTAATGTTTTTCCCATTACTAAAATGATGACTCCGCATAAGTCTTGGAAAACTTCCCTATGATAAAACTGATGGCAATTTTTTTTTTACCGTTCTTTTCGGCTGTTCGTAAAGAAGCGCTTGTCACACAAAATAAAAATTCTCCGTGCCATGTAGTTTTGAAGATATGGGCGTTTTAAATTTTTTCTATATTTAGATCCTGCAGTTCCCACAGGGCAACAGGAAAATGTTTTGTCATAAATTAGGTACTTACGACCCAAAAAGCCCATCATATCAAATTTGCTTCAAATCAACCTCTCAATTTGGAAAATAGAAATTTTGGTACAATTCAGGCTCCTACAGGAAGCCCAAATATGAACCCAGGGACTTGGCTTTAACAAATTTATATCTCACCTCCCTAAGGATAAAGTATATATCAAAACATTCGGACTGCTGAATGTGAAGAATAGTTTTGAAGAACATTCCTCATTTTGAACTAAGTTATAATTCAGGCTCCCACAGTGAGCCCAAATATGAACCCAGCGACTTGGCGTAAACAAACTTGAATCTCACCCCCACACCCCTCCCCCTGTAAGGATGCTGCAAACCAAACATCAAAACATTCCGACTGCTGAATCTGAAAAAGTCTTTTAAAGAAAATTCTTCATTTTGAACTAAGTTATAACTCAGGCTACCACAGTGAGCCAGGGTTTCACAAATATATTTTTTTGTGGGATCCATTTCCAACATGTGTCTTAATCACATGAATTATGCTTATTTATCTTCAAATACATAGATTGTTAGATTGTTGAACCACCACATCAAAGGCTATTGCAGTAATCATGTTTATAGAAATTAATTAGATCTGATACGGTTAACCGATTAATCGACTAACCAATGATCAATAACTTGATTGATAAAAAAAAGTAATTGATCGGTTAACCGTTACTTTTGAAGTACGGTACTATATGGCAGGGTATTTGATGGCTGGATTCACATCGCAAAATGCTATACAAAAATGTCCAATTGCTAACCATTTTTCTTTCATATTGGGTAAGCTTATATTCACTATTTATCATCACTTTTTGAAACCAAGATGGAAACTGCTAATCAAATTTTTAAAAACAAAAAATACCCTGTATGGGTTAACTATGGAACAAACTTGCTCCAAAACAGGCAAACATTGTCACACTGGCTCACATCAATTGCATGAGACAGAGAAATGTTCACTTGCATGATCATTACACTGTATCAGCTAAAAACGGTCATTCTCAACCCTTCACCAAATGCAGGGAGCAGACGATACTTGCACAAGAAATTCTTAAATTACTAAAGATTTTCAATGTTTGTCTCAAAAACATAGCTTATGACCCCCACCCCCACCCCCATTGGAACAAGCTCAATGAGCTTGTTCCAATGAGGGGTCATAAGCTATCTTTTGAGACAAAAATTGAAAATATAATAAAATTTGAATGGACATGTTTGTATATGGCGTTGCCCGGTTTTGTCCATTATGCTGAGTAAAGTTTTAATTATATAAATGGTCAACGGTACAGCAATTATTCAGCTACCTATTGGGGCAAGTGATTAATCGGTTAACCAAGGTTAACCCATGCGATTAATCAATCACAAAAACCCTTCAATCGTTTCAGCTCTAAAATTAATTTAATTTTATTAAATTTTATCTGATGGAAAAATGCTTATATTTTTTTGGGGAATGGTAAATATGGATCTTCTTAACAAGCATTTGCAAGAACATCACAGGAATGAAATCACCGTTCTCGCAATTTGCGAAACCCTGGTGAGCCAAAATATAGGCTTGGCTTGAACAAACTTAAGTCTCACCCGCCTAATGATGGTGCATAGCAAATATCAAAAGATTCTGAGTGGTGGGTCTGAAGAAAAAGATTTTTAAAGAATATTCCTCATGCTGCACTAATTTCAACATTTGGACTACCATAGAGAGCCCAAATATGGACCCAGGGATTTGATTTCAATAAACGTGTAAAAAAATCTTCCAAAGATGGTATATGTGAAATTTGAAAGGTTTTGGAGGAGTGAATTATGTGAAGAAAAGTCTTAAATGCTTTCTCCATTACCCACAGTGTTACAGAACGCTGACTAAGCATTTTTTTAAAGTCCCGAAAAAGTACCCCATGAAAGACCCGACAGCAATTTTTTAGACCATTCCATTCTGTTGGCCCCAAGGAAGCTTCACACCAAATCAGAATTCTCAGGGCCATGTAGTTTTGGAGATATGTGCGTTTTGAATTTTGTTCTATTTTTAGCTCCTGCAGTTCCCATGGGGGAACGGGAAAATATTTTGGGGCAAAAAGTAATTACTTATGACCAAATAAGCCCACAAATTAAATTTGGTTCAAATCAGCCTCTTGGTTCGAAAAACAGAAATTTTGGGCGGGGCAAAAATACTTACCCTCCAACAATGAAGGCAAATAAAGACCCACAAACTTCTCTTGAACAAAACTGAGTCTACACCTCAAAAGGAAGCAGCACACCACATATCAAACCTCTGCTACTCCTTGTTCACAAGAAGATTTTTTAAGATTTAGGCAAAATTTTTGGGCATGGCCCTACTGAGGAGCAGGGCAACTTGATTTAAACAAAATCAAAATGCAATGTCATAACAAACAAGCATCTCAAATTTCCCTTAAATCGGTTCAGCAGTTTTGGAGGAGAAGATGCAAACACCATGTTCACAGACGACGGACAGCGAGTGATCACTACATGTATACCTCACCCTGACTGAAAGTCAGGTGAGCTAAAAACTCAGTGGACCATGAGTGCTGCAGTTGGGCGAGAAGCTTGGTTCAAGGAGAGAAGAAACTTGTAGCTGCTGGTTTTCGAAAGTGTTGTTAAAACCCAATAAATAAATAAACAAGAGGCCCCACAGGGCCTGAAGTGCTCACCTTGAACAGAACATGATATAAACAGAGAACAGAACACGATATAAGAGTCCGATAATGAATCTACATTAAGCAATCCATCTCCATAGGATACACTGCAAATCTTTGAGCCCCTCAGGAGTGACAAAAACAGCCCAAGCATCATGGCTTTTCTTTAGTTGATCATGATGTAAAATGTGGAGCTCCCCTCTCAAGCCACTTGATGCAACCTATGTAGATTACTCTTCACCTCTAGAGGGTACTGAATAAAAATTGTCTAATTCTTCAGCTACTTGGTCACTTCTGGCTCCCATAGGGAGCCCAAATATCAACCCAGACACTCGATTTGAACAAAGTTGAATCTGATCTCCTAGAGATGCTGTGTACCAAATATGAAAGGCTGAAAGCATTCTGACTGGTGGATCTGAAGAACAAAATTTTAAAGAAATTTCCTCATATTGCACTAAGTTAAAATTTGGGCTACCATAGCGAGCTCAAACTCTTTAACCTACAGACCCGATTTGAACAAACCTGAATCTCTCAGGTGGATCTGAAGAAGAAGATTTTTTAAAAAAAACTTCCCCATATAGCCCTAAGTACCAAAGGACGCCCAAATATTAACATAGGGACTTGGTTTGAACAATCTTGAATCTGACCATCATAACAATGAGGGTACCAAACATTAAAAAATTCTGACTTGTGGTTCTAAAGAAGATTTTTAAAGAAAATTCCCCATAAAATTTGGGCTCCTGCATTGAGTCCAAATATGAACCAATGGGCTTCATTTTAACAAACTTGTATCTGACCCCTCTATGGATGCTGTATACCAAATATCAAAAGATTCTGAACATTGGTTCTGGAGAAAAGATTTTCTAAAATGTTTGCAAAAATGCTGCGCCAACATTATTCTGATGCCCTCTGCAGAACTCCCTAACAACAACAGAGGGCATTTTTTTTTACCATTCATTCCTGAGGATGCTTCATACCACATAACAGTTCTCTGTTCCAAGTGGTTTGGGAAACATGGGAGTTTGAAAATATTTCTATTTTTTTTGCTTCTGGGGTTCCCATGGGGATGCAGGGTTTTTTTGGCATGAGGCAAGTACTTATGACCCAATATGACCACATACTGAATTTCATTCAAATCAGACCATCGGTTCGGAAAATAGAAATTTTTGGTGGTACCAAAAATGTAACCCCTGCCATTACAAAGCCAAATATTGCTTCACAAAGTACGTTTGAACACAGGTGATTCTACACCTCAAAAGGTAGTTCCATAACGAATATCAAGTCACTGTACCAACTGATTCATAAGATTTTAAAAATATTTTGGGAGCATTTTACCCCACCCCCTCCCTATGGGGCTGGGCATGTTGAGTTAAACAAAAATGTAATACCCCTTTGGTACCATTACTCACACAAACTTGAACTGACCAAAACATGGTGTTGATGGATGACAGACGGATGGACAATGGATGGAGAGTGATTAGATAAGCCCTGCTTGACTTTGTCGATGTGAGCTAAAAAAAAAAAATTAAATGGTTCATGTCCGATATTTTACCCATGTTATTAAAATTGATAAATTTGTCCCTAGAGTGCAACAAGGCTTATGCTATAGCATTGCAAAGCCTTCTTGCACTCAAGTGATGGAATACACCGCCACCCATGCTGTTCTGTAGATTATGAGGCCTAAAAAAAACAATGAACATGAACTTATGCATGAATATTATAACAATGAATACACCGTTTTACACAAAGGAATACCACACAATCCAGTGTAGACTGATATCAAAAAGTCCTCTGTAGTGGAAGGGCAATTTTAACAAACATACAGGCCCAAATAAGCTTCATACACAGTGTAAAAATTCCACAGAATTAATAAACATTCATATATGTTTAATAGGAATTAGGAGTATTGTAATTAAAAGTCAATTGTGTGGTTGTTTATAAACTTATATTACTTTGTTATCAGGTGTTAAAAAATATTAATATTTGTAAACATACCCACCCATTTAGATTAGTTCCTTCTCATAGCAGTGACACAGACATACAGCACAGTTGCTGGTCATAATCCTTGCATGGGCAGTGTATGAGGTCTATGCATGTTTTTTCCAGGTAATAGAAAATCATCATCAATAAAATTTCAATTAATGAAGCACCAAATTGTATCCTGTGGTTCATTAATCAAATTTTTGATGATTATTGCTGTAAACAATGTTTGAAAACTAATATCATTGCATCCGCAGAAATATTGCCCACCCATGGAAAGTGACCAGTCCACGGCGGCCACACTGTAGGCTTGGGGGCTGGAGGGGGCACATGCCCTCCCCAATTTCATTCATGCCCCCACCCCTTTCTCCTGTTAACCTATATAATGAACATCCGAAGACATTTTAATATCCAGATATTTACGCTTGTTCGCAACTTATTATGGACACAAATGGACACAGAGTCAAGGTAACTGTGTTTTACTGTCTTGAATTTCAAATTATTTTTTTTTGGGGGGGGGGGGTGCACCCGACTCCCTCCACTGATGAGAGGGTCACACACCCTCTTGTCCTCGCCCCTATCTCACTGCTATGTGGCTCAGGTGAGTCTGTGCATCATATTCTTTATGACCCGGCCCCACTCCCACTAGATACATGTATTACTCTTGCCCCTACATGTAACTTAGATATCCTGGCTAAGCACCAGTATAATGGTAAACTAACATCAAATTGTGTGCTTATGTACAGTAGCTAACATATTAGAATAGTACAATGTGCTTTGTCAGAAACTTGATCAAGTATTGATGACAAACAACAATTTTCATTACCAGTAGCTGGTGCCAGTAATAAAGCAAGATTTGCACATATCACCCTGCGTTTTTTCAGCTATTAACTAATATAACATTGTGCGCTTCATGAAAATTATTTCGTTACTACCTGTTAAAAATTACTGTTTCTTGTTTTGCTCTTTTAGAAAAAGAAATCACTCCTTTTCTGGCGGGCATACTAAACACCGAGGCAAACCGAGGATACCAAGGTGAATGAAAACAGGAGAAATGGGTATGAGGTGGTGTGTTCTTTTTATTATTTATTTATTGGAGTTTAAGGTCACATTTATCTGCACAACAGCTTATTGTGACCATGGCAGTTTTACGGATGGAGAAAACTCCCAAGAGAACCACTGAGGAATGGCAAACAACTGTGAGCTCCAAACATACTACACAAGTAGGGTTAGCCTTGTTCGAAGACAGGTGCACCAAGAACATGCTGTATGCCTTAGTACACAGCATACCTTGCCCCCACATGGGTAGTGGGGGTGAAGTGTCTTGCCCAAGGGCACAAAGCTGTTGCCGCAGGTGGGATTCGAACCGAGGATCTCTCGGTTTGCAGTCTCCACCTCTACCTACTGAGCCACTGCACCCCTGGTGGTGTATTCCGATTATGTAAACAGATTTAAGCAGTATGTGCATGGTTTTAATGCCATATTTGAGAATTATGGGTGCTGAAGTAATAAGAATGCATAAGAATGCGCTGAAAAATCTTCCCTTTGGTATTTAGTCGGTAGCTTGGTAAGGTAAAGTGACCTCACCTCAGTAAGCAACAGTGTGAGTGCCGGCAGCCATCTTTAATATCGGGCCGCACTCAAAAACACTCGTTCTCTGAATCTCATCCCAAGGTGATAACAAAGGTACCCAAGAAGTTTCATGAAGATCGTTTCATAAACACAGCCTCCAGCACTAGCCGTATTGACATGTGCACTTACAGTGTGTAAGTACCACTGAATAAATCAAAGGTCATCTAATTTGCATACTTTCTGCACGAGAAAAAAACCCATATTATACAGTATTTTTGTGATGTATTCCATGTCACTAAACATTCATACAAAAATTTATTCAAATCAGAACTTTCATACAGAAGTTCTGTACAAAAAACTGATTGCATTAATTTTGGTACAAAATGGCTGCTAGTGGCCATCTTGAATTTCGAACTGCACCCCAAAACACTCGCTCTCATCCCACGGTGATAACGAAGGTACCCAAGACATTTCGTAAAGATCAGTTCATAAATACGGCCTCTAGCCTGAGCCGTATAGAAGTTGTGTACAAAAAACTGATTGGACCTAATTTTGGTACAAAATGCCACTGGCTGCCATCTTGAACTTTGGATCGCACCCAAACACACTCGTTCTCATCTCTAGGTGATAACAAAGATACCCAAGAATCTTGGTGAAGATCGGTTCATAAATATAGCCCCAAGCCCGAGCCGTATTGACATGTGTACTTACTGTGTATAAGTAGCACTGAATAAATCAAAGTTCATCTAATTTACATAATTTCTGTACAAGAAAAAAACCTGTATTTTATGTGATGTATTCCATGTTACTAAACAATCATACAGAAATTTATTCAAATCAGAACTTTCATACAGAAGTTCTGTACAAAAAACTGATTGCAGTAATTTCAGTACAAAATAGCTGCCGGCGACCATCTAGAATTTTGGACTCCCCCCAAAAAACACTCATTCTCACCCCATGGTGATAACAAAGGTACCCAAGAAATTTCATAAAAATCGGTTCATAAATACGGCCTCTAGCCCAAGCTGTATAGAAGTTCTGTACAAAAAACTTATTGTACCTAATTTCGGTACAAAATGGCCACAGGTAGCCACCTTGAATTTTGGACCGCACCCAAAAACACTCATTCTCATCCCAAGGTGATAACAAAGGTACCCAAGAAGTTTCATGAAGATCAGTTCATAAATACAGCCTAGCCCGAGCCGTATTGACATGTGCACTTACTGGATATATACGTAAGTAGCACTGAATAAATTAAAGTTCATCTAATTTGCATAATTTCAGCACGAGAAAAAACCTGTATTATATGTGATGTACTCCATGTTACTAAACAGTCATACAAAAATTTATTCAAATCATAACTTTCATACATAAGTTTTGTACAAAAAAACTGATTGCACTAATTTCTGTACAAAATGCCTGCTGGAGGCCATATTGAATTTTGGACCGCACCCAAAAACACTCGTTCTCGTCCCACAGTGATAACAAAGGTACCCAAGAAGTTTTGTAAAGATCGGTTCATAAATACAGCCTCTAGCCCGAGCCGCATTGAATTGTTGTTCCCAAACAGACGGACAGCGGGCTATGAAATTACCTTAAATATGACTGTGTCAAAGTTGAGCTGAAAATGGGGAGTATCCAGAGTATCACAAAACAAAAACCTATTTGTAAAGGACCCCCCCCCCCCCCCCTTCAAGGACAATCTGACAGCATTGGCATTCACCACCATGCTGCCTTGAGGCTGCATTTTGAATTCCTGTGTTTGTTGTTCTTATAAAATATTATTTTATTATTATCAGTTATGGTACGAATATGGTACCGATAGCACACTTTCAGGAACTGCTGATGTCTGATGGCGACTGTGTGTCAGTGCGTGAGGTGCACACATACTTTTGGGGTTCTATACACCACATCCTTCATTTTGCTATAGAATTTGTGTAAATTTATTTGGAATTTATAGAATTTCAGACTTGGAAATTTCATAGTATTGTTTTTGCCTTAGTTATGGTGCTTTTTAAGTAATGGGCAATTTAGTTTGAAAAAAGGGGTTCATGAAGGTTCAGTCACAGGAAGATTCAGCCCTCATACTTTTTCTGAGAATATTCGGTCTCAGTCGTGGTCGAATGTCATCACCTCTGAGGTCAAATCCTCACAGAAATTTTTTTTTTTAAATATTCTATGCATTTTTTCTATTGTTTTTTTTAAGGATTTATGATTACTAATTATGACAAAATTACAAGCGTGATATGAAACAAACCTTAATGAAGGTGGAACAAAAAAACCTTCCCAAAACAAGCTGAGAGGTTCTCAGCTCGAATCCCAATTGCGGCAACTGAAATAAGGCGTAATGCACATTGATGATGCACTTGTCTTCAACAAATGCTAACACTGCTTTCTTGGAGGTACAATGTTGAGAAGCCTGACAGTTGCTTGTCATTGTTGCTCGGTGGTTCTCTCCGGGTGCTCTGGGTTCCTCCCCCAGTAAAACTGTTGGGTGGCCCTGGCTGTAAAAATTGTTGTTAAACCCCAATAAATAAAGAAATCAAATTTGCTGAATCCAAGCCCTTTGAATGATGGCTTTGATTGAGGTGGGGGGGGGGGGGGGGGGTGGTTATACAGTGGTGCCCACTTAATTGGATATATCTTAATTGTATATCCCTGTTAACAGAATATAATTTCCCAACACAAAACCATTTACCATGCCTCCAGTACAAATTTGACCTGGTAATTGAATATAGGTTATAGAGTAATCTTCTGTTAATTGAATCACATCTTGTAACATCTTGAGAAATTACCCTGACTCTTCCCAGTTTACCTTTGGTTATAGACCAATTTGGCCTCAGTACATTCAATACGGGCATTTAATCTATTATATCTTGTTTGACAGAGTTCATGGAGCTCTGTCAAACAAAATATAATAGAATAAATACTAAGTTTATCTCTCGAATACAGGAAAGTGACACAATCCCTGTTAGTTGAATACTCCTGCTAACTGAATAATTTTATCGGCAAAGTGGCTCTTCAATTAACAGGGTTCCACTGTACAGCAAAAACAAATATCACAAACTAATAATGAAACTATGTACTTGTGAAATTTTCATGTGGTCATCCTACAACATGTTTTAGCTGGTACTATACGGTTTTGAAGGTTAAATGGCTCATTAGTTAGAGGTGTAGGCTGCAAGCCAAAGGGTCCTCTATCAAATCCCATCTGCGGCAACCACTTTGTTTCCTTGGGCAATACACTTCATTCCCATTGCCCACGTAGTGCCATTGCGTACCAAGGCATACTGCATGTCAATTGTACACTTGTCTTCAACCAATGTTAACCCAGCTTGTGTGCTGTTTGTACGTTAGATGTTTGTAATTGCTTGGTGGTTCTCTCTGGCTTTTCCCACCTGTAAAACTGTCCGACATGAAGTGACCCTGGCTATCAAAGTGTCATTAAACCCCAATAAATAAATCAATAAGAATCATGTGCCCCTATTCTGGAGAACAGTTTGGGGCAAATTGCCAAAGGATGGTTTGGGTTAGATTAGTATCCAGTTTGGGTCAAATTGTTGGAGGACAGTTTGGATGCAATTCTCACGAATTCCAGTCACTTTGGCCCCAAGTCATTTCGGCCCCAGTCATTACAGCGTCCGGTCAATTCTGCCCCAATATACCAGGTCATTTCGGCCGCTATAAATATTTTCAAATATTGTTTGAATTTTAACATTTTTCTATTTAATTTTTTTTCAACATTTATATCTCAATTAGATATTCAGGTATACATATGATATATGTCTAGTAGATTTTCTTTCATGATGAATAAATAAAAGAAAAGTTTCAGCATGTCAAAGGTGCACATGGACCATGTGGGCTTTGAAATCCCTTGCGACCTGAATAATTTTATTTGCTTATGAATCTACGAGAGCCGGAAGCGAGAGTCAGTAATCTTATTTGGTTTGAGTGTATGCCTTGGAAGTGGGACACTAGGAACTGCGCATAACTATAAGGATTCTGCTCTGTGTTGTAGAAAATGTGGACATATTTATGGTAGTATCGAAATCGCAGTTTGGTGGTTGTTTCAGAAAAAAAAAGAAAAGAAAAAGAAACCCTGTGAACCTCAAACTGGAAGGTGACTAGGAATTGTGCATAACAATATGAATGAATGACTGCATATACTTTGCAAAATTTCAAAGTAAAATAATTTATCTTACTTATATAGATAGCATCTTAAATGTATGTAAAATTGAACACATGGATAATTTTTAATGTCATGTATAACTTTTCTGTACACTGTGTAAATACAAATAACTGAACATTACTTAATAAAGGTAAATTAGGTAATTACCCATTACTTCTAAACATGAACTATGCACTGATCTTTATAGATCTCTACACTTAAAATGATGCCGAAATAACCAAGGGACCGAAGTGACTAGGGGAGAGATGACTTTGAGGTCGAAGTGACCAGAGGACGAAATGCCTTGGCGCCTAAGTGATTGGATACCATTCTAACAGATGAGAGACGTTAATTATTACAGAACACATCGAATGTGAATTTACTGCAGAGATAATTGCTCGACGATATACATTATATTAATATTTTTTCAATAAATATCGAACAATCTATTAATATTTTTTGAAGAATTATTTTCAGGAGTTGAAACGAAAATCGTAGCGTATCTAAAATATCCTAACAGATGTGTACTGCTTTTCTTTTGGATGATTCTTCCCTGGGCCAAGTTCTCCCCAGGCCGAAGATTCCCCCAGTTCCCGAAAAAAGATGACATGCCATTTTCAATGGCGGTAAATATCCAAAAGGGTTATTATTTTCCATTTTTTAGTGTTTGAAACTACAAGGCACTGTTCAGAACTACAGATGGCACCAAAAAGTAACACATTATTACTTTGTTTTGGTTTCTAACGGGACTGAAAGCAACCTGTCAGTATCTCTTTTTCGAATTACACCCATTTCGTCTGCTAACCAAATCGTCCGCTGCAATTTTACCCAAGTCGTCCTCTACAATTTTACCCTACACGTCCGAAATTCGTTCGCTGGGGGAAAGTATTCAAGTATTGTATTTTGAATCATTTTTTATTTATTTATATAATAATTTTATTGTATACTTTATTGTATATTACCTATTGTAATATATCTTAGTGTACCTCCTTGCATTAAATTTCATATACGTGTACGAAATTCTGAAAACAGAAACGTTAGAACAAAATAAACTACCCAACCATCTAATAAATTTTAATTACTGTTTATTTATGGTTTACCTATAATAATTAAATTATTACACTAAAGTTCTTAAAGTATGTGTATGTTATATTAAGTTCCACAACATAATCTTATAATTTTGCAATTTTTCATTGAAGAGCTCCACCGGCACCTTACAGTGAATAATTGTAAAATTATTAGCAGAAGTATTATAAGAATTAATTATATTAAGAAATGCAACAAAGTTTGTTATATTAAGTTCTGCAACATAATCTTATAATTTTGCAATTATTCATCGAGGCGCACCGTCGCTTTACAATGAATAATAGCAAAATTATTAGCAAATGTATTATAAGAATTAATTATATTAAGAAACGCATCAAAATTTATGGTTTATTAAATTCTGCAACATAATCTAATAATTTTGCAATTATTCTTGGAAGAGCATCACCGGAGCTTTACAATGAATAATCACAAAATTATTAGCAAATGTATAATAGGAATTAATAATATTAAGAAACGCATCAAAAATGTTATAATTATATTGATAAATGCATCAAAACTTGTTATATTAAGTTCTGTAACATAATCTTATAATTTTGCAATTATTCCCGGGGGGGGGGGGGGGGGGGGGGGCTGGGGGCACCAAAAATTTGTAAGACGTGATGTGGGAGTGGGTGGGTCTCTTGAGTGCACCAAAAATGTGCATTTCCAACTTGTGAATTTTTTTTGAATTTTTTAAAAACATATCAATATATCAGCCAATATATGACATCATTTGTGTTTCAAACCTTAAAGATGATGCTGTACATCACACTCTTAACATAAATACAACATCAGGAGGCTTTATATGTGAGAATATTGGGCTTAATCTGGGAAAATGTCACACGTTAGTTGGGGGTGGGTGTTTTGTTCGAAATGTAGAAAATGTGCAGACAATATTTTCCTTGACAAGCGGACGACTCGGCTTGCGGACGAAACGTCCGTATACCCAAAATTTTTTTCAAGCAAACTTTTCCTTACTTTTAAAACACCTTAACATTCGGATAATTCAAAAACTGAGTTTCTGTTCGTCTTGATATTTCGTGTCAATGCGCATGTCTGTATACATCGCACCAATATAACAACAATTATCAGTTTTTTATCGGTTATATGTACGTTTTTTTTCGATTGGGGTTATCACTGGCAGACAAGCTGCAACGAAATCAGGACTGAGAGTTCGATCTGAAATGACGAGATCATCAGCTGAGCATATTGACAAACCTCCAGAAGGACAGAACTCGAGTAATAATAATAACACTTTGGTCGGCCGCTAATTTGTCGCGGTTCTCGGATGAGAAGTATTGGTTACCCCTGAAGTGTAGATATGTAGGCCAATGTATCACGCAAAGCTTTGAGGCGAATTAGATTGCAATAAAATACATTTGATTCCTGGGCAGAGGGGGACAGGCCAATTGCAATTGCATGGGCAATTCGACACCGGAAGTTACGTGTTTTTTTCACTGAAATTTACTGTCCACTTCAAAAATCACATTGACGGCTATATAGAGAATTCTGTTCTGGAACACATTTATCTGACGGGGTATGTGGAACCCTTTGCGGGCTTACGGCCCGCTTGGGGTTCCTATTATTTATCAGTTCTGGTACGAATACGGTAGCAGACTTTCATGACCCATTGGAGCCTGCTGTCAAATATGTAGCCTGTTGTCAAATGTGTGGGATCACAACTCGCTGCTTTGCCGGCGAGTTGTTATCCCATTCTGGACACCACCGAGAATCTGATGCAAATCACAGGACATGCACATTATCACAATAATTCATTTATCTAACAATTCTGTCACATAAATAGATTAAATCTTAAATTATTAATACCGTTTTCGGACATGATGTTGGGCGAGAAAAGTTAAAAAAAACCCCGATATTTTATGGAACAATATTGTTGTGCACTCGAAATTGCATTGTAACATTATTCACTCTCAATGTCACTTCTTATGATGGTATGCTTGTATTAACAAGTGTGCAATATTTAATTGTACAGTGTCTATTTTTTTTTGGGGGGGGGGGGGGTGAGGGTGGGGCGGTTGAGGGTGGGGGAGGGTTATTTGCTATTAATACTTCAGTCGCTAATTATAAGGAATTTTGTTTTGTTTTGTTTTGTAAGCGATCCGCTGAATCTGTCACTGAAACACACATAGAATGTATGCATGCGCCTGTTATAATAGACCGTTGCATTCCCGGAAACCAGTCGTCCATATGATACGGAATCAGAATAAGTCGTCTATATGATACGGAATCAGAATGAGTCGTCTATATGATACGGAATCGGAAAACATTATGTGATACATACTATTTCTCGTGGTTTTCAAGCCAAAATATATATGGTTATTAGATAAAAACGTCTATTGATTTTTTATGCTGAAGCGAACATTTTCTTTACAGCCTACTCAACAGATTAAAAGTGATTCTTTGAGCATTAAAAAGTTCTTTATTAACACTTTTCAGGTGGTAAAGAAAAGTAAATGTATGTAAGGGCATTTCAGATATGCTTGTAGCGGTACGTGTTATTTTATGAACAAATTTTGCACTTCGGACAGCAAACATTGTTTACTGCCACCATGGAGGCATACCGGTGCCAGTACTGTTGATGATTCTGCGCGGTGCTGCCAATAGCAGTTTCTAAAAAATAATTGTCCGGTCGTTCTCTGTTTCTCGCGACAATTTATTAATTATTGATTTATAAGGACTATTGACATAATAAATATGTTACATGGCGTGCAGCTGGCTGATGCATTTCCATACAAGTCTCAGAGATTTCATATTTATTTATTTATGTATTGATGTTTAAGGTCACATATTTATGCACAATGGCTAATCATGACCGTGACAGTTTTACGGGTGGAGGAAGCCGGAGTACCCGGAGAGAACCACCGAGCAACGACGAGCAGCTGCCAGCTCCCCAACATCGTAACCCCGCACAGCAGCACAGACAGGGTTAGATTGGTTGAAGACACGTGTACCATCGACGTGCAGTACGCCTTAGTACACGGCGTCATCGTGCCCCCACGCGGGCAATGGAGATGAAGTGTCTTGCCCAAGGACACAACGCGGTTGCCGCAGGTGGGATTCGAACCGATGACCTCTCGGCTTGCAGCCTGCACCTCTACCTACTGAGCCACCAGAGATTTCAGATCAGGTTCGGCTTCGCTTCACCTGATATGAACTCTCATTGCCTAATGGAAGAATATGTTTCTGGTTTCTGTAAAAAATCACCATTTTGAGGATCTGATACACAACTATTAGCGGGGTTTGATATGTTAGCACACTGTTTAGACACATATTGTAGTAACAATTTAATCCTGCGCTTCTCAACAAAAAACTCCACCCCCTCAACGAGCATCGACTGTATTGGCAATGTTCTAAATTCGCCCAGGCTAGTTCTAATACCACCATTATTGATTACATCAAGTGGTTCGAGGAAGGATTTTCTAGCACAACCGTAAACCACACAACCGTTATCTAATTGTGATCCAACAAGTGATCTATACAGGTAGAGGAATATTTTTTGTCCCAGCAACCCAGTCAGTGCTATCAACTCCCTACAGAAGTTTAAATGTTTTTTACATTTAACTCCCTTACTTCCACGCCCACTTTATCCATATATGGAAGACCCCTATGTACGCCTATATGCGAGGAAGTTAAATAAAATTTATGACACACATGGAACTCTATCATCTGATTAATTGTTGGAAAGGGCTCTCTGAGCCCTTTCCAACAATTAATCAGATGGTAGATTAGATCTGCGCATACCAGAACGTACAGATAATCATCACAAAATAGGTGACAATAGTCGCTTTTAGCAACCTAAGTGTTAACCCTTAGTTGTTTTATATTAGAAGTAAACTCAGTTTACTGACAAACAAGGAACCCAAGAATTTAACATCTTCAACAACTTTTATAGTACTACCATCTATTTTGAACCCCGAATCGAGATGATGTTTCTGGAGGAGTTTACAGACATAAACACAATTCGTTTTCGTTTTTGGAAACGTGAAACCATTTTGGGTTGCCCATTTCTGAATTCTGTTTAAACACGCTAAAGTTTGCGCTCAATGGCATTCACATGTTTGTAGCTATAGCAGATTTAAAGGTTGCCCATATATAATGAGGAGTCTGTCACATTCTCAGTTACGTCAATGATACAATTTATCTTCGCCAAGATAAGGGTAACAAATAAAATACCACCCTGCGGACCCCCAACTTTTGCTCCCAACGATCAGCAAAGGGACTATCGACATGATAAATATGTTACATGGCGGACCGCTGGCTGATACATTTGTCTCACCTAGTATTAACTCTCCTCCCCTTGCATGGGAATGTATCAGTCAGCTACACGCCATGTAACTTATATCTTTTGTATATTAACCCTGTATATTAACCCTGTGAGACTTTAATTTTCTACCCCCCACTGCATGTGTAACATACGTCTGTCCAGGGTGAGATAGCAGGGAGAGACAGATGTATCCCACCCCACCCACGTGACGTTATACATTTACAACGTTATTATGACGTCATGCATATCGTATCAGTTTCTTGTTACCAACTAATTCATATTGACGTCATCAGAATGCCGTGTGATCAAAGTTTGATGCTCTAAAACTCTTCAAACCCAAGATGCCACCGTTCCTAATTGATTTCGTGGTATATACCATTGGTATATACATAACTTTTGCATGCTCTTTCCGATGGTGTCATTAGTTTTTCAAAACAACCAATACCAAATGAGTTGATTATATCAGCACGTGACCGCCGATTACCTCTGGCTAACGTAACCGCTGTATGATGGGGGGGGGGGGGGGGGGGGCGGGAGAAAAATAATCCTCGTGTCTGGCCCAAATATCGTGCCCCCGGGTGAGATTTTCCCATCCCACACACGTCCCATCAGGAATTATAATAATCCTGACGTTCAAATGTCACTTGGAATTCAGTTCCTTCAACATTTTTCAAAATGCGACGTCAGACATCGGAAAGTACAAATAACAAGATATTTTTCACATCAGTGGATTATCCCGTTGAGGGCTAGATTATTTTTGGTGGTCCGAATTTGATATTCGAAACTTGTTTTATTACAAATTATTGGAGAGTGCCCACAGGCACTCTCCAATAATTCGTAATAAAACAAATTTATATAAACAAAATATTATTTTTGTTTGACTGAATATGAAATATAAGCAAGAAAAGAGTTGGCTTTTGCTCTGGTATCCTCATTTTTTGAAAGCCCTGATAGTGGATTCTGGCACTCAACCAGTTGAGAAGTCTTGACAGCAGGATTATATTAGTATTTTAAGCTGCGATAACATTTGGCTCAATGGTTGTCACTGAGCACTATTTGGGAGAAAATAGGAATCTGAGGTTAAAACATTAAAAAATCGAAAAATAATAACAAAACAAATGACCACAAAGTATCAAAGTGCTGTTTAATTTTGTACGTAATAACACTTACAAAAGTATCAAGAGTTAAATTAAACAAAAGATTTTGTACGTAATAACACGTCCAAAAGTATCAAAGGGTTAACAAAGAAGTTCTCCAGATATTTGGAGAATCCTCTTGAGTTATGGGACCAAGGAAAATATCTCTCGTGTTCATATTTGAATGAAATTTTGAAATGTGTTAAGATCAATTTTCCTACCAGTTTTAATAAAAATGGTTTTCGAGGGAAAGCATTCAAAGAATAGATGGGCAATTGTTTCTTTGGTATTTCCTCAGAAAGTACAAAGTTCTGTGTCCGATAACCCATATTTAAACAATTTAGAGTTTGTGTGGACACATATGGTTAATTTTGTATTGTAATGTTTTAAGATAAGAATCATCTTAGCCCGAAAAGTTTGCCAGCAAAGGTAATGCCACTCATTATTGCCAATATTTTCATTTAAAGGTATTGCATTTTTGTTGAATGCACAGTACGTGGAGAGTGTATTATCACTAAATCACCCACAGAGTGGAGATTTCACCTAAGTAATAATTGCAAATTTGTTGCAAAGCATAACAATAACAAGTAAAGTTCCAGCCAATGGACCTCCGGGTTATACCCGGAGGTCCATTGGCTGAAACACTGCTTGTGTTTTTGTCAACATGTACAGAATTTTAAAGTGATACGTTGGGTGATAACTCCACTCCCCGGGTGATTTACTTACAATCCACTATCAACGTACTGTGTTGTGGTTCCCTGGAGACTTACCTTAATACAAGACCGAATATTATTAATGCATGAATTTTCGATATGATCCGGTTTCCTACTATTGGATATTGCAACTTTCTGCGACCATGGTAAAGTATTTACCACACCTCAATACATTTATTTGAAGGTTAAATTAAAAAAAAAAACCATTTAGAATTTCAGCTCATAAGATTAATAAGTAGGATAAGAGTGGGACCCCCTGTTGAATATTGAATAATTCTGAGCAGTGCCCGTCGTTTATGATGCAGCTGGAAACATTGGCGTAAAAAGTACTGAACCACTGGATAATAGAATCGCTGAAATTTAAAAACTTAAATTTAAGGTTTGTCTAATAAATTGCCATTCCTACGAATGCTTTTTCAAAATCAAACAGGACCAGCATTCCTGGAATTCCCAATGAGTCTGTTTTTTCGATTAAATCTTAGATCAGTCGTGTTGACTCACCAATTAGGACCAACCAAGTCCCAATTAGGACTAATGATGTCCTAATTGTCGATTAGTAGCTCGCAATTTGGACAAAAGCATTTCATAGTTAGCTGTTAGTAACTCCTAATTAGGACATATTAATTCGTAATTATTACACAACGATCGCTTTGTGTATTCAGGGTTACCCTGTACAATACAGACATTGAAAAATATGCTAGATACTCCTCGAGTGGAATCTGGCCTATGTATGATAAAGTCATGTAGGAATATGTCGGATTGAAAAATACGCCAGATACTTCTCATGTGTAATCCATCCTACGTGTGATCATGTCATGTAGGAACGTGTCAGATTGGTTATTACCTAACCGATTAACCTCATGAGGTTAATGAAATGCCCTGACACTAGGGCCCTGCGATGCTTCGATATTCGATTCGATTTCGAAGCTTAACCCTTTACCCAACCCAGACGATATCAAAATTTATTATTTTAAATATCATTTTCTCACATTTTTCAAAAAATTTCAACAAAACCATATCATGTGACTCCTCGTTGGAACGAGCTCGTTCCAACGAGGGGTCACATGATATGGTTTTGTTGACATTTCTTGAAAAATAATATTTTTACAACTGCTGAATTTGCATATTACGCGGGCGGATGCGGCCGATTCGTTGGGTAAAGGGTTAAGTAGATAATCGGGGACGCGGTGGCGTTGTGGTAACCGGTTCTCTTAAGATCACCGAAGTTAAGCAACGTCGAGCCCGGTCAATCATTGGATGGGTGACCGTCTGAGCGATCAATTCGGACTCCTGCATTGTGTCCTTGTGCAAGACACTTAACCCCGAGTTTCCACGTGGGGGCACGTCGATGGTACCAATCTAACACTGCCTGTGCTACAGTGCGAAGTTACGAGGTTGGGCAGCTGGCAGCTGCTCGTCGTTGCTCGGTGGTTCTCTCCGGGTACTCCTGTTTCCTCCATCCGTAAAACTGTCACGGCCATGATTAGCCATTGCGCACAAGTATATGACAGTATATGACATAAACACCAATAAATAAATAAATAAATAAATAAATAAATAAATAAATAAATAAATAAATAAATAAATAATCTGATTCGCCCGATTCGTTTCCTCTCGAATCATTTTCATAGGAATATAGCTTGATATTTGTCATCTTCATCGACTCACAAAAGATTGTCATAAAACATGTAGTTCAGATGGAAATCGTACATGAATAATGAATAATGAATAATGCTGAAATAAAAGCCTGTAACTTCCGCTACATTAACATAAATAGCCTCTGTGCACATGCAACCAGCCTTGCTAATTACCAATATTACTAGTCCCTACCACTCGTCTCTTGAGTTCCAATTCGTTTTATGTGCCTATTGGCACAAAGAACACATTGGAACATCAGGGGACGCACTGTTAAATGCAAAGTTAAGGTTTCCAAGCAATGCCGACGATGACGTAATCCTTACAGGGGAATATTCCAACTATATCGTCAAGGCATGCCTTGATGATGTAGTCGAATTGTTTTATCAGCCGACACTTGAGCCATCACAGTCGCAACAAATCAGGTTTATAGCACCCCAACCCCCGTCGGTCATCCTCGAGACGCCACTGATTCGATTCGAGGTTCGATTCTATTTTGAATAATAAAAATGATTCGATTCGAAATTCGAATCAAATCGAAAATGTGTGATTCGCAGAGCACTATTCGACACAAAACAGTATCAAACAGAAATGTAAACAGACCACCACTGCACTCTCACTCCAACAACGTAATATTGGATTGTTCAGTGAATACAAAGAACTGTCGACGTTTCTGTGATGTCAGACTAATTAGTATGTCCTAATTAGAAGCTACTATTCGTTAATTAGGAATTGCGTGTGTAATAATTAGAACTTAGTACATCCAAATTAGGAATCGATAACAGATAATTTGGACATCCGTATCTTTTTGTCCTAATTTGGACTTTATATGTCCCAATTACGAGTTACTATCAGCAAATTATGACATACGTATGTCCTACTTAGGAATTATTAACAGCTAGGGAACATATTTGGTCGAAAGAATTTTTACAATGTCTCATCAATACGCTTCCAAATGTCATAACGGTCTTTTGATACGGGTGAAAAAAAAACGTAATTTTTTACTAAACCTGTTGATATATATGACAAAAATGTTGCGGCTTTTTTTTTGTTTTTTATAACACTGTCGATTTGCATTACAAATTGCCAAATTAGTGACCTTGATTTATTACAAAACCTGCCATTTTTTTCAAATGTAATGAACTATGACAAAACCTAATAAGTTTTATTACAAAAGTGGTGCTATGGCAAAAGTCGTCATTACAAACAGCGAGGGAATATATTTTTCCCTATTTTAAGATGCAGTGTTTATTGAAACTTTTGAGGAGGCGCGGTTTCTCAATGCTTACGGCTTTCAACTTCAAACCGAAAAGTACTCGGTTCGATACCCTCCAAGTGTAACTGCGTTTTTTCATTGGATAAGCCACTTCATCCTGATTGCCTACGTGGGACACGGTGGCGCTGTGTACTAAGGCATACTGCACGTCGATGGTGCACTTGTCTTCAACCAATGCATAGCCTGCTTGCGCGGAGTTAGAACGTTAAGGAGTATGACGTTTGCTCGCCGTTGTTCGGTGTTCACTCTGTTCTCTCAGGATACTCAGGCTTTCTCCACCCGTAAAACTGTCCGACACGAGGTGACCCTGGCTGTCAAAGGTGTGGTTGTACCCCAATAAATCAATAATTAAATACTGAAAATTATGCTCTACTAAATTGCTCAATTTCCTTTTGAACTGATATTAAAGACAAAGACTTTAATGCAGTGTGTTTCTTTATCACCTGCAACGTTTACATTGGATGAATTAATTAGTAAAGTTGAATGGCAATTGCGTTTTTTTACATTTGATTGATGCCTGCAACGGTTTTTAGGCCTGAAATAAACTGAATATAGGAAGATCAAGAGAGAGATAAAGAACAACCATTGCAAAATCGACTGTCCAAAAATGATGTTATTACGACAACTTTATAACGAGATGAATGCAGACTTATTGTTACCAAGTTACTGACTGAAACGTGGAAGATCAAAACAGATACCAAACCGCCATCGAAATACGAATGATTGTTCACATAATGATGTTAGTAGTGTGTAATGGAGAGTACGAGCGCACCAAATCCTATGCAAGAATCTTACCTCACCAGAAAACTTAGTTTTTCGGACAAATTGCGTTCCTCTCGATCGAATTCCATGCCACACGTCCGCGTTCACATCGCCACTTTCTCCTGGTTTGTACAGTGGTGGCGGTAGACGAGGTGTCGTGGGGTCGACGTTCAATTTCTCTAACGGTTGACTCAGGTCTGACTAAATTTCAATGGAATTTACTAAAAAATGTTAAAAATTCACCGACTTAAAAATTATTCACTTTTAGGTGCGCCCGACAAATTTGACAACGACTGTTTTCGGGAAAACACCCACCTTTTCGCAGAGGTAACACGGACTCACCATTTTATGTGAATTTTTTCGACTTAGATACTACGTATTTTGGATGATTGCGACCAGAGACAAGATTAACACTGTGATTCCCATTGACAAAAATTAAAAAAAAAACATTGTCGTCGCGGATGGAAGACGCGCGAACTAACGTCAATTCCCGCGGGAAAAACAGAGTCCGAATCGAGCGATGAATTTTTTTTTTGGTGCGCTCGAACTCTCCCGCGATGATGTAGAGAGGTTTTTGGCATGGACAGAGAGAGAACGCTTGTCCGAGTCTAAAAAATGTGAGGTGCGCTCTAACCGGCCCGCGATTATATAGATATTATGAGTTGTGAGACGGAGGATAAAAAAATGTTTTTTTAAAATATATATATATAAAGCAACATAAAAAAGAATACAAAAAAATAACTTTTCTATCATTAAAAAAATAAAATAAAATAAAAATAAAATAAATAAATAAAACAATGTTTCTACAGATCGGAGATTCGAAGCGAAGGGACGAGCAGGTTCGCGAATTAATATGAAGTAAGGAGAATATTCAGGCACAGGACAGGGCCAGGCGACTGGGAGAGATGGGACTGAGACGAGAGGCGACCAAGTTATTCTGACCCGTCACCGAGGTTCAGGAACGAGCGAGGAAAGAGATCGTCGAGGAAGTGAGACCTCAAAAAGAAGGTTCTCTGAGGATGGGTTCGCACCCCGGTAGTTTTGCGCCGAGAAGTCCGTCCGGTTACACTCCGGTAAGAATCGAGACCGATCCGAGTAGCGTCGGTAGTTTTACGCTAAGAAGTTTGTCCAGATTCACCCTGGAGATAATCAAAACCGATGAAAGTAGCGTCGATAACGACGCTTCGAGCATTATTAGCATCAGATCTGACGATGATAGTGAAAAAGATTCGATGAACGGATTTCGTGACGATGACGATAATAAAAGTTTCGTGGGTGACACGAAAGTATGGCTCGAAGGTCACTATTTGATCGTCGGTTCGAACAGGTACGAATTGACCAACGGATTGTTTACTCTGCTCTCTCACAAGAGACCCGACGATTACACCAAAAAGGATTACAGCAATTATGGAGACATTCTGGTTCAGACCCACGCCATGAAGAAGAACAATGATCCTAAAGAGACGAGACCGAAGGATAGGAGAACTAGCAAATGGGATAAAGTGGTGAGAACGAAAGATTCGTGAGATTGATGACTGGAAAGGGAACGACCGACACGATATTTCTTCCGCGCGATCCCCGTGCCTTGTCGGAGAGATTGCGATTGTTGATGGCCAGCAAAGAGGCCGGTAACACCGGAGTGGATAATGAGATAGTGAGCGTGTGCGACGAATTGTTGAGGCAGAAGGTCTTGACTAAGAAGGAATATCAAAAGTTGATGAATCGTTTGAAATAATAAAATAGTAAGAGAAAAGAAAAAAAAAAATTAACTAAACAAAAAAAATATATATATTCAAAAAAATAATTAAAAAAAACCCGAATTATTAAAAAAAAATGTCAGTTATAAATAACAGGGGATACGCTAGATCTTACGTCTACGGCAGATCAGGCATCCTGGATTCGATGATGCGATTTTTAACTCGTAAATTAACCGGCGACTCCGCAAAACCAATCGCATTGAGCGCTCTCAAAATCGGAAAGAAGACTGTGATCGATGCGGGTAAGAAAGCTGCGACCAAAGCGAGCGGTAGAATAGCTTCAGAAGCTGGCAAGAGAGGTGCAGACGCGTTGATTAATAAATTGATAACTCCACCACCACCTGCCAAACGATCGAGAATCGAACCGAAAAGTTGGAGAGACTTTTGTGATGATGTCGTACCGATACAGGACTTAGCTAAAATTATGAAAGTGATTTATAAATAAAAAAACTTTTTTATATATATATAAAAAACAGAAATTAAAAATAAAAAAAAAATAGAAAAAAAAACATATTCAAAACATAGTAAAAACACTGGAGAAAAAAAGATGGATATCAAAGACATGTCTTGGAATGACGCGATGACCAAGAGGTTAAACGATGAGTTCTTTCCCAAGAGCATAAGTGGTCTGATAGTGGGAAAATCGAATTGCGGAAAGACCAATTTCTTGATGAATCTATTGTTGCGACCCAGCTAGTTAGATTACGACATATTATTTGTTTTCGGCAAGAGTCTCTTTCAACAAGAATACAGATTGCTTCGAGAGTAAATTACCCAAGGACGTCATGTCGAGAATCATCGACAATTGAGACGAATTCGAAGGACACGAGACTTCGAATATATTGGAAGGGGCGACGATAGAATTGACTAGGAGAAACATCGAGTGTTCGAACATGGAATGTCTGTTTTACGAGAATGCCGATGATGTTCCCGATCCCAGACAGTTGAATTCGGAGAATAAGAATCTCACGATCTTCGACAATTTGCTGTTGGAGAGACAGAATCGATGCGAATCGTATTACTTTCGAGGACGTCACAGCAACGTGGATTGTTTCTATCTGTCTCAGAATTATTTTAGACTGCACAGACAGACGATAAGGAAGAATGCTAATTTTCTATGTCTCTTTCATCAGGATCTCAAGAATCTCAATCACATCTATGGAGATCACGTGGCCAACGACATGAGCAGGGAAGAATTCGGGAGATTCAGTAAGAAGGTGTGGGACAAAGGACTTCACAATTTCGTGGTGATCGATTTGACTAGCGACTTTAACAACAGAAAATATCGAAGGGGAGTCGACGATTTTTTTATATTTCCGATAATAATAGAGAAGAAAATAAAAAAAATATTGCTAAAATATAAAAAATATATAATAAAAAAAAAATGTCAGAACATGTATTAGAACAGATAGTCGAGAATACGGCTGCAAAACAGTCCTTTCAAATCATAGTGAGTCACGGCACGACTCGATTCACGACTAAATTCAAACCTTCCATAGAATTGAAGAAGGAAAAGAGACACGAGATGGCGTTGGTTAATCTCGAGACTTAACTATTCGTTTCCAAATATCACTGAAAAGTATAAGGCATTCACGTATTCTGACGGAGTGGATTGGTTCAAGATTCGAATTCTCAAAGGAAGTTACGACATAGACGATCTGAACCGTCACATCCAGACGAGACTGAAGAATGACGGTCACAGAAGCGAGATGATAAGAGCCACTCCCATTACGAGTACTCTACAGATGGCGATGTTAATATGGTAGATATTCAGCGAAAGAAAAGAGAAGGAAGAAAAGAGGGGGGCACTGATACCATGTACTCATCACACAAATACCAAACTGTCTCCAGCTAACTCACCAGGCCGCAACGCTCCAGAAGAGCCCCATCACTGCAAGGTGCATGCAGTGTTTTATCTTCACATATAAAGTAGGTAAGCTCCGTCTAACGGTATATCGTCATCTGACAACCACAACGCTCGCTCTTCCACTGGAAGATAGAACCCCATGGTTCTCACGTGACAATAGTATATACGTGACACTAAAATATATGATCAGTTCCGACATGTGTTGCTATTTCATAAATACGGTACGGGTAAGTCAAGATCCTCCAATCGTAGTAAACACTTTACCCATCAAGAAAGGCAAAGGAAATTTGCAACTAAACCTCTTGAATAACTATCCCATTTCCATCCTCTGTGCCAAACACACAGCTCATGATTCCTCATTGGAACGGTTGAACGAGCTCGCTCCAATGAGGAGACGCAAGCGATATTTTGAGGTTAAAAAAGAGAAGAAATTAGTGATTTTGTGAATAGCGCTGGCAGATTTAGACCACTACATCCGGCAAAGGGTTAATCATGCCGGTCACTATAGACGACTTGCACACTACTCAATGGCTACCAGAGCATTTTTTTCCAATGATGCAGCACTGTCTACTGTAGTAGACCAGCACTACATTATTTTCCGGGGCCTGGAAACATAGAAACTACCTCCTGAATGAATATTCTCAAAGGTTTTGAATCGATTGGTTGTTTTGATATACTTTCGTATTACCCGAAATAGATGGTCATTTGCAGATGGTGATATGTTAGGGATACCGTAAAGGATATCCGTAACAGAATTAATTGTGATGTTGACCAGGTCCTGTTGTAGTATTAATCTTTCATTGGTATACCTTGGGCAGACAAAAAAGTAGTGTGATGCGTCTTCCAGTCCGTTGCCACATGAGGAGTTTGGTGTGTCATGAATATAATTTTGAAATTTGTCAAAATTTAAATCACTGCATGCATTACGTAGTCTGCAATGCAGTATATTCATCATTCTTGAACAGATTTCAAAGTACGATGGTGGCCTACATACCTCGTTTTTGAAATACTTAGTAAATTCACTTAAAGATCGCCAGGTTCTTTATATCCATGGGAAGTGAGTTCCACTCTGAGATACAAGATGGGATGAAAGAATTTTTCAATAATTCATTGTGCATCAGAGGAATTTTGAAATTCGAACGAGCACGTGTGTTATATGGTGAGTAGTCCTGGAATGACTGGGGCATTAGTTCAAGGAGGTATTTTGGGGCATCCCCATGGATAATTTTGAAGAAGGTCACCATCTTATGCAATTTTCGTCGTTGTCCTAGGGTGTCCCAGCCGAGTTCGAAAAATACTCTCGAAGACGGTACCGACCTAGTGAGTCCAGTTATTATCCTCCCGGCTTCCGTGTGTATTTTATCTAGTCTAGAAAGTAAGTAATCGGGGGGCTCCGGTCCATACTACGTCTGCATACTCTAATATTGGAAGTATAAAAGACTTGTACAGTATTTCAAGACTTTTTCTGCTCAGTGTAATTTTAAGTCTTCTCAACTGGGAAAGCCCAGAGTTGGCTTTCTTGCATATGTTGGAAATAAGTGTATTCCAGTTCAAGTCCGCTTGTAATGTTAATCCGAGGTGTGTATGTTCTTTTGTGATATACAAACGTGTCACCCCCCCCCCCCCCCCCCAAATCTCACACCTGGACTCATGGCTACTGCTTTCCTGGTAAATAACATGACCTTGGTTTTTGATGGGTTAAAATTTACGAGCCACAGCTGAGCCCATTCTAATACAACATTAAGTTCAAGATTAATATCTATACTGAACTGATCAAGATCAGAATTGTTTTTTGTTATACACGTGTCATCTGCGAATAGCCTACACGAACCTGCAGAGAACATATATTCAGAAATGTCATTGATGTAAATCAAAAAAAAAAAAAGAAAAAAAAAAAAGAGTAGCGGTCCCAGCACTGATCCCTGCGGTACTCCACACTTAACGGGGAGATAGTTAGAATAAGCAGAAATTATTATTACTCGTTGTTGACGTTTTTTCAGATAGCTTTCGAACCATTCCAGGATGGATCCTGTCATACCATATTGCCTCAATTTAAAAATAAGCCCCTTATGCCAGAACCTATCAAATGCTTTTGATATGTGACAAAAAACTCTAGTGAGAATAGACGGTTGTCATAGGCTAAACATAAGTTGTGGTAGATTTCTAGTAGCTGGAATACAGTACTGTGTTTCGGTAGGAAGCCAGATTGGTATTTAAAGAACAGATTATTGTTGTGAAAGTGGTCGAATACTTTCTTGAAAATAACCTTTTCCATGACTTTACTCACACAACTAAGAAATGAAACGGGCCTATAGTTGTTAGGGTCGTGGGTGTTGCCTTTCTTGAAGATTGGTATAACTGTAGCCAGCTTCCAGACTGATGGATACGTGCGAGAAGTAAGTGACTGCTGGAATAATAATAGGAGTCGCTTGCATAATGTTTTCCGTGTCTCCTTCAGCATTCGATTGCTGATGCCGTCATGGTCGACTGCTTTATTGATTTCTAGCGAACTTAGTATCTCGTAGATGTCTGCTTCCGTGACATTAATGTCGGAAAGAATTTCTGGGCTCTTGGAACACAGGAAAGTCATGTCCTTCGTCGTGGATTTCGCTATTTTTCAGAAAATTTGTATTAAGCAAGTTAGCCATTTGTTGATCACTGGATATAGTTACCAAATTTCCAGCGTCAGTCACAGTTTCAAGGTGCTGAACTTGAGACTTACTATCAAAATTACATAATAGTTGTTTAACGGTACGCCAAAAAGTTTTCGGGTCACGATTTATAGAGAGAGAAGTGTCTAATTTAGAAAAAGTATGTAGATTTAGCCCTTTTCTTCATATTATTTACCTTATTACGGATATATTTATATTTTTCGAAAGTAGTGGAATTATTACTTTTTAGGGCTCGTTGCCTTAAGTGGTCTCTCTTCCGAATTTCCCGACGTAGTGCAGAATCGAACCATGGCTTATCAGATGGGCGGACAGTAATATCGTAGCATGGTATACATTCTTTTGCAATTTCAAGAAACCATGTCAGAAAGTTGTGAAGTGAAGTGTCTAGGCTGTTGTTACTATTAATAATTGTTTGCCACTCTGTCTGTGATATAAAAGTATTCATTTTAATAAAGTTGGCCTTGTTATAATTCCAGACCTGTCTTGTTGTTGATTTCTGTTTTGTAATACCAGTCTGAATTTTCATGAAAACTGCCGGCGTTATGGTCGGAGACCCCGAGGTCCAGTACATCACAGTTCAAGACTTTTACATTATCACTGACTATCATTGGGGCAAGTAAAGTACTTGAGTGAGAAGTGGTGCGCGTCGGTTCGGTTATGGTGTTTTTTAAATTAAATGTATCAATAACCTCGTTGAGTGCAACTGATGGATTGAGAAGATCGCTATTCAAGTCACCAGTAATTACTAGTGATGGTTTAGTACAAAATGAGTCCTCAGTTGCGCGTTCAAGTTTCACCCAGTAGCCCTCGGTAGAAAACTGAATTGAGCGATAAGCTACGCATAACATAAGTTTCATTTCGGTAGTGATTTCGAACCAAAGCATCGATTGATCAAACTCTAACCGAGGTATTCGTTTAAAGTTGACTTGTTTAGAAAAATAAACTGCCACTCCTCCACCTTGTTGGTTCCTGTCTTTTCTCACTGGTGGAGAAAAGTCAGGGATCAACACGCTGCCGGAGCTAAAACTGGGATCCAGGTGAGTTTCGGTAAAACAGATTACATCAGCATCATCAACATCATCAAGTATTAAACTAAGTTTGTTTCTAATACTTCGAATATTATAGTGAACAACAGAGAGCGTTGCTATCAGGGCTGGGTTTGGGGGACCTGGATTAACTTCTATGTCACCTGATATAAACAGAACACTAAAGATAATACACGCAAGCAAGATTTTCGATATTTTGTAGAACAACTTTTTAGCAGGGTGTTTTTTAACGGTGAGCCTACCCTTGAATGCAAGAAGGTTGCAGTAATATCCAACAACCGCTATGTACTGCTCTATACTGATGAAATGTCCAACAGTGTCCCCCTAGAAGCAGGCACCCCCAAGGATCCGTCATCAGCCCCCTCCTGTACATCATCTACGTCAACGACCTCAAATTCTCCGAGGATCGCGTTCAAGTCTCACAATTTGCGGACGATAAGGGCCTTTGGGACTCTAATAATACGGCCAATCTACTCCAAAAACCTCTTCAACGCGCTCTCGACGACCTAGAACACTGGTGTGCCAAATGGAGAATAAAACTGAACTCCAACAAAACCCAACGAATCACCTTCACCCGCAAGATAAAGAACCATGCCTTTGACCTCAAGCTAATGGATAAAGTCCTCCCAGAATGCAAAGAGGCGAAATTCCTTGGCATTACCATTGATTAAAACCTATCTTTTAATAAACACACCAACGATATTGCCAGTAAAGAAACCAAACGTATTAATTTACTAAAACTGCTAAAGGGAACTTCCTGGGGAGCCAATCAGACTACTCTACTTAAACTAAACAAAACCTTTGTGCGCCCAGTACTCGAGTACGGGGCCATCATCCTAACTGAGCTCAATCAAACAAATATGGGAAAACTATAGAAGGTCCAAAATCACGCGCTTAGGGTCGTCCTCCGTGCCCCATGGGATACACCTATCAAAACACTCCATGACAGAGCCAAAATCTCCATCATAAAAGACCGCCTTCCCTGCCTAGCCGCGAAAAATCACGACCGGTTAGCCGAGAGCCAACTAATTTCTGAGCTAGAAGTAATTTGCGAAACCCGACAAAAACCCCAAAACGCCAATATTTAACTAACAAGGACTTATAACTGAGGGCAAGACAGGAAAGTAACACCTCTGGGTGTGGCTCTGTGTGTAAGCCTGTTCTTCGCTCCCTCAAAGTATCTAAAATAGACCGAATATAAAACAGAGGTAGAACAGGAAAATAACACCCTCAAGTGTGGTATTGTGTGTAAACCTGTCCTCCGCTTTCTGCTAACGTAACCACCTGAACTAGGACTTATAACCGAGGGCAAGACAGGAAATTAACACCCCCGGGTGTGGCTCTGTGTGTAAGCCTGCTCTTCGCCTTTTCAAATTATCTAAAATTTGTCGATTATAAAGCAGAGGCAAACCCTGTGAAACGACAATATTGGTAAAGGGAAGGTAATCTAACAGGCAGTGAAAACGGCGAAAGCTGTGACCTTCTACCAGGAAGAGCTGCCTTCACCAGCTCAACTAAAACACTAAAAATCAAAAGTTCAAAAATGAAAATCAGTAAGATCCAACACCCGCGTATCAACTATATTCATAAAGGGAAGGTGAACTAACAGACAGTGAAAACGGCGAAAGCTGTAAACTTCTACCAGGAAGGGCTGTCTTCACCAACTCAACTGAAACACTAAAAATCAAACGTCTTAAAATATGAAAGTCAGCAAGATCCAGTACCCGTGAACCGACAATATTGGTGAAGGGAAGGTGAATTAACAGGCAGTGATAACGGCGAAAGCTGTGACCTTCTACCAGGAAGGACTGTCCTGAAAAACTCAACTAAAGCCACTAATTACTGACCTCCTAAAAATAATCAAAACTGGTAGGAGGTAAATGATACATCTCAAACTTTTTTTCATTATTCTCCATATATCAAACTAATTTTGCCTTCTTCTTTTAGCAGGTACACAGAGATGCTTTCTTTTTAATGACCAGCACCCCAATTACCGCTGTGGAAACAGTAACCTCTATGGATCCTGAACATCCTCCGCTCCATCGCTAGAAGTGGTCACCCACTTCAAGGGAGGCGAGCGTTGGTCCTGCGTCCCGCCTCTGCCCCTTTTTGTAAGCATCTGTAGAGCGCATTTTGACCCAGTCAAATAGGTTGCAATGCAAGCCTGTCCCCGAACCAGGGCAGTTCGGGTCCTTCTTTGGGTGGTCCCCAAAAGGGGCCGTTGTTTTCTTCCACAACCGAACGATAACAGTGCTATCCTGAAAACCAACACAACTTCAACGCAGCTTCAACTACCACGAACCGCCTGAGGCAGACTATACTTGCCAATGACGACCCTCTACCCCATCTGACTACACGCATAAGTGGCAGACTATACTTGCCCGAAAATCACCATCAAAGTACCCCCGGGGAGAATAGCATCTTTGTGAGTGGACCTCCTCTCACTCTGGTCCTCACCCGAGGGTCTAATCAACGACAATCAAAGAGACAACCCAACAACCTCATCTGACCATCTCACCAGAGACACCTGCCGAGTACCCGATTCTTTTCCACCTTCGCCACGCCCAGACATGCAGCTTCCACATCTTCAACTGCTAAACAGGGTCGAAAGAGGCTGGCCCCACAGCGTCCCTGTGCGCTTACATGATATGGTTTTGTTGAAATTTTTTTTTTTAAAATTTGAAAAAATGATATTTAAAATAATGAATTTTAAAAATTTAACGGATTGATGTCAGAGTCGAAATTTTGAGGCCAATGTCAATTTTAGAGTAGGAAATTTCAAACTCAAGTTTCCAGTTGGAAATAAAAGATCAAAATTTCTCATCATTAAGTTGGAATTTTAATATTTTTCATGAACAATGTTAATTTATTGAATTTCCAACTCTTTGATTTTTGACCTCGGAATTTCCAACTATTGAAAAAAATACTCCTAGCTGGGGGCGGGGGGTCGACACCCTCCCCCCCCCCTCACCCCTGTCGCCACATCCCTGACCGGGTGATTTAATAATATATATTAATTAATTTGTGAATTTATGTGAATATAATCGTAAATAGCTGAATAAGGGAAATCGAATAGGCAAATGATCGGATGGAACTATTTTAGGGATCGAGCGAGTTGTTATATTTCAATATTTGAATCTATTTGTATAGCATCCTATACGGAATCGTGTCGACCTCATAATTATATATTTTATATTAAAAGGCTCGATAGATAGATAATTCTTTATTCACGGTATGCCATAATGGTTTACAATACAATTCACATAATCTTGTGTTACAGAAATAGGCACACCGTAGGGAATGACGTAGCCAGATTGGCTGTCTACCCGACATTCCCTTAAGAAAATAACAGTTTATTTGCAGTCTAACTATTATTGCCGAATCTTCAACAAAGCTAAAAAACAATGTAAAACTAATTATTACAGAAATATCATACAAGAAAATAGAAATGACATGCGGAAAACATGGCAAATCCTAAATGAAGCAATTAGTAAAGCAAAACGTACATCCACACTACCATCTTCATCCATCCTTAACAATGAAGAAATAAAAGCTCCTAGCGACATAGCCAATGGGTTCAATAATTTCTTTGCAAACGTTGGTAAAGTAACATCAGAGCAAATTAAAAAAACAAATAAATCCTATTCGAACTACATGGATAGCAATTTTCCAAATAATTAGCTACGACTAGCAGCTCTATAAGTGGAAATGTCGGTCTGTCTGTCGGTCTGTCTATGACCAACGAGTTTCAAAACTCAATAACTTTTGAAATACTTGATGGAATGACTTTATATTTGGCATGTAAGTGTATCTTATTGATGTCTAGCCACTGTTCAGTCTGTCGGTCTGTCTGTGACCAACGAGTTTCATGTCGGTCTGTCTGTGACCAACGAGTTTCAAAACTCAATAACTTTTGAAATACTTGATGGAATGACTTTATATTTGGCATGTAAGTGTATCTTATTGATGTCTAGCCACTGTTCAATGCATGTGATGTTCCAAATATTTTTCTTGGAGTTATGGCCCTTGATGAACTTAGAATTTGAGATTGCACCACCCGTCGCAGCTACGGCGTCGATGTCGCGATTTTTTCTATATTAGATCAACCAGTCCTCTGGAAGTAATTTCTGTTCTAAACAAACTAAAATCTAAATCGACAAAAGATGGCGATGGCATCTCAACTCGGCTTCTGAAAACAACGGTAGACGAAATTGCAGAGCCCCTTGCACATATTGTCAACAGTTCATTTAGGAATGGCATTGTGCCAGACAGAATGAAAATTGAAAAAGTGGTACCAATATTCAAAGCAGCTGATGAGCATTGCTTCACCAACTATAGACCTATTAATCTCTTGCCTACATTTTCAAAGATTCTTGAAAAACGTATGTCCAACAGACTAACAGATTTCTTGGACAAATTTAATATTCTTCATCCAAATCAGTACGGTTTTAGGCAAACACACAGCACTATACACTCTGTCCTTCAGCTACTGAACAATATAGCACTGGAAAATAATCAACTCGCAAAAATAACACATTGGCGGTGTTTTGGGACCTATCCAAAGCCTTTGATACCATCAAATATGATATCCTATTGAGTAAAATTGAAACATATGGCATACGAGGAGTAGCGAAGGACTGGTTTGTGAGATATCTCTCTAGCAGAACCCAGTATGTCTCGTACCGTGAACACCTATCTCATTTAGCACCAATGAACTGTTGAGTTCCTCAAGGTTCTACATGTATATTGTGGCCCATTCTGTTCCTTTTATACGTTAACGAAATTAGCAATGCAACAACACTAAACCTTCTAGCTTTTGCAGACGATACCACAACACATGACTCCGAATCTGACATTACTCGCCAAATCAGGTACCTCAACGAAGAACTTCAAGAACTATTTGATTGGTGTTCTAGCAAGCAATTAAAGTTAAATACTAACAAAACAAAAAGTATTTTAATAAACCCAAGTAATAAATAAGTAAGCAACCAGGTTAGTAATCTGCAAGATGACATTTTGATTTATAACCAACCCATTACCAGGGTGTGGTCCACCGAGCCTGAAAAATCATTGAAATTTCTCGGAATAAATATCGATGATAACTTGTCCTACAATGCCCACATATCACAGATCTACTTTAAAATATCCCGTGCTAACTATAGCCTGAACAAAGTTAAACACATTTTTCCCCACGATGCCATGAAAACCCTCTATTATGCTTTAATTCACAGTCACTTGACATATGGTATCCAGATTTGGGGGCGGTCTAAGGAAGTCAAAAGACTTGGAATTATGCAAAAACGTTCGGTGCACATAATCAATAACAAGCGATACAATGCTCACACCGAAAATACAGGAAATTTAATATTTATGTGCAATAAAATATTACAGATATGGATGTCATTGGAACTGGCTCATTGAGCCAGTTCCAATGACATCCATATTTGTCTGGTTTCATTTAAGAAACTTCCAAAGTACAAAATTTCTGTCAGTTTTTGCCCGTAATGTAGGTTTCAAGTATTAAGTACACCAAAATTCTTGGAAATAAATTCGTTATAATGTGTTTTCCAGGGTGTATGGGAATTTACACCGGTGTTTTCCAGGGTGTATGAGTTCCCAAACCGGTGTAAATACCCATACACCCTGGAAAACACAAGGATAACTAATAATATTACTCCAATAATTCTGGGGATATTTCTAGTTTTAATCTCAATAAAAAGCGATTCGAAGACATGGGGGATGAAGATGGAAAGGTCTTTGCGAATTTTATATGAGATACCCTCTTTAATATAAATTCCAACTCCACCTCTGCCATCATCATTTTCAGCCCTAGAATTTTTAGTAAGAGATTCGTAGCCCTCGAGTGCGTATGAAATATTAGGAGGGATCTGAAAGATTTCGGTTAGACCGATTATATCAAATGTTTTGCCGCCTTGTTGTAGATCATATAACAAGTCTTTCAAAGGATCCTAGTGCGCTTTCAGACCCTGACAATTGATATGAAACAATGAGAATTCAATTTTCAGTTCACTTGTAGTCGACCGAAAAATCACTGCGTGAGAAATAATTACAGGCTTTTAATAACTCATAAACGAGGGACTCCTCGGTTTCAGGAGTTGTACGTAGCTTTTCGTTGTACAAATGTCTGAAATCGTGTTTATCGCAAGCCTGGACCTCGTCGAAAGTTAAACTACCCGCCATTAAATCCCTGTAAACCACCTACAATTTTCTCCGGCCATAAGTAGAGAGTGGACATAAATGGGGAAGAAGAAGCCGCATTTCCCTCAAATTGTAACAAGGTTGTACAGTACGTGGAGAGTGGATTGTAACTAAATCACCCGCAGAGTGGAGTTATCACCCAAGCTATAACTTTCAAATTTTGTACATATCGACAAAAAACACAAACAATGTTTCAGCCAATGGACCTCCGGGTTAAACCCGGAGGTCCATAGGCTAAAACTTTGCTTGTGCTGGTTATACTTTGCAACAAATTTGCAATTATTGGTTGGGTGGAATCTCCACTCTGCGACTGTTTTAGTGATAATACACTCTCCACGTACTGTACCTACGTTTGCTCTCATAGAATTCTGCAGAAAAAGAGATGGAAGGCTGGAATATATATAGTACATAGAATGTATATAATAAAGAATGGGTTGGTGCTTTTCTCTAGGCTGATTCATGGAATAATAGGTACCTGATGGGTATTCGTTTTATTCATTCTCCCAAGGAATGATTTAATCCACATATGGAAACGTGCTACAGGACCAGCATCCTTTCGTATACACCTCCAAGCAATGATCCCGCCGTGCGGAACACTGCCCACATCCAAATGGTTGGCCCTGGACAGTGGCCCGCATCGACGAGGTCATCATTAACTGGTTGAGGGCTAGACTATTTTTGGTGGTCTGATTTTGTTATTGAAAATTTGTTTTATTTCAAACCATTAGAGAGTGTCTGCATACACTCTCCAATAATTTGTAATAGAACATATTTATATAAACAAAATATTATTTGCATTTGAATGAATATGAAACTCGGGCAAGGCTTTTGCTCTGATACCCTCATTCTTTTAAAATCCCAGATGATGGCCTCTAGCACTCAACCAGTTGAGAGGCATATTTTGGGTTGACATGGAACAGATTTTGGATCGGGGGTTCCCTGACAGGCAATAACCATAAAATAGTATGTGAGAAATTCAATTCGATCTGCGAGGTAACAATATAACACCGTTGTAGGGCGCAGAGTTTTCAGCGTAGCACCAAAGAAAGTGGAGGATTTGTCAAAACAGGGTGCGCAGGGTTCATCGTGAAGCGAGGACCGTTTTCCCATTTGATGGTATCTAAGGAGATGAAATGACGCAAGCCTCCTTTCACGAAAAAGTACGCGAAAGTTGAAAGGAGATGCGCCGTGGGTGGGGGGGGGGGGGGGGGGGGGGGGCAGGGACCCGACTCCTATCAATAACGGCTTGGTTCAAATGTGAACAACCCCTAAGGGAAAAAACTTCCCTCCCCTCAATATAAGTCTCTCCAATTGACGAGCAGTTGACAACAGTAAATAGAAGGAGGGACTCTAAGGGAGACACAGTTGAGGCTGCACCGTGAAAGTAGCGCAACATTTTGAGTGCAATCGCTCAAGTGTGTGGGTGTCTATGAGGATGTGGAGGGGGTGGCTCATATGCCGAATCGTATTCTGGAGAACCCTCTAAATGATTCATGCACCTAGTGTCTTGGATCTCACAGCAACACAAATTAAAAAGCCCCTACTAGCTGGACCGATGCCATTATCCAATACAAGTGATAACGGATATGAACTATCTCCAGCCCTCAAGTTGATTCTACAAATTGTCGCCACTGTATGTATACAAGTATTGACCCAAATATATATTTATATACATCGGCAGTGTGACTCGAGGGTGGGGGGGATAAAACAATATTAACGATCCTTATCATCGTGTAGAAAGGGTAGACTGTGAGAGGGCGCCAACATATCGAATTATCAAGACGGTCGGCGGGAGGTATCAGTCAATATCAGTACCTATTGTTTGGTGAGACAATAATATGCTTTCAATCAATGTATGTTCAACACATATATATATATATACATTTTGTAATGTATTTTGTAATACATTTGATAAACTAAAAGAATGATGAATGTATATACATTTATTATATACACACACTCATATTAGGGTCCTGCGAATAGTGAATTTTGATCGAATCGAATATCGAACCTAACATCCGAAACCGAATCGAACTTCGATTACCTATTTCGAGTCGCCTCGAACTTCGATCCTCGAATCGAATTTCGAGTTGAATTTCGAATATTCGCAGGGCCCCAACTCATATATATAAAGTATTATAGTTTCCTGTATAATGCATTGGATGAGATAAATAAATGAACCTATGCATATCATATATAGTCCTGTAAAATAATATTTTAAAGACTGTGATGTCCATTTTCTATGAGCTTAACTGGCATTAATTTGTTTTAAAAATAAACTCTTTAAGCACAGTGTGACGTCTGAAAAAAGTCTTCTTTGGGAAATCTATAGTACGCGGAGAGCGGACTGCAACCAGACCACCCAAGGAGCGGAGTTGACAACCAAAGTATCATTTTCAAACTCTGTACAAGTGGATAAAAAACACAAGCAATGCTCCAGCCAATGGACTTCCGGGTACAACCCGGAGGTCCATTGGCCGGAACTTCCCTTCTGCTTCTTATGCTTTGCAATAAATATGCAATTATTACTCAAGTGAAGTCCCCACTCCGCGCACGATCTAGTGACAACACACTCCCCACGCATTGTACATGTATGTCCTACCCAGACTTGGATTGCTGAGAGGACTGACATTTGAAAAGGATACATCAGCAAAATTGGGCTTTCAAGTCTGATTTTTAGAGGTCTTGCGTTACGTAATGGGTGTGCTCACATCACAATGCTCACTTTCCTTGACGAGCATCTTGACACACTCTAAGGATTAGTTCTATCATAAACAGGGTCTAATTGCTGTGTTAGAACAGTTAATATTTTTTCATCTTGCTTCTATACATTTCCAAGATGTTTTGAGAAGATATTTCTGACAGTTTAAAAATTTTGATTTGAATCAAAAGACATAACAATTCATTTAAATCAGGATTCAAATCAACAATGTTTCTCAATTGATTTAAATCGATTGATTCAATTCAATTGAATATAACCCTGCCACAGATAATAACCCCAGGACCATCACTGGAACGAGCCCTCTACGAGCTCGTTCCAATGATGACCCACAGGCAATGTCACCGATGAGAACTAAGTGGGTGAGAAAGTTAAATTAATTAGGATTTTTGTAAGTGTCGTTACTTATCCGCGTTGAGAAGAGCACAAATGGAATAGGACTGTAACGTGACGTGTCTAAGGGGGTCGACACTATATTTGGTGCAGGCTGCTGAAAATTTTGCTAAACTCCACAGAACTTGCTAGTTAGCTGAAATCAACTGGAGACATTAGAGGTCAGCGGACTTGCTTCTTAACCCCCTGCACAGTGATGTCAAAATATCCAAATTTCAAGTAGCCATTTTTCCCATAATGCAACTGGGAATTTAACCAATTCAATCTTGTTTGACAGAGCTCAATGAGCTCTGTCAAACAAAATTGAATTGGTTAAATTGCTAGTTGCATTATGGGAAAAATTTGCACCTTGAACTCTAGATATTTCGACGTCAGTGTGCAGGGAGTTAATAGTACACTATGACTGTAATAATGTCAGGTGTGTTAGATGAATCACAGGTGTAATATTTCCAAACTCGAAAACTTGCCTCGAAAATACTGAACCTGGCTCCTCCTCGAAACTGTTTCAGCGCAGCGAGCCCGTTCGGGGGAAGGCTCACGTGACTTCTCGGATCATTCTCAGCAAGCTCGTTCGAGTGGGGGCAAGCCCCAATAAACAAATAAGCAATCCAAAATGTATTGGGAAAATTGGTAGTAAATATATGTATGGATATTGGTAGTAAGGTGGTTAATAAAGCATAAGTTTAGAACATTGTGTAGCAGTGGGGGAAAGGGTGTGACACAATATAGCCCTGACTGCTAAATATCTAAATATGTTACAAAGCACCAGATAGGCGAACCTGTGAAACGAAAAGTATATACTGATAATAACCGATCTGATGGCGCAACGGTACATTATAAAGGAATATTTGAATTATCAAGAAAGGCCACTACAACTTTCTAATCAAATGGTCGGAAGCAGTCTCAAGTGTTAGCGCCCCCCCCCCCCCCCCCCCCACCCACCCCGGCATCTGAATTTATTATATTTTCAATTTTAGCTTCAAAAATACAAGACATGACCCCCTACATGGAAGGGCTTCGGCGATCGTGTTTAATTAGGGCCCACGAGCTGTGTCCGCGGAACAACAACATGAGCAACAGGTGGGTTCTTCCAGTAAATGTCCTCGGGTATCCACGATAAATGGGGGATGCGTGATGCTTGTTAAGATCTTATTAAATAGATACTTTCCATATTGTAAATATTAATTTGTAAATTGTTATATATTTATTGGTTATCAGGTTAAACAATATTTCTGTAGTTGTTACTTGTGTTTATTCGTCACTTGGGCAAATCACCCATTCCACCACTTGCTTCCACTCTAATCGTGGAGGTGTCGATTATCGTTCATCGGGGATCATCATCATTCCGTTGCACGTACATTGCGTGATGGAGTCTCGATAATTCCGGATTAGGGGTAATTAGCCCTATTGATAAGAATTCGGAGATATCCATATTCGTGCCTCATTACTGAATTCCCCAACCGAAAACCTCTCGCAGTGTCACCATCTGTACATCCATATTTGTAACACCGCTCAACGTAAATTTTCCCCCATTTTATAGGGCGACGCCCTTGTCATAAATATATATACAGAACCACACTTATGTTTGAATGGGTTAAGGATTACTGAACGAGAGCGAGTGGCGTAGGGATACCACGACAGCCGGTAGGCTCGAGTGGTTATCCCAGCGCCACACGCTCGAGTCCAGTAAACGTTAACCCATTCAAACATAAGTGTGGTTCTGTATTTATTACACACCCAACCATGAAAAAGAATTCACTGTAATTAATCGCTAATTTAATTAAATAGTCGACAATTTGAACGGTTGAAAGAATTTTAGAGAGAAACAGGCAATTTTGTCAAAGAACCAGTCTTAAGTGTTTGACCTTGCCATTTGTAGAATCGCTGTTGATTGATTTTATTCGCAAAAATATGTCGATCCGAACACTCAAAACTCAAAAGATTGCGTTCAGCATATCAGACGTCACAAATTATGAGGTATCAAATGTGTTTTCAAAATTGTGTGTGCAGGCATCATTATATCTGGAGGATGGAAAATGTACAAGGATTTTAATTTGAATACGGTGCGAACTGGCCGCTCTGTTTAAATTTCGTGCTTTTTAAACTGAAAATAAAAATACAAGTTTGAACTCGGCTTGACGATACATGCACTACTGCCACAAGGCTATCGCATGTGGACTGAACATCGGTCATTTCTGTTCTGCACTGTAACAAACTTACACACTGGACGAGAAAAGATATTTTGTGCAATAATTAACCTTCCGGGGCAGTCATTCGATCGTTTGGAGTACCGTTACTGAGCCTGAGGGCAGTGAAGCAGTTTGAGATTCCATTCTGAGTCTGAGTGAACTCTGCAGTCTTGGTAAGTTTGCACTTTATTTTTCAACATTATAAAGTTTCTGACTTGAAATTTAGCCTTCTTTTTATTTTATCTCAAGTCTTGATAACCTTTGTTTGAAATGGGCTGCACTTACAAATAAAAGCTTTAGGTTGTCCACATAATACTACACAGATATACAAAGGGAGAAATATATTGCATGATAACTGCAAGAAAATGTCATGTCTTGTCTCCACAAGTAATTTAGTTTGTACACCTTTTTTACAACCCCCCCCCCCCCCTTACCCATCTATAACCTGACAACATTTTCTTGAAAGCTCACAAAATGAGTATCTAACAGTCTTAGTCAGAGGCTGAAAGAGAAATAAAGGGAGGGAGGTGGGGGCTGGGGTTGTTGTTCTCACCAGTAAGCTCCAACTTATTTTGGTTGATAATATCTTCAAAGATTGATTAATGTTTACATTATTTTGTACTAGTATTACTATACTTCACCAGTTTGTTATCTGAACGGTTCTGTCAATATTTTTTTCTTGGTATCTGGTTCAAAACAAAATATTTTTTTTATGTGTCTGCTCCAATATCTTGTCAGTCTTAAATTTGGAATTTGGTATTCTGCATTTGCATTTTGTAAGTAGTTTTAAAGAGGACTGATAGAATGTGGCTAAAATGATAGGCTTTTGGAGAACATTTTCTGGGGATCCGATGGGAACTGACCAATCAAACTGCCCATAACTTTTGTTTCAAAATCAAAATGCAGGCCCTTGCCTCGAATATGCCTATGAAAATGCCCTTCCCACTGCCCTGATATTTGCCAAAATTATAAAAATACCCCCTCCCTCTGAACACTCTGTTCTGAAAATACCAGTCCTTTTCAATGAAAACTGCAAAATTAACTGCTTATTGGTGAGGGGGTGAGAGTGCCTCAACCCCCTCCACATCTCACACACCCATGTAACTAAGTCACATAGGTGGCATTCGATTTAAGTTTTGTTGCTGAGAATTAAAGCAAAATAAGAAATATTCCTGTAAAACAGAAATACCAGCAAAAATCCTAAATTAGTCATTTAAAAATACACATCAATCTGTGTCTGGAAAATATTGTCATATTGTCTATGTTTTAAATATTCTAATAATTATTTTCGAATTTCACAGAAGTCATCTCATAAATTTGACAATATATTGCATTCATCAGACCACATGTATTTACCACCCCTCCCCTCTTCATGGTCTCATTCCCACCCTACTCGAGATTTTTCAGAATTTCTGTAGTGGGTAGCTGGTAACACTTTTTTAATTTCCCCAGTACAAACTCCATAAAGTCATATTTTAGCAATACTAGATCCCCCTAAAAAAAGCCCTTCCACCCTGACCCCACAAAAAAAAAATAAATAAAATAAACCTGTTGCCCCAACACCCACTAGCACGTAAAAAACATTGGTTCCACAAATGTAAAATACAGAGTTTTTCTTATAAAACCAGGCTTTTCATTCTTCCGAATTTATTTTCGTTATTCAGCTAGTGTGGGCGGGGGGGGGGGGGGAGGGTTATCTAGTAAGGCCTAAGGGTGGAATTGGAGATAGTTAATTAGTAACTGCATGTACTAGCTGTCAAACATCTCCATGCGCGGTCGGCGTGTCGTCGTCTGTTTTTCCGCTTCATGTTAACCAGTATTCAAGATTCATGTTTAGTCTTGCTTCCTGAGGAATACTTCACCTTAACATGCTTTTCAAAGTATGTTTGCGTTGGCAAACGTGCTGTGTCATTGTGAATCGAATAAGATTACAGTTACACAGTAGGCCTCGTGTCGACTCGCTGGCAGCACGCAGCGGTGAGGGCAACATTGTAACAAAGTTTTATAGGAACTGTACTGGTGGCTGGCTGGCTGCAATATCGAACCCAATTGGACTTTTTTGCTCTAAAATTAATTAAGTTTTCCTCGATTTTCAATAACGAAAGCGAAGGTTGAGTTTCACTGTTCAATTTCTTAGCAGAGATCACGTGTCTTCCATGACTTTCGACAGTTTTTAGCACAGTTGTGCATCAAACATTTTGTAATGAGAATCGGTAATTCCGACAGATAAATATAGCCGATGGTTCTCATTGGTTATATTCCACTGAACGCTGCAAACTATAAAAACAGTCTAATGGGAGAACTTGTGCACGCGAAGGGTACTTTTTATCGGATTGCACTAGAGCTTTCTGGTTAAAATTACCACATGCCCCTAAAATCCATGTGATCGTGACAAATACAGTTACGGGTGTGTAATAAGGATGATTTCTAAATTCATTAACTGGGGTCCGGTCATAGAACCATAGGAAACAAAATGGTAGATCCAACAAACGGTGGCGGAGGTACAACAGTAAACATGATGGACGGAGATAAAGTGTACATTCACTGGATAACATACAATAACGTACTTTACCTTCTAGAAGACTTGGCGAAGAGGAATTGTTGGGGAATGATTCTATAGCCATCCTCCCGACCCATCCTCTAACAGATATGTAGAAAGGATATAACCACCTCAGTCCCACCCTATCTCCCGGATCTTGTCCCAGCTCTTTCCGATACTTATTTTTTTGCAAAGTTTAAGCGTTCAGGCCACCAGTCTAATTCTGTAAGAAATTTGACGCTGTTCTGACCAGGAACCAGTCTTCCCTTCAAATACGCCATCGCCTATGTTTAGATTTATTCAACTGGAATATTTCATTTGGTTGGAAACCCGAACCTAGGGTTCGCTTTTCAATAAGCAGATATATTCCGTACGAATAAATCTGAAAAATCTCATGAAGATTCATTTTCTGTGAATCAAAGCTAGAAATGTTGCTCAATCGAGACTTGATTTGATCGACATTTTGGTGACATTACAATCAGAAATGAAGACTCACGACAGCCGTGGTGTTACGAGTACGTCGGATAGTTCCACAAATTATGTTAATTTATTACTTTCCAAAGTGCGATTTACTGGGATTTCCGGGTTTGTTTATAAACGATAACTTCACAAGTGAATTATGCAATCAACAATTGTGCCATGTATCCGTGCGCGCAAACGAAGACAATTTGCCGAGGGTGCAAAGGGGACTTCATTGTTTTTTGTTCTTTTACATGAAAAGCAGACGACACCTGCAAAAAAAAATCTTGAATGACTATTATTTTCATTTTTTGTCTCCAAAACATAGGTTATGACCCCTCATTTGAACGAGCTCGACGAGCTCGTTCCAATGAGGGGGCATAACCTATGTTTTAGAGACAAAAAATGAAAAAATATTGAAAATTAATTGGCGATTTTTGAGAATAGCGCTGGCCGTTTTTTTGCCGTTTCGTTGGGTAAATGGTTAAATAATATAATTATCGTTAATAATGAAAAGTAATAAACAGAGTAATTTTTTGACTGGACTGGTTACGTGAAATAATTCATTCGAGGCGAAGGACTATATTGTAAAATACTCGTGCGCAATCGGAAATGAAGACTCAACACAGCTGTAGTTTTATGAGTACGTCGGATAGTTCCACAAATTATGTTAATATTGTTCCACAAATTATGTTAATATAGTTCCACAAATTACGTTAATATCTTGATGTATTCAAGAGGAATTAAAAACTTATTGATTGGAATTTTATAATAACTACGACAGGAAAGAGTAACTGTATAGCATTGTAAGTAAATGCACATAACATTACATCAACGGTCGATAACTGCGTTAAATTCCGAACAGAATTAGACTGGTAGCCAGAGAGCTTACAACTGCATGTCCTTCTGCCTTCCTTGATTTCTCTCGGAGGGTTGAAAATGACTTGTGCGGAAGTGATCTCTTTCCAGTTGTGTTTTATTGGAATAATCAGTAATTTGTGATGCAATATTTTCAGCTTTCCAAACCTTGGCTCCGAAGACATTAGAGAACACTAAGGATAAAGGACCATCGAAGTAAATGTTATAACAAAAAAAAAACCAAGTTTTTATCGATTGCATGTAATAGATAACGTGGACTGGTCGGATACAATGCAACGAACAGGGTATTAATTCCTAATCCCAAATCAAAGTACTGGCGGATTGTGTAAATTAGTTCGGTTTTCCAACCAACTGACATATTCCCTGCGAATGAACATGATTCATGTCATAAAGATTCATTTTCTGTGAATCAAAGGTAGAAGGTTACTCAACTTTATTTAACTCCCTTCGCACTGATGTCAAAAAACCAAAATTTCAGGAAGCTGTTTTTTTCCCGTAATGCATCTAGAAATTTAACCAATTCAATCTCGTTTGACAGAGCTCAATGAGCTCTGTCAAACGAGATTGAATTGATTAAATTTCTAGATGCATTATGGGAATTTTTTCTGCCTGAAATTTAGATATTTTGACATCAGTGTGCAGGGGGGGTTAATCGACATTTTGATGACATTACAATCAGAAATGAATATTCACCACAACTGTAGTTTTATGAGTACGTCGGATAGTTCCACAAATTATGTTAATTTCTCGATGTATTCAGGATGAATTAAAAACTTATTGATTGGAATATCAATAACAGCGACAGTAAAAAATATCAGTATATCTTTGTAAGTAAAGGCACATAAAATTACATCAACGGTCCTCTGCACGCAAATTTCCACAAAAGTTGGTAAATAAACAGAAGTTAATAGCGTCAAATTCCGAACATAATTAGACTGGTGTCCTGGAAGCTTACAACTGCATATCCATCTGTCTTCCCGGATTTCTCTCGGAGTGTTGAAAATGAATTGCGCGGAAGCGATCACTTTCCAGTTATGTCTTATTGGAATTAATTGTAATTTGTGATGTAAACTTTTGAACATTTCAAACCTTGACGCCGAAGAAGTTAGCGAAGACTAGGGATAAAAGACATTATCCGCATTGTAAACGTTATAACAATAAAATAAGCTTTATCGATCGTAGGTAAAAGATAACATGGTCTAGTCGAATACACGGAAATATGAAAAAAAGAATTTGAAAGAGTTATTGATGCCTAAATGAAAGGATCGACGGATGGTGTAAATTAGTTGATGCCAACCATCATATGATGTCGTATCGGGTTTCTAATTGTGAGGCGTGATGATCACATTGAGTTACAAATAAAATACAAGATTGTCAGTAAAAGACTCGCGAGCTAATTGCCGTTACACAAATTGCTTTTTCTGATTGGTGGATAGTATGCACGTGTCAGAAACGCCCCAACTAAATTATATAACAGACAACTAAACCTAGATCAAACACAAATTCCGCACATAACAGAAAACGTCTGGTAAAGATCGAGAAGGTATGTAACTTTGTTTGTTTTCCTATTTTCCTCCACTGTCTTGTCTTTTCACTATGTCCTCCGTTTTTTATTGAGATCTCCAGTTACATATAGAATAAACGTATAGTGTTTTTAAGTAAAATATTTATTCTATGAGTAGGATTACGAATGAAACTGACGAGCCTCTGGTGAGTCGCTTTCATTCTTAATTCTACTAGTAGAATTAAGAAAACACTATACGTTTATTTTGAAAACACTATACGTTTATTTTGTTTATCCCATAAATCTTCTGCTGGGCAGTCCCGACAAAATCGAGCTGTAATTCGCTACAAAACACAGCGAGAAGTGAGGAGCACATTGGTCCAATTCGATCGACCAGCAAAATTGGCAAAAATAAACAAGGCGCAGTAATACATTTCTGTCTAAAAATAATTCCCTACAAACTTGAGCTAATGTTGCAAAAATACTTTATTATATGAGCAGCGTGTGGTGTTTTCTTCTGGCATTGTGTATTACTTTCAAAGACATTTAAAGAAATCAACAATCGAACTATTAATTATGCTAGACAAATGTGGTAGAGGTCTGAGGTCAACAAGTCCGTCGCTACTAGGGCAATACATTCTTTCAGTGTTAAACCTACGGGTAAATTTATCACCCTACTCGGTGAATAAAGCAAAAATTTACCCAAGGCCTTTATTGTTCAAATAAACGGCCATTTAAGGGAAAAATATTGATTTCGAAAACTAGAACTGGGTGATTTGATCCTTTCGATTCTGTTTTGGTTTGGTTTCAGGAAAAAAACTCGGTTTCGCTTCGATTTTTCCTATGTGTTAACTAGTAGAGTGCTGAATTATTTTTGGCCACCAAAATTTGTTCCCATGTCTTTGCCTTGCTACAATTTATAGGAGAGTGCCTGTGGGCACTCTCCTATAAGTTGTAACAAGGCAAAACCCAACAGAGTAAATAATATCTTTGCAAAGATAATATGAAGCACATTCACTGAATTGCAAGCCTTTCAGTTGCAGTACCTGCACTTCAGAATAAAGCCCAAATATGGGCTTCCAACACTCTACCAGTTAAGAACATAAAATAAATAACACTTCAGGCTCCTTTACTAGGAACAAATCCATAATATGTTTATACGATGCCGCTACCCTGTAGCCATGTATCTAAGTGTCACAATTAGGTCTGACCTAACTTCCATTTGATCATTCTTAGGGATTGAGTTGCTAAGCCTGTTTAATCAGAAAAGAAAACTTTAATTAACGTAACAAATGAATAAAGATCATACAATCTATGTTCTGTCCTCATTGTCGTCACAATTTCTCCGTTATTGACTCAACAGATGGCTAGTCAATAAGGGATAAAATGTGACAATAAGAACGCGACGTATTCGCCCGTTTTCCTGATAGACTAAATGACGAGAATCCTTATAGGCTACAAGTCCAGTTCCCTCCCAGTAAGATAGTTTAATTGATTTATTACACGCCTCTTCCACGAAATCCTCATCTGCAGCAACACTAAACAATCTGTTTCGCACACATGTGCGGAACGGAAATCGTTGACGGACTACTTTTTATTAAGAAGCGAAATTTCACTGAAATTTTCTACAACTCGTGCACTGCAATTACAATTTGAATCGCTAGCGATAGCTAAAAATCGTTCCCTGAGTTCCAATGTGTTCTATGTGCCAGTAGGTGCATAGAACACATTGGCACTCAGCGGGAGAAATAGTAACACGGGTTCCCCTCGCAAATTTGGTTGGTGTTAAAATGTGTTCTTTTTGTCGATAGTTGTCAAATGAATTGCTGAATGTCCTTCTAGTAATTGTTTTTTTATAGACTGGGGCGTGTAATAAACACAGGACGACACGCTCGTGAGAATGGGTCAATCGATATGACATCTGTGCAGTCGCGGAAGGATAAAACTCGAGGCCTTCGGCCTCTCGTTTTTTTTTCCTTCAGCGCTGGCACTCGTGCCATATCGATTAGCCCATTCACAAGCGTGTGTCGTTCTGTGTTCTTCTGCACACACACAATAAAACCGTTCGGCCGGTTTTTGCTGGGTCGTATATTCAGTTTTCTGGTTTTCCACAAAACCATAAACGAACCGGAAAACCAAAGCCCAGCCCTATCTAAACCATTACATTACGTGTATTTCTTCCCTGCTGTATCTAAAGCATTACATTACGCTTATTTCTCTCCGCAATTTGCACTTGAGAAATGGTATACAAATGACAGTAATGGAAAGTGGGAATATTCTGTATTCAATGGTGTGAGGGTGGGATGCAGAAACCTCATACAAAGGATGCCATGCCCACTTTTGTAATAACTGATAGGTTTTGTCAAAGCTCCCATTTTGTACTCAAAATAGTCAACATTTGTCATAACTCACCACTTTTGTACTAAACTGGTCAAGTTTTGTCCTAAACAAGGGGCATAATTTTGTAATAAAAATCGACAGGGTTTGTCATAAAAAATCTCACCATTTTCGTCAAAGAAATCAACAGGTTTTGTAAGGCATTTTTTCACTCGTATCAAAAAAACTGTTAGTCTTTAGTGTAACTAGCTCATCGTATGCCATTGTGTTCTTGTCATGGTTAGTTGGTCATTCTCGGCCATGTGATATTGTTGGGTGTGTGTGTGTGTGTAGTATGATAGTATAGTATTGGTGGTATGCACCCCCTGTTGGTTACTGTTAGCTCTTCGTGGAACTTACTCACCCATAGCCTTTTACTATCCTCCGGTTGCTATGGATAGCACGAGATGGTACATCATTTTGTTGTGAGGGGTAGGCTAAATCGTCTAGTATTATATACTATGGGCAGTTTGTACCCGTTTCGTCATTGTAGCCCTAGGACATCCATTGACACATCTAGAGCCGTCAATAGAGAACAAAAACCAATTCTATCTCGAAAACGCAGGTTTTTAACCTCGCGAATTTCGAGTTATTTTCTCTGGAAATCGACTTAGTCCGATACTGGCTCACATTAGACTTCTTGCTAAATGACATTATAAGTTATTGTGGTGAGTTGACGGTAACATAGTCTGAGGTTTGCGGCTCGGAACTACGCTCCGAGGCGCAAAGCTCAGACCATGTTACCGTCAACTCATCACGACAATGTATATGTTCCAAGAGACACTACCCATAGCCCAAAACCTACATCGTGAAACACGAGAGGCTTATTTACTAAACTTGTGATCGTTAAAACTTTTAACGATCACAGGTTTAGTAAATAAACCTCTTGTGTATCCACGACGGACCTGGATAAATGATCAATAAACCAGATAAACTCATTCCATCTTAGTTCAAATCGTAAATCAGTTTGTAATTTAAACAACACTTCATCCGGAACCCCGTCTGCTGCACACGTGAAACATTCAGAAAAATGAAGCGGCTTGCTAGCCACTCCGTTGAAGCAGTTACGAAACGGACGACGTCATTCCTAATATTTCGCGCTGTGACGTCAAACGGTAACATTTGCCACTTGAGCCGTAAACATAGAATATACTAAGCGAGCTCTCGTCCAATCAGAGGAGGAGGATTTTAGTCTTATTGGAACATAGTATACCACGAGACGACACGCTACTTTTTCGAGTCAGAAATCGGATGGGAAATCGAGGGTTTGTCCCATCTTCCCGATCGAATCTCGGAAACTGAGCGATATAAAAATTTTAGAGAATCTTAGAACACTTCCGGGATCGTCCGTTTCGAGCCCAGTCGCGAATTAATGGCATTTTTTTGCGGGAATGGCGGTGGATATACCGGAAACTTTCGAATTCGCTTCTGGAATCTGCGGAAATTTTTCACAAAACCGCATCTCGCAACGTAAATTTCAATGTAAAAATGCATCAAGTGGGTTGATAATTTACCTGGAACGTCTATAAGATCTTGCAACTTCCTCTCTATTCGTTTTCTTTTCCAGCTCCAGTTAGTGAGGGTAGTTTTCAAAATGTCAAAACATCATATTTCCTGATCGGGAAATCACATCGATATAGTATTAAAAATAGGCATTAAATTAAACACTGAGTAGGGGCTTCTACTTCTAGTCAAGTGTCGTCTGCCTGAATAGGCAGACGACACTTGACCAGAAGCACCTGCTGTACTGTAAGTTGTTCGTGGTATGTCATGTTCATTAAATTCATTCTGATTCACCGGCTTCAAAGAGTTAAACAAAGACACAGAAGATTTAAAACCACATCGCTGTGAGCACCGAGAAGTTGTGAGTATTTATTTATTTATTGATGTTTAAGGTCACATATTTATGCACAATGGCTAATCATGACCGTGACAGTTTTACGGGTGGAGGAAGCCGGAGTACCCGGAGAGAACCACCGAGCAACGACCAGCAGCTGCCGGCTCCCCACCATCGTAACTCCACACTGCAGCACAGGCAGGGTTAGATTGGTTTAAGACATGCATACCATCGACGTGCAGTACGCCTTAGTACACGGCGTCATCGTGCCCCCACGCGGGCAGTGGAGATGAAGTGTCTTACTCGAGGACACAACGTGATTGCCGCAGGTGGATTCGAACCGAGGACCTCTCGGCTTGTAGCCTGCACCTCTACCTACTGAGCCACCGCGCTCCCCTGAAGTTGTGAGTTCCGAGAAGTTGTTAACTCCGAGAAGTTGTTAGCTATGATTAACTAAATAATGAAAGAAAAAAGGACATATCGTCTTAACTTTTCTCTGGTCGATAAATAGACCGAACGCAATATTCACACACGCATACGCACATCTCGGTCTGTGTTTATTACATATCCCCATACATTAAAATTCATTTAAATAAACAAAATTTTATTTCGACGTTGAAACCCAAAGGTGAAAAGACCGTCATTTTTGTTTGTAGCGGTACTGATCAAGTGGATCGATAAAAATCAAAACAACTTTTAGAGAACCAGTCTCAATTACATTCGTTAACTATGCTATTGGACGTGTTTGTTGTCGACCACAGGAAGGGGTAAATGTTGTGGTTGGAAATGATTGTATTTTAATATTATCTCATTTTTGGTTAACTTTTTTTTTCTTTTTTTGTGAACCGATTTGATTTTGCTTTGGGCGTTTTCATTTTCACACAACGCGGCAGATCATCGATAATTTTAAAACGAAGTTTGGAAACTTTCGAATCGTAGCTAATGACACGAAGCGAAAGGAACCAGCCTAAACAGTGCAGAGAAAAGGACCGACTTGTACATCAGCAGTAAAATATAGAAACATTTATGTCATAGCGGCGATTCCGTTAAGGACAATGGTTTAAAGTTTAATGGATGTGGAACAAAAACCTGTATAAAGATATTTGGATAAATAGATTTACACGTCGCTATAAACGTTTCTGTTATGCGAGTTGAAAGGAAAAATATAACTCTTTGCTTTGCAGCTGGAAATATTCAGATTACAAACTAGAGTTTAAAGTTCTTTTTTTAAACTTCCACAATTCAGAATAGGAGAGACATAAAATTAAAGCCATTTCACAAGTAATATTTAGTGTTTGACTTGACAGTCTCCGAACGTGTTTTGGGTGTTAGGTATGCTTTCACCTACAGTTTACAATGCTAATAAAATTATATTTAACATATATAATATTATTTATCTATTATATAAATCATTTTATTCTATGTTCAACTCTGAATTATATAGAGAAGATATATACAGATTATCACCACAGTGTGTGTCTCCGGGAAATCAGATCAAGTCGAGTTGTAGGAACAGAACAGTATTTCGACGAGCCCGTTAGGGCGAGTCGAAATGCAATTCTGTGCCTACAACGAGACTTGATCAGAATTTCCGGAGACAGACACTGTGGTGATGATAAATTTATCTGACAATATTGACCACAAAATGTGTTATAAAACTATTTCAAGAGGAACTTTTTCATTTGCCTTATCGACGGAAAGACGGAAATTTAAAAATAGAATAGCGTTCATTGATCTCCATATTGAGGTCAGTGATGACGTTACACTTCAGAGAAAATTACGTCACTGGGATTCACTTTACTCTGAATACTGCTTGCGAAGTGGATCAACTGTGTGTTTCGTCAACGTGAATTTGGTTGAAACTTTTGCAACAATTACTGGTGAATTAAATATCCCGCTTGGTGTATTATTATAGTTTAAAATATGCTGTTCATCGTTTATTGAGGTGGAGTTTTCCACATTTCATTACGAAAGCTAATCCTTTTACTTCAAGAGAGAAGCCTCGACTCGAGCGTTCAGGAGAATCCCAGTAATAGGCTAACCAAACCAGCCCAAGATGCCGAAAAGTGCGCATAATTTAACTTTTCATTGAGTAAACTTCCACAGTGGCATTTTAGCATGCCGTGCATAATAAGTACGTTACATGGCGTTTAGTTGGCAGATACAGTGTCATATACGGCTCAGAGAAAACAATATTACGTTCAGCTAAGCCTCACCTAATATTGTTTTCTCTGATGCCGTTGTTTTGGCAACAGCAGAATCACGCGCTTGTATCAGGGACCTTTGATACGGATTCGGAACAAGGTTCTAGATACATTAAACTTTAGTTGCGTAACAGTGCAAAAACGCCCCGATTGTGAGATAAAGAGATTTACGTTCACGACATTTTCTCTTTAATTCACAGTTGAGCGTATAATAAATACCTGAAATGTGTATTATAAAATTCGCCGATACACACAAAAAAACACTAGATACCTTCTACACATTTAAAAAAGCCATATTTAACTTTCCTGTTCTTAGTAGTACACATGTTCAAATTGTTGTGGGTAAATCCGTTTTCGATGGGTAAACCGGGCAATATCCATTAATCCTCCAAGCTAAATTAGTGCACTTTCGTCTACACTTTTACAAAAACTATTTTGTAGGCGAAAGTGCACTGTATGCGAAAGGAGACGCCTCCGTTTTTGGCAAAGATATTAATTCCAATATTTAATCTTGGTCAGATGTGAAATATTAAATCTAATTAGATAATTAGTTGTTTGAGGGTGTTTTTTCATCCAATAATTCTTTTGTCGTTGTTACATATGTTAAATAAAATAGGGAAAAAAAAACAAATCAAAATAATATTTAATTATTAAAATAAATAAAAACCCCTAAATATTAAAGCATGGAAATTTTAAAGATCAAACATCAAAAGGAGAAAGCGGAGAATATGAAGAGAGATCTTCTGCATGAGAAGTTTCTCAGGGATATCTTCTACAGAGCGTGTGCTCATATCGCGGATAAACATTCCTAGAGCGATGGGCGAAAGATTCCGGGATGCTAATCGGCGGGATTGATCAAAAAGGAGCACTTGTAAAAAAAAGTGCCACAGTCTTGTGCTTTGAGTTTGTGTTGGAAAACCTCAACGAGAACGAGATGATGTATTGGTAGAAAAAATGACCGTGTGTCTAGGGCAGCTGAGGGCTCTGGATTTCGAAATTAAGAAATTTTGGAAAATGCTGAGAGATCTCACGAATTATGATCGAGGAAGGATTTTTCATTTATTAGAGAAAAACCGACTCAGATCTTTGAAAAAAATGAAAATAATTATTAAATTAGGAAAACCAAAAAAATTATATATCTTATTTTTAAAAAAAATGGATAGATCAATAGATTAAATGAAACCAAATCGAAAAGGAGAAGAACGTCAAGAATTTCTCCAAAATGTGCTTTTTGGAACGTTTGTCCATCTCGTAAGAAAAATATTCGAAGAGCATCGAAGGAGAGATGCGCCGGTTGCGAGTTCGGATGGGACTACAGTCACGACTGTCAAGACGTGGAATACGATGACTCGGTCGTCATGCGTCATGCGTTTCATGCCGGCATTAACCATTTACCCAACGCAGACGATATCAAAATTTATAATTTTAAATATCATTTTTTAAAATCTTTCCAAAAGTTCAACAAAACCATATCCTGCGACCCCCTCGTTGGAACTAGCTCGACGAGTTCGTTCCAACGAGGGGTCACATGATATGGTTTTGTTGAAAGTTTTTGAAATATAATATTTTTCAACTGCTGAATTTACATATTACGCGGGCGGATGCGGCCGATTCGTTGGGTAAAGGGTTAAATATAGTACGCGAGTGCGGCTTGATCAGAATTTGGACGAAAACTGTCTTGCGCATGGAAGAATCGAGACCCACCGAATATGAATGTCGGACTTTTCGATTGCGAGCGAGTCGTCTTACGACCGATTGTCGAGGGCGTATTTTGGAATTATTGTTCGCGACGAAATCCAAATGCATTTAAAAAACATTCTTCCTGACAAAATCTTTTTTAGTTAATAATAGCGATGAAAGGAAGAGAGAAAGAGAGAGAGAGAGAGAGGGAGAGAGAGAGAGAGATAGACTGGCATTGCTTTTTGTGAGTGTTCAAAGAAGACAGAGAAAAAAATTAAAAAATGAAACGAAAATGTCGATATGTTATTAACATCAATTTCCGAAATAAAAATGAGAAATTTAATATTTTATTTACGAAATAAAAAAAGAAATTTAACATTTCTTTTACAATGTTTTTGTTGTTTTTACAATCTTTTTTACTAAATCATATCTTTTATTGGTATGCGAGTTGCCACTTTCCCCTCTTTAGTCATATATAGACACTCAATGACCATGTCTACTTTCGTTAATTTTTTCACATTATTGGGAGTTTCTTCTACGCGTCAATCTACGACACCTTTATCGATTTTCGGATATATCTTGCTTTTGCTTTAGATAAGAGTAAACGCCTTGAATTTTTTCTCTTCTTCCTTCATGAGCTTGGGATAAAATGTTCCAAATCTGAAAATAAATCGACTTGATCTTTCTTCAATATCAATTCCATTCTATAATTCTCATGTTCTTATTCAAATTGTATCATATCGACGTCTTTCGATTGGATTGGGTGAGGTTTCAAATAAAAAGATTTACTACCATATGTCTTGCAATGGAACGATTCTTTTCAATTCGATTTTTCTTACCATTGCCATTTCTTTTCTTTTTTTGTGTGGGTGTGATTAATTTTAAATGTTATTATTTTTTTATTTCTCGTTACATATATAAAAAAAAAAATCTAAAAATTTACAATTTTTTTTTTAAAATGCTTTTAAATTAAATTATATTCGTTATGTGCAAAATTTAATTTTTTTATGATTAATGGATTTTGTTTTATTTCTGATATATGAAGTTCATATTTTTATTTCTTATATATAAGAATAAAAAGGAAAACAAAATTAAAGTTTGCAATGCTTTTTGAAAGTTTGAAGGACGAAATAGAAATTTTTTATAAAAAATTCGAAAGTTTTGCCAAAAAATAGAATGTTTGCTGATCATTTTTGAAAGTTTGAGAAAAAAAGGTCTTCCCATTACACAAACCAGGCGGACTCGCTACGACAGGCAATGGTGTCTTTCCTGTGGCGAGTACCTCTTTGGAATAAGCTGCTCGACCACCTAAAGGGACCACAGACACTGGAAAGCTTCAAAAAGGCACTAAAATCCCAACTGTTCACGCAACAATTCTGTGTGCGTTAGAAGTGTATTCTCCACGTGTTCCATTTCATGCATTTGCTATATATACTATTAAAAAAATAGGGGATATTGGATAAAAGTGAGATCTATGAAGACATATATTTAGATTTTCATCAAAAAGACAGTCGAGATATTACACTGTGACATCTGGTGAATGACTTCAGCGATAGTTGGGTGGCTGACAAGCATACATTCCACGCACCTATCTGTAGAAGACATGGACAGTCAGTCAGAGAATTTACCACATTCAGTCCAGGACCTCAAAAATCCACCTCGGTTCGTGAGACAAACGCGGATCCAACGTGGCATACTCCTCACCAACCGATTGCTTTGTATTATTCTATTACTGGTATAGGTAGTACGTTTTGGCAGGTCAAGTGGTATTATAATCGTGTGTTTAGAATCGGGGCTGAGGATGCATTGTACATACCGCTGCAGGTCCCCTGTTAGTCCTCGGTATTATTAACCAACCGATTGCTTTGCATTGTTCTATGACTGGTAGAGGTAGTGCGTTATGGCAGGTCAAGTGGTGGTGTGGGGTGGGGGTAATGCCTGGCAGAATAGAATAACAGTATAAAATGGACGATATATATCTCTGTGCCCCCCCCTCCCCCCCCGTGTTATACACAGTTTTTCTGTGTATTTCCTGCCAGCTTTGAAACTTCTGAGAGCGACAAACAAATCACTGAGCGTCTCAGACAGTCCACCTAAAAGACTGCTAGAATTTCTATAGTTCTCCAATTAGAACTAACTCAAATAAGCCACGAATGCACAAACACTAAAGTGCAAACAAATGCGACAGTCAAATCAATAGACTGCGACAGTCACTTCAGTTCTCCAATTAGAGCTGTTTCAAACAAGCCACAAAAGGCATAAACAATAGAGTGCAAACAAAACACACTCAGTCTTGCATAAACACCTGGTCCTCGGACACAAACAGAATAAGGTGTGAAACATAATTGACGGTCGAGCCAACGCCTCCCGAAAATCAAAACGATTTTATTATTGGTGCAATAAACCAAGTATCATATTTCCTTAAAATAGCAATATATGAAATTACAACAAACAGTTGATAATATATTGCTCAGAACCTGAACAACAGCAGTGTTCAAATTCAAGTCTCAGCCATATCTGAAAGCTGTAACATTCAACGAATTGGTATTAAGTGGCGCTCACCCATAGCGACCTATATTTCCTATATACCACAATACAGTACCGACCAAGAATCGGTAATCTCAGACTTACATAAATTGAAGTCTTCAGGTATTTGTTTATTTGATAAAACCGGAAAGGTTGAAACTAGTCATACACTGCGGATTAAATTCCAGGCAAGTACCAATAGGCTTCAGGCTGAACAAATTTTATACCGAAGCACATACGAATTTCAATGTACCACACTGAAATCAGCTCTTTTATCGCGAGCTCCACAAGCTCAGAAAGCATAATTATATAGTATAGTTCAGTCGCTTTCCGTCAGGGAACAATATCCTCCTGTTTGATGACAGTTACTTACTTAAACAATCCTATAAGCCTAATAATTAAAATGCGCTTTCCTCCAATGATGTAGCTAGCTCACACCGATAGGCAGTTTAAAAGGTCCTAGTCCATGTTGAAAACTGGTACGATTTTATATACAAAACATTGTATCGGCCCAATAATAGGGCAGCCAGCATCAATTTATTGGAAACAATAACAATCCTGGCTAGAATGGTCATATACTATGCTGGACATTGATACGATCGTATATGCAAACCATTATTTCGACCTTATAGGGCGGCATCCATTTATTGGAAACAATTACAGCCCTGGCGTCGTCTTATTGAAAACGCACATGCTTTCAACAATTTAGCGTGCATCCAAAATGTGCCTTAGAGCGAGGGCTAGGGGTGGATGGAGGAAACGGGTAGCTAAGCCACTCACCCTTGGTCTTCCACCTGTGCCATCGATTATTACGCATGCCAGATACTGATACATTTTGGGGTCATTCAGCTTGAAGCGCCATAGGGTGGATTTTAATTGTGCTTCGGAACTCACTGTCCGTCCACATTCTGCTGTCCTCTAAGACCAGCGACATTTCATCATAGCTTTTCCCTCGTTTATCTATGTGATTCACATATATTATGAAAAGAAGCGAGCTTTGGACCGATGACTGAGGTGTTCCCACTTCGACGATCACTTCCCCTGAATCTTCACCTTGTATTTTAGGTTAGTTAGAAATTATATGATCCTCGGAATGTTAGTGGATAATCTTATTTTTGCTAGCTTATATCTCTACATGTCATTGGAGCATACCGAGACGCACGTTTTTTCTTCATCCGAGAAAAGTGTTGTTCCTATTTCATTTTGACCTTTCATATAATCGACCATTATATATACGTGTTCTATTACTTCCTCCTGACTGCTATATGCTCCTTGCCATTTGTTGAAAAAATTGATTGATTCGAGATAGCTGTGGAGTCTCATAGTGAGAATCTGTTCGAATAGTTTCCAACACAGCTAAGCAAGCTAATTGGTCGGAAATTAGAAGGGTTGCAATGGAGCTTGTCTGGTTTAAGGGGGTCTTTGTCTGGTATAACTGAAATTACATGGTGGCGGCAACTTTTATAATGCCACAGCATGAACGATCATATTGTATACGTAGTTAATTATTCTTCACACCATTTTCTTAAGACTGACATTAAGTCAAGCTGTAAATCTCCTACCGGGTAATAATATAATACTGGTTTCTGCTGTTAATGGTGTTTTCATACAGAGAATTAATGTCCAAAACACGAAATCGACATCTTGAAGTTTTCAGAGCAGGCGCCCACGAAATTAAATCCCCACGAAAATGTCACAGTTCATAAGAAAGCGAAAACATAACCCCACGAAACTGAGAGATTTTGGATATTTTTCTGCGCCCTGTAGAAGAGAAAATAATTTTCGTCACTAGAAAGAGATTCGGACCTGAACCCAACTGGAACCATTCCAAGAATTTGATATCGTTGGTCTCTGTAAACGTGACAGTTCGGTAGAAGGTGATCGTTTGAAGAGTTTTATCCCGAACCGGCGATAAATCAGAAATTAAAATTACCCACTGGGCGATCCAGAACCACCCTCCTGGACCACCCTGGCGTTGTCTGGTACGTCAGTGTACTGGGACAGAAGGAGTGATCCTGTACGAACCGCGGTCCAGTCTTGGATCGGTATCGTACCGGTGTTTTTTGCCGTAAGGGTAGCATCACTACTAAGAGCCTCTTTAGTGGCAAGAGATACATCTTTAGGGACAAGTGACGGCTTGTAGTGTTTTATCAGAGAATAAAATCTGGAATTTTGAGATAACCTATTTACCATTCATCTGGATATAATAAAGAGGACCGATTACATACAACCATCGTAGACAGATCAAAATCTATGGGTGGGCATTTATTCTGTGCATACAATTCAGAGATGATTCGCTAGGACACCTAGCAAAATTTCCACCAATGAAGCACCGGGGTAGTCCCGGTGCTTCATTGGTGGAAATTTTGCTAGGTGTCATAGCGGATCATCTCTGAATTATATGCATGGGGAAAATGACAACCCGCGGATTTTGATCTGTCCACGATGGCCCTACTGTATGGCAGTAAACAGATTTCGAAAGCACCTGCGGCAAGCACATGGGTCGTCAGCTGTCTCACGGAGTTTGAGCACTGAAGAGAGGGGTCTTCCAACAGGAACATTTTAAAACAGTGCTACCAAATAAGGTGATAAGAGACACATTTTTGACGAACTTTTTGTAGTTTCAGCAACTTTTCGGTTATTTTTTTTTATTTAGATAATCACCAAAGGATCGATAAAATCGTTCCTCCCAAATTCTATGGCTTGTTTTAGAGATTTTAGGTCTGATGAAAGCAAATTCAGACGGATCAATTTCAGGTTGTCGTAACTCTAAGGCATTCTTCCAAATGCATGCCTGCAGTCTTGATATTCTCAACAAACGACTCCGTGATCGAGGATAACTACAGGGATTCGGCACCCTGGTTGCACCATTTTCTACCAATTTCTGAATATCCAAACATTGAATCTAGCTTCAGACATGCTGTCCACATCTCTGCAACTATAGCAAGCAACTATAGCAAGCACACATGAATCTGGTTGCTTGTTCCAACACCTCGCCCATTGGCTATTCGATATCACCGATCGCAGCAAAGAATTGTACACCAACCTTCAAAAATTTCAATACGATAACATTTCCAATCCAGAACCATATCGCGAGTGTGTCACAGCCTTAGATGGCATGAGTGGCTGGAAGGTCAAGTACGATATTCCGATGGTTGTCAACGGTCGCGCAGTTATCAATCCGCAGACCTGTCCTTTATTACATATTCATGTACGTTTTCGCTTTTATCGCATACGGTACGGGGTGTGTGGTAATCATTTCATTAACTTTCTTAACTTTTCTCTGGTCGATAAATAGACCGAACGAACGCAATATTCACACACACACATACACACATCTCGTTCTGTGTTTATTACGTATCCCTCATACATTAAAATTCATTTAAATAAACAAAATTTAATTTCGACGTTGAAACCCAAAGGTGAAAAGACCGTTATTTTTGTTTGTAGCGGTACTGATCAAAGGGATCGATAAAAATCAAAACAACGTTTAGGGAACCAGTCTGAATTACATTCGTTAACTTTTCTATTGGGCGTGTTTGTTGTCGACCACGGGAAGGGGTAAATGTTGTGGTTGGAAATGATTGTATTTTAATATTATCTCATTTTTGGTTAATTTATTATTTTTTGTGAACCGATTTGATTTTGCTTTGGGCGTTTTCATCTTCACACTACGCCGCAGATCATCGATAATTTTATAACGAAATTTGGAAACTTTTCGAATCGTAGCTAATGACACGATGAGAAAGGAACCAGTCTAAACCGTGCAGAGAAAAAGTTCCGGCTTGTGCATCAACAGTAAAATACAGAAACATTTATGTCATAGCGGCGATTCCGTTAAGGAGAATGGTTTAAAGTTTAATGGATGTGGAACAAAAACCGGTATCGAGATATTTGGATAAATAGATTTAAACGTCGCTATAAAAGTTTCTGTTATGCGAGTTGAAAGGAAAAATATAACTCTTTGCTTTGCAGCTGGAAATATTCAGATTACAAACTAGAGTTTAAAGTTCTTTTTTTAAACTTCCACAATTCAGAATAGGAGAGACATAAAATTAAAGCCATTTCACAAGTAATATTTAGTGTTTGACTTGACAGTCTCCGAACGTGTTTTGGGGGTTAGGTATGCTTTCACCTACAGTATACAATGCTAATAAAATTACACGTAACATATATCATATTATATATCTATTATATAAATCATTTTATTCTATGTTCAACTCTGAATTATGTAGAGAAGATATATACAGATTATCACCACAGTGTGTGTCTCCGGGAAATCAGATCAAGTCGAATTGTAGGAACAGAACAGTATTTCGACGAGCCCGTTAGGGCGAGTCGAAATGCGATTCTGTGCCTACAACGAGACTTGATCAGAATTTCCGGAGACACACACTGTGGTGATGATAAATTTAACTCACAATATTGACCACAAAATGTGTTATAAAACTATTTCAAGAGGAACTTTTTCATTTGCCTTATCGACGGAAAGACGGAAATTTAAAAATAGAATGGCGTTCATTGATCTCCATATTGAGGTCAGTGATGACGTTACACTTCAGAGAAAATTACGTCACTGGGATTCACTTTACTCTGAATACTGCTTGCGACGTGGAGCAACTGTGTGTTTCGTCAAAGTGAATTTGGTTGAAACTTTTGCAACAATTACTGGTGAATTAAATATCCCGCTTGGTGTATTATTACAGTTTAAAATATGCTGTTCATCGTTTATTGAGGTGGAGTTTTCCACATTTCATTGCGAAAGCTAATCATTTTACTTCAAGAGAGAAGCCTCGACTCGAGCGTTCAGGAGAATCCCAATAATAGGCTAACCAAACCAGCCCAAGATGCCGAAAAGTGCGCATAATTTAACTTTTCGTTGAGTAAACTTCCCCAGCGACATTTTAGCATGCCGTGCATAATAAATACGTTACAGGGCGTTTATTTGGCAGATACAGTGTCATATACGGCTCAGAGAAAACAATATTAGGTTCGGCTTTGCCTCACCTAATATTGTTTTCTATGATGCCGTTGTTTTGGCAACAGCAGAATCACGCGCTTGTATCAGGGACCTTTGATACGGATTCGGAACAAGGGTCTAGATATATTAAACTTTAGTTGCGTAACAGTGCAAAAACGATTGTGAGATAAAGAGATTTACGTTCACGACATTTTCTCTTTAATTCACAGTTGAGCGTATAATAAATACCTGAAATGTGTATTATAAAATTCGCCAATACACACAAAAAAACACTAGATACCTTCTACACATTTAAAAAAGCCATATTTAACTTTCCTGTTCTTAGTAGTACACATGTTCAAATTGTTGTGGGTAAATCCGTTTTCGATGGGTAAACCGGGCAATATCCATTAATCCTCCAAGCTAAATTAGTGCACTTTCGTCTACACTTTTACAAAAACTATTTTGTAGGCGAAAGTGCACTGTAGGCGAAAGGAGACGCCTCCGTTTTTGGCAAAGATATTAATTGAAATATTTAATCTTGGTCAAATGTGAAATATTAAATCTAATAGGTGTTTTTTAGATAATTATTTGTTTGAGGGTGTTTTTTCTTTTAATAATTCTTTTGTCGTTGTTACATATGTAATAAAAAAAAAACAAATCAAAATAATATTTAATTATTAAAATAAATAAAAATCCCTAAATATTAAAGCATGGCAATTTTAAAGATCAAACATCAAAAGGAGAAAGCGGAGAATATGAAGAGAGATCTTCTGCATGAGAAGTTTCTCAGGGATATCTTCTACAGAGCGTGTGCTCATATCGTGGATAAACATTCCTAGAGCGATGGGCGAAAGATGTCCGGGATGCTAATCGGCGGGATTGATCAAAAGGAGCACTTGTAAAAAAAAGTGCCACAGTCTTGTGTTTTGAGTTAGTGTTGGAAAACCTCGACGAGAACGAGATGATGTATTGGTAGAAAAAATGACCGTGTGTCTAGGGCAGCTGAGGGCTCTGGATTTCGAAATTAAGAAATTTCGGAAAATGCTGAGAGATCTCACGAATTATGATCGAGGAAGGATTTTTCATTTATTAGAGAAAAACCGACTCTGATCTTTGAAAAAAATGAAAATAATTATTAATTTAGGAAAACCAAAAAAAATTATATATCTTATTTCTAAAAAAATGGATAGATCAATAGATTAAATGAAACAAAATCGAAAAGGAGAAGAACGTCAAGAATTTCTCCAAAATGTGCTTTATGGAACGTTTGCCCATCTCGTGAGAAAAATATTCGAAGAGCATCGAAGGAGAGATGCGCCGGTTGCGGGTTCCGATGGGACTACGGTCACGACTGTCAAGACGTGGAATACGATGACTCGATCGTCATGCGTCATGCGTTTCATGCCGGCATTGACCATTTACCCAACGCAGACGATATCAAAATTTATAATTTTAAATATCATTTTTTAAAATCTTTCCAAAAGTTTCCGAAAGGAGACGCTTCCGTTTTTGGCAAAGATATTAATTGCATTATTTAATCTTGGTCAGATGTGAATTATTAAATCTAATAGGTGTTTTTAGATAAATAGCTGTTTGAGGGTGTTTTTTCTTTTAATAATTCTTTTGTCGTTGTTACATATGTTAAATAAAATAGGAAAAAAAAAAACAAATCAAAATAATATTTAATTATTAAAATAAATAAAAATCCCTAAATATTAAGCATGGCAATTTTAAAGATCAAACATCAAAAGGAGAAAGCGGAGAATATGAAGAGAGATCTTCTGCATAATAATAATAACTCTTTGGCCAGCCGCTGATTTGTCGCGGTCCTCATAAGAGAAGGCCATCATTCCCCCTGCACCCCAACCCCTCTTCCCCTCCTCTCCTCCCAGCATTCAGATATAAACTGCTTAATAGTGTCCCTCACTTCCTCTTTTTCAATTTCTTCAATAAGCATTCCTACCCTCTCCCTCGTGTCCCCCTTCAGCCATCTATCCTTTGTTTCTTCACCCCACTTCTGCATTATTCTTCCAGTAAATTTTATTCTATGAGGTATATACTGTGGGCATTCCAAGAGAAAATGTTCCAGGGTCTCCACTACTCCAGAGTGGCACATTTGGCATCCCTTTTCCCCATCTCTCCCAATTTTTCCCCGAAGCTCCAGTGATCTTGATCTCAGTTTGAACAGCAGTGACCCTCCAAAGGTGCCATCTAGGTACTTCTCAAAAGCTGGCTTTTCTTTATATTGTAACCCCTGCAGTGATCTTTTCACGCTAACCCCTGCTCGCCAGTTTCGATTGCAATCTTCCATGACTCTCTCTTTGACAAACCTTTTGCCTTCTTTCATTCCTACTTCTATGTTTGTGACCTCTATAGAATAATTGTCCATTAGTTCCCTCACATGTTTTGACCACCCCGTTTCTATATTAGAATTCCAAATGGTATCGAGCATCAATTTGCACCACCGGTTGTCAGGCAGGTTTCTCAAGTAGTTAAAGTAACACAGTTTTCCCAAATCTACCCTGTCCTTGATTTTCATCCACCCAAGCTCCCCCCTTACTGCTTCCAAAGCTGCAGCATTACTCGACCCTGTTATCCATCTGCCGCCATCATTCTGAGTACTTTCCGACTTCATAATAACGGTTTGGTTTAATGGAATCACGTCCGTGCCATACGTTATACTTGGTAAACCCACCCTCTCCCACAGTGTTTTCCCCACAAAGACCTTATTGAAACTATTTTGCCCTAAAAGTTTTAGTTGGTTCAGAATTCTTTTCCCCTTCAGAATCAGTTTGGCTGAGTAATTTCTGTACACCCCTCTTCCCGTTATATTTATGCTTACCCCTAGATACTCATGCTCTCCCGTTTCTCCTACAGTGATCTGTTTGCTTTCCCCTTCGGGGATTGAGAACTCACCCACTCTCCATCTCTTCGTCATATCTACCTTGCGTCCAACGGGTATTACCTTGCTTTTATTTTCATTTAGTTCGAGCCGCCAAGTGTTCCCATATCTACCAACAATTTCCAGCAGTTTCTCTAGCCCCTGTTCAGTTCTAGACATTAACACCATGTCGTCCGCAAAGAATTAGCCTGGTATCTTTATGTCTCCAACATTTACCCCCTCCACACTCTGACTTAGTTCGTCCCCTAGATCTTTAACATACAATGCAAACAAAATCGGTGAAAAGATACACCCCTGCTTGAGGCCTATATCCATAGGGACTCGTTTTGTAGTGATACTCCCTAGACTGAGTTGGCTTTGTACATCTGTATACAGTACTTTCATGATTCCCACAAAGTCACCCCCCCAGTCCGATGCCCTCGAGCTTTCGCAACATACCTTCCCTCCACACTCGGTCGTACGCTTTTTTCACATCTAGAAATGCCAGAAACACCTTTTTCTTTTCAGCCTTTGTTGATTCTATCAGTTGGGTGAGTGTAAATAGGTGATCAGTGACTCTTCGTCCTTTCCTGAAACCATTTTGAATTTCTCCTAAAAAACCTTTCTCTTCAATAACTTCCTCTAGTCTACCGTATATGACCTTACAGAATACTTTTCCGACGTTACTACTAACTGATATCCCCCTATAGTTATCTAGAACTTCCTTATCCCCCTTTTTGTGTATGAACGACACCTTACTTTCCCTCCACTCTCTGGGGACCTCTTGCTTTCGCAGAGCCAGGTTGAAAAGGTTTGTCAGGACTTCAATAAGTGCCTCCCCTCCATTTTTGAGGAATTCGTTCGGAATTTCATCAGTCCCTACCGCTTTACCATTTTTTAATTTCGAGACAACGTTCCGCACTTCTTCTGCCGTTATTTCGCTACATACACGATTGGATAGGTTCTCCTCCACCAGTGTATTTCTTTTTGGTGGGGACCCACTGCCCCATCGCCTATCGTTTATCTTTTCCCAGTGCTTGACTAACTCTGAAGCGATACGGCCTTTATCTTCTGTACTTTCCCCATCCACTTTGATACTCTGCACACTACTTTTCCCCCGTTTATTTATCCAGTTCCAAAAAACGTTTGAGCTCGAACCTCCCGTTTTCTTTATTGTTCTGGCAATACTGCAATTGCACTCCTTCCTGTTATTATTCTTTATCTCATTCACCTTTCTCCGTGCCAGTTCATATTCTCCTTTCATTAGTCTCGTGTCATTGTTATCCACCCCTTTAAGCTTCCTACTTCTTCTGTAAGCAGTGCATTTTACCTTCCTTTCTTTTATAGCCTTTTTCAGTCCCTCGTTAACCCTGTATCCAAGCTCTCTCGTTGGGACCCTCACCCTTCCTATACAATACTTCCCTGCCTATGTTAGGCTATTTACTATGCCATCTGAAATACTCTGGACATTTGCATCCCTAGGTATACATTAAAGATTTGGTTTTAGTTTTTCCCGAAACTGCTTCCAGTCGGCTCCTTGTTTTAGTCCCCAAACTTCCTTGAAGGTATTTCTGTCTCTATTCGTCTTTTTGCCCATAATCTTAACTGTTATCAGGTTGTGATCACTACCCAAGTCATTTTTTCCCTCGTCATCTATTTCTACATCTATAACCTCCCTCCATACGCTAATGTCAGTGAGTATAAAATCAATTATTGTTTTCTTATCGTTCCTCTCCCAGGTCCATTTACCCTTACATTTCGCATCCCTGTTCAGGATCTTTAAACCAAGCTCTTTTGATAGGTCCAACATCTTCCTCCCATTCGTGTTAATTTTCCTATCACCTCCCTGTATGCCCTCCTCCTTATCCCCGATGTGCCCATTGAAGTCCCCCATTAGGACAATACTGAACCCTCTGCTTCCAAGTTCTGTGATATTCGATCTAAGAGTTGTATATATTGAATCATTCCACTCGGGCTTACTTCCCTCCACAGCTAAGTATACAACACCAACGGCAACACTCCTGCTTCCTAACTTGATTTTTGCCCAGACTATTTCGTTGGATACTGGAATCTGAGTCCTTGCTTCTGTGAGATCTGTAATCAATGAGGGCTGTAATTCCTCTTTAGCGTAGATGCCAACACCCCCACCCCGTTTCTGACCCTCAGTTCGCCCAGCTCCTATCCACACGCAACACTTCATCTGATCAACCCGCTCATCCCGTCGTATCCACGTCTCACTTAGACCCATTATATCGAAGTCTCCTTCGTCCATCATTGTTGATATTTCGCTTACTTTCTTGTGCAGACCCTGGATGTTGCAGTACCCAAACTTAATGAATCTTTGTTTTTTTGTCATCACTGGCACATTATTATAACCCTGGTATGTCCCTGTATTGTGCATGTTTGTTGTTCTTCCTATGTTCCTATGTTCCCAGCATTTGCATGAGAAGTTTCTCAGGGATATCTTCTACAGAGCTTGTGCTCATATCGCGGATAAACATTCCTAGAGCGATGGGCGAAAGATGTCCGGGATGCTAATCGGCGGGATTGATCAAAAGGAGCACTTGTAAAAAAAAGTGCCACACTCTTGTGTTTTGAGTTAGTGTTGGAAAACCTCGACGAGAACGAGATGATGTATTGGTAGAAAAAATGACCGTGTATCTAGGGCAGCTGAGGGCTCTGGATTTCGAAATTAAGAAATTTCGGAAAATGCTGAGAGATCTCACGAATTATGATCGAGGAAGGATTTTTCATTTATTAAAGAAAAATCGACTCAGATCTTTGAAAAAAATGAAAATAATTATTAAATTAGGAAAACCCAAAAAAATTATATATCTTATTTTTTAAAAAAATGGATAGATCAATGAAACCAAATCGAAAAGGAGAAGAACGTCAAGAATTTCTCCAAAATGTGCTTTATGGAACGTTTGCCCATCTCGTGAGAAAAATATTCGAAGAGCATCGAAGGAGAGATGCGCCGGTTGCGAGTTCGGATGGGTCTACGGTCACGACTGTCAAGACGTGGAATACGATGACTCGATCGTCATGCGTCATGCGTTTCATGCCGGCATTAACCATTTACCCAACGCAGACGATATCAAAATTTATAATTTTAAATATCATTTTTTAAAATCTTTCCAAAAGTTCAACAAAACCATATCCTGCGACCCCCTCGTTGGAACTAGCTCGACGAGTTCGTTCCAACGAGGGGTCACATGATATGGTTTTGTTGAAAGTTTTTGAAATATAATATTTTTTCAACTGCTGAATTTACATATTACGCGGGCGGATGCGGCCGATTCGTTGGGTAAAGGGTTAAATATAGTACGCGAGTGCGGCTTGATCAGAATTTGGACGAAAACTGTCTTGCGCATGGAAGAATCGAGACCCACCGAATATGAATGTCGGACTTTTCGATTGCGAGCGAGTCGTCTTACGACCGATTGTCGAGGGCGTATTTTGGAATTATTGTTCGCGACGAAATCCAAATGCATTTAAAAAACATTCTTCCTGACAAAATCTTTTTTAGTTAACAATAGCGATGAAAGGAAGAGAGAAAGAGAGAGAGAGAGAGACTGGCATTGCTTTTTTTGTGAGTGTTCAAAGAAGACAGAGAAAAAAATTAAAAAATGAAACGAAAATGTCGATATGTTATTACCATCAATTTCCGAAATAAAAAAGAGAAAATTTAATATTTTATTTACGAAATAAAAAAAGAAATTTAACATTTCTTTTACAATGTTTTTGTTGTTTTTACAATCTTTTTTACTAAATCATATCTTTTATTGGTATGCGAGTTGCCACTTTCCCCTCTTTATTCATATATAGACACTCAATGACCATGTCTACTTTCGTTAATTTTTTCACATTATTGGGAGTTTCTTCTACGCGTCAATCTACGACACCTTTATCGATTTTCGGATATATCTTGTTTTTCTTTTAGATAAGAGTAAACGCCTTGAATTTTTTCTCTTCTTCCTTCATGAGCTTGGGATAAAATGTTCCAAATCTGAAAATAAATCGACTTGATCTTTCTTCAATATCAATTCCATTCTATTTTGGATCGATCCGCAAGTATACAGAAGAAGTCTCCTTGGCTACGAATCGAAATTAAGTATTTTTATTGTTTACTAATCATATATATTTCATTTTCAGGTTATTTTATTCAACTTTGTGGGGGGGGGGGGGGGTAGTTTAGTATAGTAACTGGGACAAAGTTAGGAGGGTCTTAAATAAAACTGTGAGCGCTAAGTTGTCGAACGGTTCGTCGTGTTGCCTTTTGTCGCGTGTTTACAGTTTTCCCTGTCCGATCGCGTAATTTTGTTTTGATGATGGCGAGCAAGTCTGTTCAGACGGAGGTAAGTATGGAGGTAAATACGTGTAATATCGCGGTCCAGGTCAACGGTGCCAACGGGGTAAGTATTGGTGTGCAGACAGAGGTCACTGGGGGTGTCGGTCAGAGCCGGGTTGGTGGGGCCACCGATGGCGATATTGGGCTTGAAGTTTGTAAACGGTGTTCTATGATGTATGGGGACTGTCGTTCGATGGGATATGGAGAGGTATGTGCAAACTGTCAGGAAATCCTCCGCCTACTTGAGACAATTGTTAAGTTTGAGGGGCAGATTGCTGAGCTGAAGGGAAAACTTGGTAGGGCGGGGCTGTCTGGAGTTACGCCTGTGAAAGTAGCTTTCCGAGAAGGATGGATGGTTGTCGGTGGTTCCAAGAGGAAACATGGGGGTAGAACCTTTGATGTGAATGAGGTAGGTGATGAGGTTGGGGCTGCTAGAAAAGTACGTAGGACAGATGAGGGGGGCCCAGGCCGGAGCAATGCTGTAAAGCGTTTGGCGTGGACTATCAAAAGTGGTAGGAAAGGGGGGCCAGAGAAGCAGGTAGATAGGGGTGTAAAGCCCAAAGGCAGTGGGGAGTACAGCACCAGAAACAGATTTGATGTGCTCGATTCGGAAAAGTCAGAGGAGGGGATGGAGGTAGTTGCAACAGATAGTAGCTTGGGGTCTAGGCCAGGAAAAAGGAGGAGGGATCCGGGAGAAGACCAGGGGAGTAGTCCAGGTAGTTCAGGGCCTGGAAAGAGACGGAGGGACAAGGATAGGAGTAATCCTAGGTCAAAGATACCGATACCGATAGTGATTCCGAGTGGGGCTGTTGGAGAGGAAGAGGACGCTGTAAACAATAGGAGACTAGAGGAGATAAATAGGGCGAGGGCCAAAAGTAAGTTGGTGGTTGCGGGAAGTAGCATAGTTCGGGGGATCGACAAGGTTGTCTGTGGTCCGGACAGTAAAAATAGAACAGTTCTGTGCTTTCCGGGGGCTAAAGTGGAGGACCTGAGGGATAGAGTGGACGGTATTGTAGCTGGGTCAGGGCCTGATCCGGTAGTGGTATTACATGTGGGGCCCAATAATATCAGGGAGAGGAAATCAGTTCGTTTGGTGGACACATACAAGGACCTAATTAGTAAGCTACTTACCAGGAATGCTCGGATCATCGTTTCAGGGGTGCTCCCCGTTATGGGTGGTGGGAATGAGAGGAACTCGCGGTTTATGGCACTAAACGAGGAGCTGGAAGAGCACTGCAAAGACTTGGGAATACATTTCATTGACCACTGGGATTCATTCTGGGGACAAGGAGAGTTGTATGGGTGAGACGGATTGCATTTAAGTAGGATGGGTACAGACCTGTTGGGCCAAAAAATGTTACAGGTGGCTGGGCCTTTTTTGGAGAAAAGGGGGGTAGGGGACCACAGCCGATAACCCAGAGGGGCACAAATGCTGGGAACATAGGAAGAACAACAAACATGCACAACACAGGGACATACCAGGGGTATAATAATGTGCCAGTGATGACAAAAAAACAAAGATTCATTAAGTTTGGGTACTGCAACATCCAGGGTCTGCACAAGAAAGTAAGCGAAATATCAACAATGATGGACGAAGGAGACTTCGATATAATGGGTCTAAGTGAGACGTGGATACGACGGGATGAGCGTGTTGGTCAGATGAAGGGTTGCGTGTGGATAGGAGCTGGGCGAAATGAGGGTCAGAACGGGGTGGGGGTGTTGGCATCTACGCTAAAGAGGAATTACAGCCCTCATTGACTACGGATCTGACAGAAACAAGGACTCAGATTCCAGTATCCAACGAAATAGTCTGGGCAAAAATCAAGTTAGGAAGCAGGAGTGTTGCCGTTGGTGTTGTATACTTAGCAGTGGAGGGGAGTAAGCCCGAGTGGAATGATTCAATATATACAACTCTTAGATCGAATATCACAGAGCTTGAAAGCAGAGGGTTCAGTATTGTCCTAATGGGGGACTTCAATGGGCACATCGGGGATAAGGAGGAGAGCATACAGGGAGGTGATAGGAAAATTAACACGAATGGGAGGAAGATGTTGGACCTATCAAAAGAGCTTGGTTTAAAGATCCTGAACAGGGATGCGAAATGTAAGGGTAAATGGACCTGGGAACGGAACGATAAGAAAACAATAATTGATTATATACTCACTGACGTTAGCGTATGGAGGGAGGTTATAGATGTGGAAATAGATGACGAGGGAAAAAATGACTTGGGTAGTGATCACAACCTGATAACAGTTAAGATTATGGGCAAAAAGACGAATAGAGACAGAAATACCTTCAAGGAAGTTTGGGGACTAAAACAAGGAGCCGACTGGAAGCAGTTTCGGGAAAAACTAAAACCAAGTCTTGAATGTATACCTAGGGATGCAAATGTCCAGAGTATTTCAGATGGCATAGTAAATAGCCTAACAGAGGCAGGGAAGGATTGTATAGGAAGGGTGAGGGTCCCAACGAGAGAGCTCGGATGCAGGGTTAACGAGGGACTGAAAAAGGCTATAAAAGAAAGGAAGGTAAAATGCGCTGCTTACAGAAGAAGTAGGAAGCTTAAAGGGGTGGATAACAATGACACGAGACTAATGAAAGGAGAATATGAACTGGCACGGAAAAAGGTGAATGAGATAAAGAATAATAATAGGAAGGAGCGCAGTTGCAGTCTTGCCAGAACAATAAAGAAAACGGGGGGTTCGAGCTCAAACGTATTTTGGAACTGGGTAAATAAACGGGGGAAAAGTAGTGTGCAGAGTATCAAAGTGGATGGGGAAAGTACAGAAGATAAAGGCCGTATCGCTTCAGAGTTAGTCAAGCACTGGGAAAAGATAAACGATAGGCGATGGGGCAGTGGGTCCCCACCAAAAAGAAATACACTGGTGGAGGAGAACCTATCCAATCGTGTATGTAGCGAAATAACGGCAGAAGAAGTGCGGAACGTGGTCTCGAAATTAAAAAATGGTAAAGCGGGAGGGACTGATGAAATTCCGAACGAATTCCTCAAAAATGGAGGGGAGGCACTTATTGAAGTCCTGACAAACCTTTTCAACCTGGCTCTGCGAAAGCAAAAGGTCCCCAGAGAGTGGAGGGAAAGTAAGGTGTCGTTCATACACAAAAAGGGGGATAAGGAAGTTCTAGATAACTATAGGGGGATATCAGTTAGTAGTAACATCGGAAAAGTATTCTGTAAGGTCATATACGGTAGACTTGAGGAAGTTATTGAAGAGAAAGGTTTTTTAGGAGAAATTCAAAATGGTTTCAGGAAAGGTCGAAGAGTCACTGATCACCTATTTACACTCACCCAACTGATAGAATCAACAAAGGCTGAAAAGAAAAAGATGTTTCTGGCATTTCTAGATGTGAAAAAAGCGTACGACCGAGTGTGGAGGGAAGGTATGTGGCGAAAGCTCGAGGGCATCGGACTAGGGGGTGACTTTGTGGGAATCATGAAAGCACTGTATACAGATGTGCAAAGCCAACTCAGTCTAGGGAGTATCACTACAAAACGAGTCCCTATGGATATAGGCCTCAAGCAGGGGTGTATCTTTTCACCGATTTTGTTTGCATTGTATGTTAAAGATTTAGGGGACGAACTAATTCAGAGTGCGGAGGGGGTAAATGTTGGAGACATGAAGGTACCAGGCTTATTCTTTGCGGACGACATGGTGTTAATGTCTAGAACTGAACAGGGGCTAGAGAAACTGCTGGAAATTGTTGGTAGATATGGGAACACTTGGCGGCTCGAACTAAATGAAAATAAAAGCAAGGTAATACCCGTTGGACGCAAGGTAGATATGACGAAGAGATGGAGAGTGGGGGAGTTCTCAATCCCGAAGGGGAAAACAAACGAATCACTGTAGGAGAAACGGGAGAGTATGAGAATCTAGGGGTAAGCATAAATATAACGGGAAGAGGGGTGTACAGAAATTACTCAGCCAAACTGATTCTGAAGGGGAAAAGAATTCTTAACCAACTAAAACTTTTAGGGAAAAATAGTTTCAACAAGGTCTTTGTGGGGAAAACACTGTGGGAGAGGGTGGGTTTACCAAGTATAACGTATGGCACGGACGTGATTCCATTAAACCAAACCGTTATTAAGAAGTTGGAAAGTACTCAGAATGATGCCGGCAGATGGATAACAGGGTCGAGTAATGCTGCAGCTTTGGAAGCAGTAAGGGGGGAGCTTGGGTGGATGAAAATCAAGGACAGGGTAGATTTGGGAAAACTGTGTTACTTTAACTACTTGAGAAACCTGCCTGACAACCGGTGGTGCAAATTGATGCTCGATACCATTTGGAATTCTAATATAGATACGGGGTGGTCAAAACATGTGAGGGAACTAATGGACAATTACTCTATAGAGGTCACAAACATAGAAGTAGGAATGAAAGAAGGCAAAAGGTTTGTCAAAGAGAGAGTCATGGAAGATTGCAATCGAAACTGGCGAGCAGGGGTTAGCGTGAAAAGATCACTGCAGGGGTTACAATATAAAGAAAAGCCAGCTTTTGAGAAGTACCTAGATGGCACCTTTGGAGGGTCACTGCTGTTCAAACTGAGATCAAGATCACTGGAGCTTCGGGGAAAAATTGGGAGAGATGAAGAAAAGGGATGCCAAATGTGCCACTCTGGAGTAGTGGAGACCCTGGAACATTTTCTCTTGGAATGCCCACAGTATATACCTCATAGAATAAAATTTACTGGAAGAATAATGCAGAAGTGGGGTGAAGAAATAAAGGATAGATGGCTGAAGGGGGACACGAGGGAGAGGGTAGGAATGCTTATTGAAGAAATTGAAAAAGAGGAAGTGAGGGACACTATTAAGCAGTTTATATCTGAATGCTGGGAGGAGAGGAGGGGAAGGGGGGGGGGTGCAGGGGGAATGATGGCCTTCTCTTATGAGGACCGCGACAAATCAGCGGCTGGCCAAAGAGTTATTATTATCTATAATTCTCCTGTTCTTATTCAAATTGTATCATATCGACGTCTTTCGATTGGATTGGGTGAGGTTTCAAATAAAAAGATTTACTACCATATGCCTTGCAATGGAACGATTCTTTTCATTTCGATTTTTCTTACCATTGCCATTTCTTTTCTTTTTTTGTGTGGGTGTGATTAATTTTAAATGTTATTATTTTTTATTTCTCGTTACATATATAAAAAAAAAATCTAAAAATTTACAATTTTTTTTTAAAATGCTTTTAAATTAAATTATATTTGTTATGTGCAAAATTTAATTTTTTTATGATTAATGGATTTTGTTTTATTTCTGATATATGAAGTTCATATTTTTATTTCTTATATATAAGAATAAAAAGGAAAACAAAATTAAAGTTTGAAGGACGAAATAGAAAATTTTTATAAAAAATTCGAAAGTTTTGCCAAAAAATAGAATGTTTGCTGATCATTTTTGAAAGTTTGAGAAAAAAAGGTCTTCCCATTACACAAACCAGGCGGACTCGCTACGACAGGCAATGGCGTCTTTCCTGTGGCGAGTACCTCTTTGGAATAAGCTGCCCGACCACCTAAAGGGACAACAGACACTGGAAAGCTTCAAAAAGGCACTAAAATCCCACCTGTTCACGCAACATTTCTGTGTGCGTTAGAAGTGTATTCTCCACGTGTTCCATTTCATGCATTTGCTATATATACTATTAAAAAACAGGGGATATTGGATAAAAGTGAGATCTATGAAGACATATATTTAGATTTTCATCAAAAAGACAGTTGAGACATTACACTGTGACATCTGGTGAATGACTTCAGCGATAGTTGGGTGGCTGACAAGCATACATTCCACGCACCGATCTGTAGAAGACATGGACAGTCAGTCAGTCAGAGAATTTACCACATTCAGTCCAGGACCTCAAAAATCCACCTCGGTTCGTGAGACAAACGCGGATCCAACGTGGCATACTCCTCACCAACCGATTGCTTTGTATTATTCTATTACTGGTATAGGTAGTACGTTTTGGCAGGTCAAGTGGTATTATAATCGTTTGTTTAGAATCGGGGCTGAGGATGCATTGTATATACCGCTGCAGGTCCCCTGTTAGTCCTCGGTATTATTAACCAACCGATTGCTTTGCATTGTTCTATGACTGGTAGAGGTAGTGCGTTATGGCAGGTCAAGTGGTGGTGTGGGGTGGGGGTAATGCCTGGCAGTATAGAATAACAGTATAAAATGGATGATATATATCTCTGTGCCCCCCCCCCCCCCCCCGTGTTATACACAGTTTTTCTGAGCGTCTCAGACAGTCCACCTAAAAGACTGCTAGAATGGCTATAGTTCTCCAATTAGAACTAACTCAAATAAGCCACGAATGCATAAACACTAAAGTGCAAACAAATGCGACAGTCAAATCAATAGACTGTGACAGTCACTTCAGTTCTCCAATTAGAGCTGTTTCAAACAAGCCATAAAAAGGCATAAACAATAGAGTGCAAACAAAACACACTCAGTCTTGCATAAACACCTGGTCCTCGGACAAAAACAGAACAAGGTGTGAAACATAATTGACGGTCGAGCCAACGCCTCCCGAAAATCAAAACGATTTTATTATTGGTGCAATAAACCAAGTATCATATTTCCTTAAAATAGCAATATATGAAATTACAACAAACAGTTGATAATATATTGCTCAGAACCTGAACAACAGCAGTGTTCAAATTCAAGTCTCAGCCATATGTGAAAGCTGTAACATTCAACGAATTGGTATTAAGTGGCGCTCACCCATAGCGACCTATATTTCCTATATACCACAATACATTACCGACCAAGAATCGGTAATCTCAGACTTACATAAATTGAAGTCTTCAGGTATTTGTTTATTTGATAAAACCGGGAAGGTTGAAACTAGTCATACACTGCGGATTAAATTCCAGGCAAGTACCAATAGGCTTCAGGCTAAACAAATGTTATACCGAAGCACATACGAATTTCAATGTACCACACTGAAATCAGCTCTTTTATCGCGAGCTCCACAAGCTCAGAAAGCATAATTATATAGTATAGTTCAGTCGCTTTCCGTCAGGGAACAATATCCTTCTGTTTGATGACAGTTACTTACTTAAACAATCCTATAAGCCTAATAATTAAAATGCACATTCCTCCAATGATGTAGCTAGCTCACACCGATAGGCCGTTTAAAAGGTCCTAGTCCATGTTGAAAACTGGTACGATTTTATATACAAAACATTGTATCGGCCCAATAATAGGGCAGCCAGCATCAATTTATTGGAAACAATAACAATCCTGGCTAGAATGGTCATATACTATGCTGGAAATTGATACGATCGTATATGCAAACCATTATTTCGACCTTATAGGGCGGCATCCATTTATTGGAAACAAGTACAGCCCTGGCGTCGTCTTATTGAAAACGCACATGCTTTCAACAATTTAGCATGCATCCACAAATGTGCCTTAGAGCGAGGGCTTGGGGTGGATGGAGGAAACGGGTAGCTAAGCCACTCACCCTTGGTCTTCCACCTGTGCCATCGATTATTACGCATACCAGATACTGATACGTTTTGGCGTCATTCAGCTTGATGCGCCATAGGGCGGATTTTAATTGTGCTTCGGAACTCACTGTCCGTCCACATTCTGCTGTCATCTAAGACCATCGACATTTCATCATAGCTTTTCCCTCGTTTATCTATGTGATTCACATATATTATGAAAAGAAGCGAGCTTTGGACCGATGACTGAGGTGTTCCCACTTCGACGATCACTTCCCCTGAATCTTCACCTTGTGTTTTAGGTTAGTTAGAAATTATATGATCCTCGGAATGTTAGTGGATAATCTTATTTTTGCTAGCTTATATCTCTACATGTCATTGGAGCATACCGAGACGCACGTTTTTTCTTCATCCGAGAAAAGTGTTGTTCCTATTTCATTTTGACCTTTCATATAATCGACCATTATATATACGTGTTCTATTACTTCCTCCTGACTGCTATATGCTCCTTGCCATTTGTTGAAAAAATTGATTGATTCGAGATAGCTGTGGAGTCTCATAGTGAGAATCCGTTCGAATAGTTTCCAACACAGCTAAGCAAGCTAATTGGTCGGAAATTAGAAGGGTTGCAATGGAGCTTGTCTGGTTTAAGGGGGTCTTTGTCTGGTATAACTGAAATTACATGGTGGCGGCAACTTTTATAATGCCACAGCATGAACGATCATATTGTATACGTAGTTAATTATTCTTCACACCATTTTCTTAAGATTGACATTAAGTCAAGCTGTAAATCTCCTACCGGGTAATAATATAATACTGGTTTCTGCTGTTAATGGTGTTTTCATACAGAGAATTAATGACCAAAACACGAAATCGACATCTTGAAGTTTTCATAGCAGGCGCCCACGAAATTAAATCCCCACGAAAATGTCACAGTTCATAAGAAAGCGAAAACATAACCCCCGAAACTGAGAGATTTTGGACATTTTTCTGCACCCTGTAGAAGAGAAAATAATTTTCGTCACTAGAAAGAGATTCGGACCTGAACCCAACTGGGACCATTCCAAGAATTTGATATCGTTGGTCTCTGCAAACGTGACAGTTCAGTAGAAGGTGATCGTTTGAAGAGTTTTATCCCGAACTGGCGATAAATCAGAAATTAAAAGTACCCACTGGGCGATTCAGAACCACCCTCCTGGACCACCCTGGCGTTGTCTGGTACGTCAGTGTACTGGGACAGAAGGAGTGATCCTTTACGGACCGCGGTCAAGTCTTGGATCGGTATCGTACCGGTGTTTTTGCCGTAAAGGTGGCATCACTACTAAGAGCCCACGAAAATGTCACAGTTCATAAGAAAGCGAAAACATAACCCCACGAAACTGGGAGATGTTGGATATTTTTCTGCACCCTGTAGAAGAGAAAATAATTTTCGTCACTGGAAAGAGATTCGGACCTGAACCCAACTGGGACCATTCCAAGAATTTGATATCGTTGGTCTCTGTAAACGTAACAGTTCGGTAGAAGGTGATCGTTTGATGATTTTTATCCCGAACTGGCGATAAATCAGAAATTAAAAGTACCCACTGGGCGATCCAGAACCACCCTCCTGGACCACCCTGGCGTTGTCTGGTACGTCAGTGTACTGGGACAGAAGGAGTGATCCTGTACGAACCGCGGTCCAGTCTTGGATCGGTACCGTACCGGTGTTTTTGCCGTAAGGGTGGCATCACTACTAAGAGCCTCTTTAGTGGCAAGAGGTACATCTTTAGGGACAAGTGACGGCTTGTAGTGTTTTATCAGAGAATAAAATCTGGAATTTTGAGATAACCTATTTACCATTCATCTGCATATAATAAAGAGGACCGATTACAGGACAGGCATAGTGGACGGGTCACAATCCACGGGTATTTATTTCAAATCAAATAAATTTACCAAGATTAGCATTCAATTTCAACAGAATATTACATGAACAGAAGTAGATTCAGCAGTAAACTTGGAGCTTATTCAACGCAGTCGCCGAACATTTTGAAACAAAGGAGATATGAACAGTTGGCATATCGAACCAGTTTTGCTTCTGTATAGAACCAAAACTGGTTCGATATGCCAACTGTTCATATATCCTTTGCTTAATAATGATTTGAGACAACCTCGTATAAGCTCTAATCTTACGGCTGAAACCCCTTCAATTTATGTTTGATTCTGTTAATATTTAATGCTAATCTTTATAAATTTATTTGCTTTGAAATAAATGCTGTTTAAACAGAACTGGTTCCATCCCAGGGACAAGATTAGAACCAGTTTTGGTTCTAAAGAGAACCTATATTTTTTGCAGTGTACTGTAACAGCCGTTGAAGACAGATTTAGATTTCGGGATTCTCATGTCCCCAGCTACGCCGAATAAAGCAGTTGGGACTGGCGACAGTGCAGGTGAAAGAAGGCTCTCATGTCTACATCGCGTGAGTCTGATTTGGGACCTATGACTCCAGGGTAAATGAGATTACAATCGAATAGCTTCGCGTCCTCGACCTTGATCGATGACATCGTCACCACAGGAATTAATAGAGGACATAGAACATTCTAGCACTCGGGCGACGATATGATATCGAAAAACACTTGGGAGTTGTTTTCTCGAAATCTTTCTTTTATTTTCCTCCGAGTGCAAGAGCCGTGTCCTCATTGACAGGTTCTGGAGGAATCTGTCTATTAGCGATATTATACCGCTAGGATGTAGACGGGGGTTTCATCGGATTTCTGGCTATACAAATACCACTTTACCCAACGAATCGCCCGCATCCGCTCGGATAATATGCAAATTCAGCAGCTGAAAAAATATTATTTTTCGAAAAATTTCAACAAAACCATATCATATGACCCCTCTTTGGAACGAGCTCATCGAGCTCGTTCCAAAGAGGGGTCACATGATATGGTTTTGTTGAAAATGTTTGAAAAAATTTAAAAAATGATATTTAAAATAATACATATTGAAAGCGTCTGCGTTGGGTAAAGGGTTAACTGGCAGCATTTCTCGCTTTCCCCTCTTCTTTGTGCTGCTGGCGAGGATCACAGGTAGATTCTCTCATTTGAGAAATATCGTGGACTATTTCTCCAGAAAAATAAGACCGAGGGCCCACACTTTTAAACTCTCTGTCTCTATTTATTTATTTGTTTATTTATTGTGGTTTAAAGGCACTTTCGACAGCCTGGGTCACCTCGTGTTGTACAGTTTTCCGGGTGGAGGAAGCCGGAGGGAACCACTGAGTAACGGTGACCTACTGCTAGACTCGCCAACGTACTAACTCCGGACAAGCAGCGTTAGCATTGGTTTTAGACAAGTGCACCATCGACGAGCAGTACGCCTTAGTACACAGCGGCGCCGTGTACCCACATGGGCATTCGGGGTGAAGTGCTTTGTACAAGGGCACAACGCAGTAACCACTGACGGGGAACGAACTGTGAAACTTTCGGTTTGAAGTCCAAGCGGTAACCACTGAACTACAGCACGCCCTAGTTACTGGCTTTAAAGATAATTTAATCATTTGCCCCGCCTCTGCGTTTGATTGGTTGAAAGCATACAGCGTGAAAGTCGTCAAAATCGTATAAACCAAATCACGTAATGAATTGGAATGTCAACACGTTCGCACATGTATCCGATCCAACTTTGAAGACCCTGGAAGCTTCGCCCACTCAGTCCAATTGTCACCGTGAGGGCGTGACGACAGACTGATAGATGGATAACAAGCTTGTAAGCAAGATCAATGATCGTTTTTTCATCGCCTCCAGTCAGCAAGAATATAATGATAATTTCTCGGGAACAATTGAATTTAATAAAAATATACCGAAGTGGGAGACGAATAAAATATCCATACATCCAAACATGATTTTGGGGGAACTTAAAAAAATGTTTTTAATGATATTGTTACGTGACTTGCTAAATATCTGTCGTCTGCGATCGCAAATCAAAACAACAAACAATTTGACAATGAATGACGTGACCTGTTTGTGGCACACTTTCCTGAGTTTGACTGTTGTCTTTTGCGAAAATTAAAAGTTTTTTGTTCACGTACACATAGTTTTTTTTATATTTTAATATTACAGCCGGATTAAATTATAAGAAATAACTGTTGTTTTCCTTCGGTTTATATCGCATCAACCGAAGGAAAACAACAGTTATTTCTTAAATACCTAATACCCTAGACTTCCTAGTGTGTCGTACATGCCTCCCTTTCAAAAAGTGTTGGAGAACATTTGGAGTTAATCTTTCCATCGCCCTAAAGGCCTTATCGAACATAATTAGCATGACCTGACGCGAAGAAGTAAGGCAACATTCAGGGCCGCGGCGAGCGAGCGAGCGAGTTGTTGGGGCCCTCCCCCAGAATTTGTTTTAACTTAGCGCTAGGAGGAGCATTCTCCGGGATTGTCTTGACAATATCTGCACAATTATTTCCATACAATTTGGGTAACTGATTACCAGTATTTCCATAGATAATCGTGACCACGTCGATGCCTGATAAACCGGTGGAAAACCAACAAATTAGAACAAGTGGTTTTCGTATGAATGGAACCTGATCAATAATGCAAACACACAGGCCTTTAAATTCTTCCCAACTAACGACGGTAAACGCTATGCTCAAATAAGATAATTGCGCCCAAATTATGAGTAGTTTGAAACTTTTTCCAAAGTTTTGCAGTGTTTCGGCAACATATAGTTTGGCCAGGTTTCCCTGATGCTTGTAATATAGCTTAAGCTTACCTTCGAATCAAACAATGCAACACCTAAATAACTTTTAAAAAAACCCCACAGAGTTCGCCACAGAAAAACAATCGCCGTCGACAGTGTCGTATACTTCTTTTCTGTGGCGAATTCTATATGATCATGAACTGAAAGCTTGAGATCAATTGTATTCATGTGTATGGCAGTTCTGAGTAAACGCCATGCGTAATTTAGCTTACACTCAAATAGGCCTTTGGCTCGAGACTGGGAAACTAAGAAGCCTTCTCGAGTTAGTCGAATAAACTTACGTCAAAGGTGGTGGAAACTAGTGATAATGGTGAAGACCTATAACAAGGGGTTGTAAACTATCATTTTAAGACGGGGACCGAAAACCTAAAACAGACGCCAAGAAGAGAGAAACGCCGGCGATTTTTCGCCAACCATGCAAGCCACATCCATATTTGCCGTTGTGCCCAAATTAGACTGATCTAAAGGTCTCAACGTCGGAGGCCCATCCTAGAAGGCTTCTGACGACTTTCAGCTCATACGTATCGATAGGTCACGCTACACTTTTTAAAAAACTACAGATCCCGGTGCTCATGCTCCTGGACTATTGTTCTCCTTAACCCCCTCTCAGTGCTAGTGGTAACATTTGACTAACCGCCACCAAGTGAAGTGGTCAGTCACCCTTCCGCTGTGCCATGACAAATAACAGCATGATGAACACAGGTTTGATGGAGCAATCAACTCTCTTACCTCACATTTCTTATAACTTAACGTCAAGATCATGAGGACATTCAAGTGTTCCATGGATGAAAATATCTTGTAATTCCTTAGCTAGTAAGCGGAAAGGCCGCACATTCATTTGGAATTTTTTACCGCTCAACATTTTCCCAACACCTCCGAAAACTGACTCAAGCAATTTAGACAGCTGATGGCCGTGTTCCGAAATTTAACCTACGATAGAATATTTTGAAAGGTAAAGTGTTAAAGAGGTCATTAGAGCCTATAGTAAATTATAATAAAATAATATAAGAGTATCTGAAAGTACTCGGCAGGCAGAATATTCTCGTGTAGAATAGGGATGCATTAAATTTTGTTGTACTATAAAACAGCAAATCTGGTGAATACTGCAAGGTATGGTATACCTACCAATCAACGCACCCATTCTTTTTAGCAAATACCAGATGCGCTTGTGGGTGTATATTTCAATAGCCACACAACTGTCAGTGTATTATCTACGCATTGACGAAGGCTAGGAAAGGCCTCTCTATAATATCATTCAAGCTAAGGGGAACCAAACCTGTACTTTGATAGTGACGACTATCGGACATTTTGGTATGGTACGTTGTTAGGTTTGATTGGGTTATTTTTCTCTACAAGTGGTGAGGACGTTCAGCTTGATAAGAACTTGGCAGTTAGTTGGTAAAGTATTCCATTGTTCTGTCAGCTTAGACCTGATTTCAAAACTCGAACAGTCACGTGATGTTCAGCCAGTTTCAACCGGCATCAGGTGGTTTTGAAGGGGCTATCACGAGCTCTCCTAACAGAGGATATCCTCCAGACCGACGTCCATTGAAGTTTGAAGATTCTTGTTATGGTCTGTGAACGGACTGGTGGGGGCACTTCACTGGCAATGAGAGCCTCGTGTCACCTGACCTCCTGAATGAGTCACTCGAGATCTCGGGATGCTTACCTCTTTTGGCGCAGAATAATCTGAGAAACAGAATTCTTAGCGCCTTATATTCATCAGGAATTTTACAGAAAGTATAGGTTGTTAGACTAAAGCGTTATTATTTTAAAAGATGTTCTAATGATCTCATTGACAGTTTTTCAAATGATTTCCTGTATATATTTAAATGGCACCTTTATGCTTTCAAGGGACGATATCGTTGTTCATGCATAAGACATAAATGGTGCATGAAACATAGGAATACGTATCTTTTTTTAACCCTTTACCCAACGAATCGGCCGCATCCGCCCGCGAACTATACAACTTCAGCAGTTGAAAAAATATTATTTTTCAAACAATTTCAACAAAACCATATCATGTGACCACTCGTTGGAATGAGGTTGAAAAATTTGAAAAAAAAATGATATTTAATATAATAAATTTTGATATCGTCTGCGTTGGGTAAAGGGATAAAAGCACTTAGAAATGGACGCGCACAGTTGGCTAAACTGACTACTACAGTACCTTTCCGCGGTCTGCCGTCTGTCGACTTTAGTCACCTGTCGCGCCAAAAGTGTTAATAAGCATGAATTTGCAATTCTGCTTAAAATCCGCCACGTTCTACTCTATATAACTGCCAGCAGAACTCCAGGACAGATACCAACGATCACAGTACGGTAAGTCGCAATAGTGGAAACAATCTTATACACTGCAAAAATATAGGTTCTCTTTAGAATCAAAACTGGTTCGAATCTTGTCCCTGAGATGGAACCAGTTCTGTTTAAACAGTATTTATTTCAAATCAAATAAATTTATAAAGATTAACATTAAATATTAACAGAATTAAACATAAATTGAGAGGGTTTCCGTCGTAAGTTTAGAGCTTATACGAGGTTGTCTCAAATCATTATTAAGCAAAGAAGATATGAACCGTTAGCATATCGAATCAGTTTTGGTTCTATACAGAACCAAAACTGGTTCGATATGCCAACTGTTCATATCTCTTTTGTTTCAAAATGTTTGGCGACTGCGTTGAATAAGCTCCAATTACTGCTGAATCTACTTCAGTTCATGTAATATTCTGTTAAAATTGAATGCTAATCTTGGTTAATTTATTTGATTTGAAATAAATACTGTTTAAACAGAACTGGTTCCATCTCAGGGACAAGATAGGAACCAGTTTTGATTCTAAAGAGACCTTATATCTTTTACAGTGTACTCGTTGTCTTGTTCGTAATCTTTGGCTGAGCAGGAGGTCTCGACTGCCCCAATAGAAGCTAATGTTAGTCGAGTATTGGTGAAGAAGTACTGTTAGAAATATTTTGATGCTTTGAGACTATTTTAATATTTTTAACGTAGGACGTGGTGAAATTTTTAAGACTTGTGTATTGATAATCATAAAAGGGACCTGCTTGTCCGAGTTGTCTTTTGCTGCAGAAGTTACAAAGTTAACAAACGGATCAGAAGGTTTGCAACTTAAAAGAACCACAACCTCATGCCAGGGACATGTTGGTAACATTACAAAACCACTAGACGAGTTTTGAGCCACGGCCATTAACGCTTATTATGCCACATACTGATGGGCTCCACAAAACCCATCAACATATGCATACCACTTAACCTGGACATGACACTATGGAACTTTCTGGTTGGGACCAGCACACCTGGAGAGATACTTTCTATAACTGTTGATCGGCTGTGAACTTCTGTCCAGCGGAAGAGTGAGCCGTTTCGCTTCTGAAATAGCCGTGATTAGTGTTTCAATATCAACAGGGGGCACATCTGTCAATGGAAGATATATTGCTTTCGTTGATAGCCCGGAACCATACCGCTGTCATGACAAGACTTTATGTTGTAACTGTTAAATTCTGGGCAGTTTTCTGAACTGACGATGTCTTTAAAGAAACTGAAGTCGAGTTTCATAGCTCTCTGCTTGGTGATGGACATAACAGTAAGAAGTTACCCTGTGGTACCAAATTACTATCAGGAATTTCTAGATTCACCAAACTGGGTTGTTTCCAAACTATAATCAATAGGCTGGTACATTTCAACTTTCTTCAGCCTTGGAGACTCCCGTTTTATTACCAGCTTGTGCTTACCAGCTTGTGCCATCGGGCGTGCTAGAGAATGGATGCTGAATTTCCCATTTTGCGATTAAACATCATCATCAAAGTTATCGGCACCGAACTGAAACAAACCGCCTGATCAACTAGAAATAAGTTTGTTATTGCTTGAGGTTGAGGCAGCCGTCGATTTCTTGAATCGGGGGAGCTCGTCGTATGTACATGTTATGCAAAAATCATTCATTGCCTGGATCATCTCTTTGCAGTCTCATAACAAAACTCCCAGATCCACTTTCAGTGGCGTAACAACACCTTTCATGATAGCAATGGCTATATTGCATATTAACCCTTTGAACCCTAGCGGCCGTTTTTCCGGCCAGCATGATACGTCATAACGTCATTAAATAGGATGGCTGTTCAGTAAATGTGTGGGGTAGACCAATCAATATTTTCAACGTATAGCCCCGAGGCTTGGTCTATCCCAGATAATGAAAATTAACTCTTCTAATTGCTGCCATTGAACTGGCATAGAAGATACCACTTGAGTTTAAAGGGTTAATAAAACTGACAGAGTAGTGTCAAGTTTTGGGAACTCCTTACTGAATACACTTAGGCATTATTTCTATATTCAAATGCGAGTCATAACTGTTTGGATCATGTTGGATAGAGTTGGGATATTGCGTTTTTAAGGGCTCTCATTTGCGCCAATGGTGTCGTCGACAATCTATTTGACTATGCTCACAATAGACCATACACGGTCCCATATTGCAAGTATTAACGCTACAGATGGAGAACTTAAAACTAGAAAGCTAGCTTCCAGTTTGACTAACTCAACTGGGATCACGGATTTTTGAGCTCTGAGTTTTCTATTTAAAATTCTCTGTTTAGGGTTATGGACGTTACGATCGACAGTAATGTAGCACCACTATTATAGGGCAAAGTATGGCGGCCCTCAAAGGGATTCTGAAAGAATTCGAAATAGTACAGCTTGTCGGGTTGTTTGTGGTAATTCTACGACTTAAACGAGGGTTTTGGGGTAAATCCAAGCCAGGAAATTACTCTAGTTCAATCGAACTTACACCCTGTGCCCCTCGGTATCATAGCACTACATACTAAACTGATAAAATGGGGAATCCGTAGTAAATAAATTCGTTTTGGGTGATTTGGAGGGATTGTCGGGTTTATTTGGGTAATTCTGCGAATCGTAAATTACTCCTGTACACAGGAACACACCCTCTGAACATACCCCTGTCTTGTTATGGGCATTTGGGTCACATAGCAACCACGTGCTACCATAGAAACCAAGATGGCGGCCTCCAGTATACAAAATGGACGACGGAAACACGTACCAACCTAACAACACGCGCAGAGCATGCGCACTAACACCACGCATCACTATGGAGATGACGTCACAGATGGCCGCTCACGCGGGTTACCATGCCAACCAAACATGGCGCCACCAGGTCATGTGACATGACGTCACTTCCCCCTCCTGCCCTCACTCCGGCCAATTCATCCCTCCCCTACACTACTAACAGGCATTAGATTCGAACATTAACCCTCTGAGTCATAACTGTTTGGATCATATTGGATAGAGTTGGGACACGGCGTTTTTAAGGACTCACATTAGCGCCAATGGTGTCGTCGACGGTCCATCTGACTATTCTCATGGTCCCATTTTGCAAGTATAAACGCTACAGACGGAGAACTTAAAACTAGCAAGCTATTACTGAAGATGCCAGAAAGCTTTGAAACCAAGAAAGATAAATCCTCGCATCCGCAATTCGTATATTTAGCTTGGATTTCGGCTGAACACAACCGCCTGAAGTGGAGTTTCCAGTTTTCCGGGCGCGTTTGGTGGCAATCAGAATGGTACCGAGCATCAGCAGGATGTAGATCACCAAATGAACCACTGACGCGTACTCTAATACCTTCAGACCACCTGTCGCGGTGTCTCTTATATTTCTGGAGGATGACTTCGTTTGGAGATAGACAACAATCCATTGATTTCATCTATTTGTAAACATCTGCGGGCCCCCACCTCGGTGGATGTCTGAAGTCTTTTTGTACTCGACACTCACAGCCGCAGGACAACAATCTCATTTAAAGTTGAATGAGCCAAAACCGGAGACGAAACCATTCTTATACGAGTACATAACTGGAGAGCGGATGACACTCTTGGAAATTGCCATTTTTTAAAAGATCATTTTCTCATTTTCTCACCCCCTAGCTGCGTCCTGTCACATTTTTGCATTTTTTTTGTACGAATGTCAAAGAATAGCCATGAATTCAAATTTCCAAGATTGATCACGATTTTAAAAATAAATCTCTCCCAATTGGCTTCACACAAGACCTTACACAACCTTCGCATGTCCTTCATTCGACCTAGTACGGTCCATCACGTCTGTAGTAAGAGTATATTAAGAGTATATTAAGATTTTCCAAGCCGATCAAGTACGAATCGACACGGCCCTGTACGGTGCTCGCATGACAGCAGTACGAACTTGTACGAACTAGTAGCATGATGAAAGGCCTAGCCACAATTGCATCACGTTCTAATACCTTAAAAAGATCTTACCAGTTAAATTCTTAATAATCTGACGATCATGGTATAAATAAAATATACCCAAAGTAGCTTGGTGTACCAAATGTTCACCACTCGTGGTGAAGTGGTGTTAACCGCGCGCCAAAGGCTCGCGGTTAACACCACTTCCCCACTCTGGTACACCAAGATACTAAGGGTATATTCTATATGTAAACGTAAACTAACCAGATCCACGCGGACATAAAACAAGCATCTTCATTTATGCCTAGCCAAAGGCTCGCGGTTAACACTACTTCCCCACTCGTGGTGAACATTTGGTGCACCAAGCTACTAAGGGTATATTCTATATGTAAACGCGGACATAAAACCAGCATCTTCATTTATGCCTTTATTAAGGCTGTTACATAACCAAACGTATTTCTGCTCAGCGGTCCTTCTCTCAGTGTCGGTCAACTTTCCTTCCAGGACCTGAACTCGAATGTGAGCTACTGAGTGTCCCGATAGGTTGAAATATTTCGCCATCAGCAGGTCATCTCCATTAAGCCCCTGTCACATCTTTGTGATTTTTTGATGCGATCTACTACGACATGAAAATCTTAGACAATCGTGGATATCCGTACTGAGATCCGAACTACTTCGTAATCAATCGTGGATATCCGTACTGAGATCCGTACTACTTCGTAATCAATCGTGGATATCCGTACTGAGATCCGAACTACTTCGTAATCAATCGTGGATATCCGTACTGAGATCCGTACTACTTCGTAATCAATCGTGGATATCCGTACTGAGATCCGTACTACTTCGTAATCATTCGTGGATATCCGTACTGAGATCCGAACTACTTCGTACTCAATCGTGGATATCCGTACTGAGATCCGTACTACTTCGTACTCATTCGTTGCTATCCGTACTGAGATCCGTACTGCATCGTAATCATTCGTGGATATCCTTACTGAGACCCGAACTACTTCGTAATCAATCGTGGATATCCGTACTGAGATCCGAACTACTTCGTGATCAAACCGTGAATATCCGTACTACTTCGTAATCATTCGTTGATATCCGTGCTAAGATCCGAACTACTTCGTAATTATTCTTGAGTATTCTTGGATGACCGGCATACATGTACGGAAGTTTTAAACTGTCTAGAACTTTTACACTTCATCTTGTGTTTTTTTTAAATTCCGAACTGCGTCTACCGCTGTCGTACGTATTTTTCTTACATGGCTCATTACATTAGTACGAGAAGGAGCAAATAATATTTTCAAGATGCTCTAATGTGTTTCAAACAGAAGGAGCGCGTGAAGTACGGAACAAATGCAACAAGGGTAATTGATCCCCCTCCACCCCCGTATCTAGTTGAGTTGTGTTTTGTATTCATACTGATATTAAACGTGAATTAAATTCATAAACCTCTCCCCCGTACTCTGCCCGAATTGTGTTTTGTATTTATACTGAGATTAAACGTGAATTAAGTAGATAAACCTACACCTGTACTCAACCCAAGTCGTGCTTCGTATTTATACTGGTATTAAACGTGAATTGAGTAAGTAGTCCTGTCCGCCGGACGCTACCGGAGATGTGTTTTGTATTTATACTGAGATTAAACGTGAATTAAGTAAGTAATTCTGCCGCCGGACTCTACCGGAGATATGTTTTGTATTTATACTGAGATTAAACGTAAATTCAGTAAGTAATTCTGCCGCCGGACTCTACCCGAGTTGTGTTTGTATTTATACTGTGATTAAACGTAAATTCAGTAAGTAATCCTGCCGCCGGACTCTACCCGAGTTGAGTGTTGTATTTATACTGTGATTAAACGTAAATTCAGTATGTAATCCTGCCGCCGGACTGTACCCGAGTTGTGTTTTGTAGTTATACTGTGATTAAACATAAATTCAGTAAGTAATTCTACCGCCGGAGTCTACCCGAGTTGTGTGTTGCATTTATACTGTGATTAAACGTGAATTAAGTAAGTAATCCTGCCGCCGGACTCTACCCGAGTTGTGTTTGTATTTATACTGTGATTAAACGTAAATTCAGTAAGCAGTCCCCCCGCCGGACTGTATCGGAGTTGTGTTTTGTATTTATACTGATGTTAAACGTGAATTAAGTAAGTACTCCTGCCGACGGACTCAACCCGAGTTGTGTTTGTATTCATACTGAGATTAAACGTCAATTGAATAAGTAATCCTGTCCGTCGTACTCTACCGGAGATATGTTTTGTATTTATACTGAGATTAAACGTAAATTCAGTAAGTAACCCTGCCGCCGGACTCTACCCGAGTTGTGTGTTGTATTTATACTGTGATTAAACGTAAATTCAGTAAGTAATCCTACCGCCGGACTATACCCGAGTTGTGTTTGTATTTATACTGTGATTAAACGTAAATTCAGTAAGTAATCCTGCCGCCGGACTATACCCGAGTTGTGCTTTGTAGTTATACTGTGATTAAACGTAAATTCAGTAAGTAATCCTGCCGCCGGACTCTACCAGAGTTGTGTTTTGTATTTGTACTGAGATTAAACGTGAATTAAGTAAGTAATCCTGTCGCCGGACTCTACCCGAGTTGTGTTTGTATTCATACTGGGATTAAACGTCAATTGAATAAGTAATCCCGTCCACTGTACTCTACCGGAGATGTGTTTTGTATTTATACTGTGATTAAACATAAATTCAGTAAGTAATCCTGCCGCCGGACTATACCCGAGTTGTGTGTTGTATTTATACTGTGATTAAACGTAAATTCAGTAAGTCATCCTGCCGCCGGACTCTACCGGAGATGTGTTTTACATTTATACTGATATTAAACGTGAATTAAGTAAGTAATTCTGCCGCCGGACTCTACCCGAGTTGTGTTTTGTATTTATACTGATATTAAACGTCAATTAAGTAAGTAATCCTGCCGCCGGACTCTACCGGAGATGTTTTTTGTATTTATACTGATATTAAACGTGAATTAAGTAAGTAATTCTGCCGCCGGACTCTACCCGAGATGTGTTTTGTATTTATACTGAGATTAAACGTGAATTAAGTAAGAAATCCTGCCGCCGGACTCTACCCGAGTTGTTTTTGTATTCATACTAAGATTGAACGTCAGTTGAATACGTAATCCTGTCCGCCGTACTCTACCCGAGACGTGTTTTGTATTTATACAGTGATTAAACGTAAATTCAGTAAGTAATCCTGCCGCCGGACTCTACCAGAGATGTGTTTTGTATTTATACTGATATTAAACGTGAATTAAGTAAGTAATTCTGCCGCCGGACTCTACCCGAGATGTGTTTTGTATTTATACTGATATTAAACGTCAATTAAGTAAGTAATCCAGCCGCCGGACTCTACCGGAGATGTTTTTTTGTATTTATACTGATATTAAACGTGAATTAAGTAAGTAATTCTGCCGCCGGCTCTACCCGAGTTGTGTTTTGTATTTATACTGATATTACACGTCAATTAAGTAAGTAATCCTGCCGCCGGACTCTACCGGAGATGTTTTTTTTGTATTTATACTAATATTAAACGTGAATTAAGTAAGTAATTCTGCCGCCGGACTCTACCCGAGATGTGTTTTGTATTTATACTGATATTAAACGTGGATTAAGAAAGTAATCCTGCCGCCGGACTCTACCCGAGTTGTGTTTGTATTCATACTGAGATTAAACGTCAATTGAATAAGTAATCCTGTCCGCCGTACTCTACCGGAGATGTGTTTTGTATTTATACTGTGGTTAAACGTAAATTCAGTAAGTAATCCTGCCGCCGGACTATACCTGAGTTGTGTGTTGTATTTATACTGTGATTAAACGTAAATTCAGTAAGTAAACCTGTCCGCCGTACTCTATCCGAATTGTGTTGTGTATTTATACTGAGATTAAACGTGAATTGAGTAGACGAACCTGTTCCTCGTACTCCACCCGAGTTTCGCTTTGTATTTATACTGAGATTAAAGGTGAATTAAGTTGAAACACCTGCCCCCGTACTCCACCCGAGTTGTGTTTTGTATTTATACGTAGATTAAAGGTGAATTTAGTAGATAAACCTGGCCCCGTGCTTTTCCCGAGTGAGATTGGATGTGAATTAAGAAGATAAACCCGTCACCGTATTCTAGACGGGATGTTTTCTGTATTTGCGCTGCTATTAATTGTGAATTAAGAGATAAACTGTCCATCGTACTCCTCGCGAGTCGTCTTTTGTATTTATACAAAGAATAAACATGAATTAAGTAGATAAACCAGTACCACGTACTCTACATGAGTTTTGTTTTGTATTTACACTGAGAGCAAACGTGAATTGAGTAGATAAACCTTTCCTCGTAGTCTATCCAAGTTGTGCTCTGTATTTACAGTGAGATTAAATAGATGGATCTGATATTATTAAAGAAAAACATCGCTTTCGGTTCTCTGTTTTCATTCTGACTTGACAATGTTTTGTGTCGAAGCATTTCGTTCATGTCATGACATCAGTCAAATGCGTAACGACGTGTTCATACAAGATGTTCTTACACGTAGGCCAGATTCAAAGTGTGATTAGATCTACAACATTTCTCAATGTCTGTATTACATCGGGTAACATTGAATACACTCAGCCATCGTGGTATAAAACGTTGTATTGATTATATTTATTTGAAACAGTGGCCTACGCTGAAAACGAGTTTTCTTTTTAACTCTGTACACACTCTCATGGTGTTTAATTTCCTTTCGAGAAGAATTTGGGTAAATTTCAAAGATACTGTCAAAAGACACAGCAGTTTATTCTATTACTGATCCTAAGTAAATAATACCCCCATGTAGCTTATATAAGTCGTCAAACTTCAGTATGTCACAACTATAAACAAGACAGCCTAACGACATCTATATCCCCCGCCGACTTTTATGCTATAATAGCATTAATCTCATTATCAACCTGGATATGTATTCACACCCAATAATGTCATTCACCAAATATCATTTAATTTCTTTAATCGCAACAGAAGATATCTTCCAAAAATCTGCACTTTTGGTAAACTGAAACTCGACAATGGATATAACTCTGGTAAAATTATTCGAATCGGAACTTCCTTTCCATATACACGTCTGCACATCATACTCACACTGCACACCAAGTGTCGTAAAAATCCAATAAAAAATGCAGGAGGAGTTAAGTGGACAAGCATTTGTGACGGATTTTTTTTCCAAGGGCCGTAACCACGTAAAATTTGTCGCAACAAAAATTTCTGACAATATGCCCATCTACACTTGATACTGATACTTCACAGGAAATTTCGTAAAAATCCATTTAAAAATGCAGACAAGCCTTTCTGATGGAAATTTTGCTATTTCCATGGGCCGTTACCACGCAAAAAATCGACGCCTCAAAAATTCCTGACCTCATGCCCATCTGCATTTGATACTGATGCTTCAGACCAAGTTTCATAAAAATCCACCGAAAACTGTAGGAGGACTTAGCCGGACAAGGTTTGTGACAGAAGGACGGACTAACGGACTGACGGACCGACGGACTGACGAACACCATTTCAATATCTACCTCCCGACTTCGTCGGCGGGGGACAATAAGCGTTCGGTGTGCGAGATATTTCTGCCTGTTCGTTATAACATGAATGACCTTTTTTGTGAGGAACAATTATTGTCGTACTCCGACAAACCGTCGATGGAACCTGTCCCCAAGAAAGCATACCATACAACAAATGACTATCTATGACTGAGAAATACAATGACTTTAGTGCTTTCAACGTAAGTAACTTTTAATTCTACGCAAGGCGAAGATGGTCCTAACCAATTTTAAGTAAACCACAGAGGTGTGTTGTTTAAATTTTAGATTTTCATCCAAGCAGACTCCCAGAAATTTAATTGGTTTTTGTTCTTCATGCTGATAACTAACAAATGGAATATCTGTGTTGCTCAATGATATTTTTCTATCAGCAGCGATATGGAAACGATTAGCGAATGCAACAACCTGCATTTTGTCTCATAAACATTCATACATCGCCCATTTACAGAGCACCGCTGATTTAATTTAGTTGGACTCATCTATCATATTGTCTAAATTGTTACTTGATGTGAAATCTGTGGTATCGTCTGCATAAGGCAGCACATTAAGCAGAGTTGAATGATTGATGTCATTGGTGAATAATAACACCATAGGGTTCAGAATTGAACCTTGTTGTACACCAATCTTTGAAACAAGAATTAGACTGACCGCTCTTCCCCTGAGTTCCAATGTGTTCGATGTGCCTACCGGCACATAAAACACATTGGAACTCGGGAGACGCTCTTATACCGTAACCTGAACGTTTTTTTTAGTAGAACTAACCAATTTTAAGTAAACCACAGAGATGTGTTGTTTAAATTTTAGACCTTCGTCCATGTAGACTCCTATAATTTTGATTGCTTTTTCTCCATGCTGATAACTAACAATGGAATATCCGTGTTTTTCAATGAAATGTTTCTATCAACTCAGATGTGGAAACAATTTTTTGGATGCAGGAACATGCATTTTGTTATCAACACTCAGACATCTTCCATTTACAGAACACTGCTTATTTAATTTAGCCCAGAATTGGACTTATCTATTATATTGTCTACATTGTCACTTGACGTGAAGGCCGTGGTATCGTATGCATCGGACAACTCATGAAGCAGTGTCGAATGATTGATGTATTTGATGTATAATAGGAAGAAGATATGGTTCAGAACTGATCCTTGCAGTAGACTAATCTTTCAACCAAGGCTCAGCCAGACCTCTTACATGTATATGGTATCTTTCAAGTTTTCAGAGTAGAACTAAGTTATTAATAGTATTAAAGGCTTTTCATAAATCTGAAAAAACTGAAAGTGAGCATTTTTTGTAGATTTATCATTTGTTTCTGCAACATTACTTATGGGATGCATAATAGTGTGTATGGTTGAGTACAAATCGATAGGATCTTGTACAGTGCTCGCATGACACCGGCACGAACTAGTACGAACCAGTAAGATGATGCAAGGCGTAGCAAGAATTGCATGTCGTGGATGTTGACTCCACGACAGTCAGAACAAAATGATTTCAGAGCCGCCGATTAACGGGGTTTATATCATATTTTGTCGGGAATCGTGGTGAGTAGAGGGAGAGCGATAAGACAGCACCTATTGGCAGGACCTACCCCCGGAAAGAGGAAGTGACGTCATAGTAACGTGACCCAGTGGCGCCATGCTGTATTTCGATGGTAACCCGCATAAGCGGCCATGTTTTGACATCATCCCCATAGTGATACGTGGTATTAGTGCGCAAGCGCACCACGTGTTGTTAGGGTGACACGTGTTCCCATCGTCCATTTTGTATATTGGAGGCCGCCATCTTGGTTTCTATGGTAGCACGTGGTTTCTATTTTACCTCAAAGGCCTACAATAGAACAGAAGTACGTTCGTAGAGTGTGTTCGATTGAATAAAAGTAATTTCCCGATTCGCAGAATAACCCAAACAAACCTGACAAACCCCCTCAAATCACCAAAATCCACCCCAAACTAACAAAACGGACTTGGTAGAGCCCCATTTGGGTCTTTCCCCAATAACAGGGGTGTTCGATTTAATCGGGGCATATCTAATTACCACAAACAACCCGATAATCCCCCCAAACCACCCAAATGCACTTTTTTATATGATGTCTCCATTTTGGGCATATAAGAATAACACGTAATGCTGCAGTACAGATGTATCTCCTGGGGGTATGTTCTAGTTAATAGGAGAGCTGTTTCCTACAATCCCATGTTTATATTACAGATGCTACTCTAACACTAAGAGTCTATCTAGTCCTTTCTATCTCCAGCTCCTTCGTCCAAGTATTATAATCACCAGAGCTTGGTTTCCCACAATCTGTATGCAGAGTTATCTCCCTTGTGTACAACGAAAGCCTATATCATTCACAAAGCTAAGAATCCATCGAGTTGTTACTGGTAAGTGATTGCTCGAATGACTCGAAGTCCATCGAGCAAATAAGCTACCAAGTAATTTCTCGCTGAAGTCACCGAATATACGACTCTTCGACTCATTTCAGAAAAAAGGGTACCGAAGGTGAGACGTTCTTTCAAAAAAGGGATTCTATGAGTAGGATACCTAGAAACAGGGTTGATGATTTTCCCTAATAAGCTAAAGAGCCAAGAGAGTAATTGCTCCTTGAACAATTGCTCGAACGGCTCGAATACCAGCGAGCAAATGAGCTATAAAGCATTTCCTCGATCGAGTGACTCCACATACTGCTCGAATGACTCGAATTCCAGCGAGCAAATGAGCTATCGAGTAATTGGTCATTCGAGTCACTCGCACATACGAATTGTCGACTGATTTCAGAAAATGTGGGGCCGAAGTCCAGTCGTCTTTTTTTCAAAAAATGGATGCCGTAAGTAGGATACCTAGAAACAGAGTTGATGATTTTCCCTAATAAGCTAAAGAGCCAAGAGAGCAATTGCTCCATGAACAATTGCTCAAATGACTCGAATACCAGCGAGCAAATGAGCTATATGGCAATTGCTCGATCGAGTGACTCCACATACTGCTCGAACGACTTGAATCCCAGCGAGAAAATGAGCTATCGAGCAATTGCTCGTTCAAATGACTCGCACATACGACTCTGCGACTCATTTCAGAAAAAGTGGTGCCGAAGCCCAGTCTTTTGTTTCAAAAAAAGGATTCCGTAAGTAGGATACCTAGAAACAGGGTTAATGATTTTCCATAATAAGCTAAAGATCCAAGAGAGTAGTTACTCCATGATCAATCGCTCGAACGACTTGAACCCCAGTGAGCAAATGAGGTATCGAGCAGTTGCTCGATCTAGTGATTCGCACATACGACTCCTTCACACATTTCAGAAAGAAGAGATTCCACAGCTTTTTCCAAAAAGAGATTCTTAAAAAGGGATACTTAAAAAGGGAGTCTACAAGTGGGATTCTTAATTGACTCCAGAAAATGACATTCTGTGATCTCATATAAACACCCGAGGGTATGGAAAGGGATAAATAACACACAATTCAACTCCTATTGCAAGAACCCTACTACACAGAGGAAACATGAACGAAGATGGAATGGTTCGACAGAGCTGAATTATGAATAGATCTAACACAACTAAGGTTGAACTGTTCAAATGAAGTCGAAGCGAACGAAGGTCCAACACAACCAAGATCAAAGGGAACAAGATATGACAAACTTTATCACACTGCTTGAAATGAATGAACAATAACCCTAATGGAAATATAAAGCAGTGTTAACCCTCTTGAACTAAACAAAAGTTTAAGTGATTGAAATCGATATAACGCAGTTATATCGATTTCAATCACTTAAACTTTTGTTTAGTTCAAGAGGGTTAACATTGCTTTATATTTTCATTTGGGTTATTGATGAACTCAACATAGTTTTGAACTGTACTTTTTAACTATAACCCTAATGAACTATATATAATATTTATAAATATAAACCCCTTTGAACTATTTTGAACTGAACGAACTATATACAAATAATATTAACATGCTTGAACTACAGACTTAATGAAAATATAACGAAGGTGACATGATTAAATTTTAACTAAGTGAAAGTTGAGAACTACGATCCTTTGAATTAAATTCTTCCGGAAGGGAAAGGGAATACCCTCGAGTGTTTATTTGAAATCACGGAATCCCATTTTCAGGAATCGAACAAGAATCCCACTTACGGAATCCCTTTTAAAGAATCCTTGTTTAAGAATCCCTTTTAAGAATCTCTTTTTAAGAATCCCTTTTTGGAAAACGTCTGTGGCTATGGAATCCCTTTTTTCTGAAATGATTCAAAAAGTCGCATGTGCGAGTCATTCGATCGAGCAATTGCTCGATAGCTCATTTGCTCTCTTAGATTCGAGTCGCTCGAACAATTGCTCATGGAGCAATTACTCTCTTGGCTCGTTAGCTTAATAGGGAAAATCATCAACCCTGTTTTTAGGTATCCTACTTACGGACTCCTTTTTTTGAAAATGAAGTCTGGCCTTCGGCACCACATTTTTTTAAATGAGTCGAAGAGTCATATGTGCAAGTCACTCGACGAGCAATTGCTTGATAGCTCATTTGCTCGCTGGGATTCAAGTCGCTCGAGCAGTGTGTGGAGTCATTCGATCACGCAATTACTCTATAGCTCATTTGCTTGCTGGGATTCGAGTGGTTCGAGCAATTGCACATGGAGCAATTACTCTCTTGGGTTGTGGCTTATTAGGGAAAGCTATCAACACTATTTCTAGGTATCCTACTTACGGAATCCCTTTTTTTGAAAAGGACGTCTGGCCTTCGGCATCCACGTTTTCGAGTCGTTCGAGCAATCACTAGCCAGTAACTACTCGATAGATTCTTGGTTTTAGGAATCATATAGGCTTTCGTTGTACACATGGGAGATAACTCTGCTTACAGGTTATGGGAAACCAAACACTGGTGATTATAAGACTAAGACGAGGGAAATAGAGATAGTTGGAACTAGATAGACTGTTAGTGTTAGAGTAGCATCTGTAATAGGAATATAAATGGGATGGTAAGAAACAGTACTACTATTAAACAGAACATGCCCCCAGGAGATATCTCAGTCCTATAGCGCCACGTGCTATTCTTATCAAGTTTCATATCAAGTGGAATTGCATTTGGGTGGTTTGGAGGAATTATTGGGTTCTTTTGTGGTAATTAGATATGCTCCAATTGAATCGAACACACATGTTATTGGGGGAAAAGCCCCAAATGGGGCTTTTGCAAGTCCGTTTCGATAGTTTGGGGTGCATTTTGGTGTTTTTGAGGGATTAGCGGATTTATTTGGGTAATTCTACGAATCGGGAAATTACTCTTGTTCAATTAAACACACCATACGAACATACCCCTGTCCTAATGTAGGACTTTGTGTAACATAGCAACCACGTGCTACCATAGAAGCCAAGATGGCCGCCTCCAGTATAAAAAATGGACGACGGAAACACATATCACCCTAAGAACATGCGCTTCGCATGCGCACTAACACCACGTATCACTATGAGGATAACCTCATAACACGGCCGTTCACGCGGGTTACCATAACCACTCAACGTGACTATGACGTCACTTCCTAGGTCCGGGGGTAGGTCCGACCAATAGGGGCCGTTTCATCGCTCTTCTACTACTGTGGAGAAGACGTGTAAGTTCTTGGAAGTTACTACTGTATCCTACTGGATCTTACTGGAATCGTATCAAAATCGTCCAGAATTTTGCGACATTTTAGTGTGGCCATTCTTGTTCCTACTAATATCGTGATGCATCTTGGCACGTCGTATTAAAATCTTGAGAAAGTCGCAATGGGTTTTGGCGGAGTCGTAGGAAACTCGTAGTGTCGTCGAAGTAGATCTCAATGGATCTTACTAGTTCTTAGTAAATCTTGACGCAGTCGTACTGGCCAAGTGCGCACGAATACACAAGAAATCCCAAGAATACCCTGTATGGTTTAGCATGCTTTAGTACGACAGCAGTACGACGCAGTACGGAATTGAAAAATCGCACGATGAAGTACGAAAGTTTTAAAACAGTTTAAAACTTTCGTACGTGTATGCCGATCAACCAAAAATACTCAAGAATGATTACGAAGCAGTACGGATCTCAGTACGAATATCCACGATTGCTCAAAAGTTTCATGTCGCAGTAGATCGTGTCAAAAATCGCAAAGGCGTGGCAGGGGCTTAATGGAGATGACATGCTGATGGCGAAATATTTCAACCTATCCGGACACTCAGTAGATGACATTCGAGTTCAGGTCCCCGAAGGAAATTTGACGGACACTGAGAGAAGGACCGCTAAGCAGAAATACGTTTGGTTATGTAACAGCTTTAATATAAGCATAAATGAAGATGCTGATTTTATGTCCGCGTAGCTCTGGTTAGTTCACGTTTACATATAGCTACGTATAGCTTGGTGTACCAAATGTTCACCACGAGTGGGGAAGAGGTGTTAACCGCGAGCCTTTGGCGCGCGGTTAACACCACTTCACCACGAGTGGTGAAGATTTGGTACACCAAGCTACTTTAGGTATAGGGGCCGCTGTGGCTCAGTTGGTAGAGGTGCAGGCTGCAAGCCGAGAGGTCCTTGGTTCCAATCCCGCCTGCGGCAACCGCGTTGTGTCTTTGGGCAAGACACTTCACCCCCATTGCCCACGTGGGGGCACGGTGACGTTGTGTACAAAGGCGTACTGTCCGTCGATGGTGCACCTGTCTTCAACCAATGCTAACCCTGTTTGTGTGGAGATGGTACGTTGGGGAGCTGACAGTTGCTCGCCGTTGCTCGGTGGTTCTCTGCGGGTACTCCGGCTTCATCCACCCGTAAAACTGTCACGGTCATGGTTAGCCATTGTGCAGAAATGTGACCTTAAACACCAATAAATAAATAAATAATAAATACTTTGGGTATATTTTATTTATAAAATGATCGTCGGATTATTAAGAGTTTAAATGTTCAATAATATTCAATATTAAATTCTACACAATGCCCGTACACACGTGCGATTCTGTTTTTGTTTACATCATGAGCTCCGGTGGACGGTACTTCCGGTGTAAAGTTTATCACCGAAAGGAAATGGAAAAAGAAATACGCGAATCACGGGGCCTTTTTCATTTTAATAACATAATAACATACCATTTTGAGTTATGGTGCTTTATTAACATGAGGCAACGCATGTTTGTTATGTTAGGTATCTTATGAGGTAAACTCATTCAAAAACGTACTAAATAATTGTGGGTTTCATTTCACTCTTCGCGAGGCGACGAGTGATAAATTTAGACAAGTTTGCATTCAAGTCGAGGTCACCAAAGGTCAACTTGGATATAGTTCCACTGTAGGTGTAAATGTCAACTATTGAAATCCCATTGTGGCGTGTTCACTACGGTTGGTGTGTAAAACTAAAATTGATGTCATAGGCTTTGTATAATATAGTAGAACAGGTAATCATGGTATAAATAAACTTGCATGCTATTCTTTCTATACTGTCTTTATCTATTAACTCTGACGTCAAAAATTTCATAACGTTAATTTCAATGTTTACCACACTGACACCCGAAGAAGACCGATAAGGTCGAAAGCTCCTGAAAATAATTATTATACAGTACGTGGAGAGTGTATTATCACTAAATCACCCGTAGAGTGGAGATTCCACCCAAGCAATAATTGCAAATTTGTTGCAAAGCATAACAAGCACAAGCAAAGTTTCAGCCAATGGACCTCCGGGTTAAACCCGGAGGTCCATTGGCTGAAACACTGCTTGTGTTTTTAGTCGGTATATACAAAATACGAAAGTTATAGGCTTGGGTGATAACCCCACTCCGCGGGTGATTTAGTTGCAATCCACTCTCCACGAACTGTATGTCGAAAATGTGTTAAGTTTTCTCCATCCATATATATAGACCTATGGTCCCAGTTTTTAAACACAAGAATCCCATTTAATGAAAGACATTTGAAGGTGCAACTGCTTGAATTTAATTTTTTTATATCACCTATGTCAAGCAGGAATTCCACCAAGCATAGTCCTGGGACCGCGCCACTAGACTGAAAACTATAAAGATATCGGAAGGTGGTCCTGACGGGAGTCGATCCCAGGTCCATGGCACCTAATTGCAAAGCCTTAAATGCTCTGCAACAATACCAACTGAGCTAACGGCAACCCCTATATATCCGGATCAATTCAGCTTTATATATAATTTTATTTTGTTAAACAAATGAACCTTCATAAAAGCAGGTCCAATAATTCAGTAATTAGCGATTGTCGACTATCGATCTCGAGGCGGGTTGTAAATGTGAGCTAACATTTTGGGGGTTGCAGTTAGCTCTATTGGCATGATGACGGAGTATTTATGGTTATGCGATTGGGCGCCGTAGACTTGAGATCAGTTCTAGACCCGAAAAATGAACCAAAAAACCAAACACCGATCCACCTCAGACACAAGGATTACAACAACAAAGTCTGAGTCAGGGTGAGATAAAGAAATGAGAAAAGAAGAAAAAGAAAACGAAAAACAGTTATCAGATAGAACACCCAAAGCACTGCAAGGCCCTGTTACAAGTAACAGGCTTGAATACTTTCAATACATCACGACCGATGAAAGAATCGATGAAACTTCTGGAAACGGCGTCCGAACTCATGTCAGAATAGGTCACCGAGACATAAATCATCTAAGAAACCATCCGGGACTATTTCGCAGATATAGGTCCACCATCTAACCATCTGAGCCTGCAACTAAATGTTGATGCTGAACTAAAATTCAAAATGGAGTTGTCGATGTTTCAGAACGAATTTTCATGAAATCAGTCTTCTGAGCCAAAATTGCAAACTTGCTGCTTTTTGTCTGCAGAAAGCACACCAGAAGAATAAAAATAATACGCAGTATCTTTCTGTGTTTCAGCATTATACTTCTTATGACGCTTGGACGAATAAACCGTTTCGCTGCTATAGTGCGTATTGAATTCCGATACAAATTTTAATGTCCTGTGTTGTAAGTGCGTACAGAGTATAGAGATACCACATCCAATGAGTACTAAAGCACATTATTATTCTTAACCCTTTACCCAACGTAACGGCCAAAACCGGCCAGCGCTATTCTCAAAAATCGCCAAATAATTTTCAAAATATTTTAATTTTTTTGTCTCAAAAACATAGGTTATGACCCCTCGTTGGAACGAGCTCGTCGAGCTCGTTCCAACGAGGGGTCATAACCTATGTTTTTGAGACAAAAAATGAAAAAAATTAGTTATTCAAGAACTTTTTTTGCAAGTGTCGTCTGCTTTTCATGTTAGGTAAAGGGTTAATACAAGGCACACGTTGTAACGAATGTAAGCGACAGATGATATGACTTTATCCTTTTATTCCATTAGTATTCACTTTTTATGGAAAAGCCCCAAAAAATGAAATTACATTATAAATGCCACAGGATAGCAAAACAATGAAAAAATATATAACGGCCTGTTGAGCCATATTTGGACTACGCGCTGAGGTACTAATCAGTGTTGGCGTTTTAGTATTTATGGAAACGCAAATATGAATAAAGCAATTAGAGAAACCGTTTGTGATGTTCTCCAAAAGTTTGACTCGAAAAAAATGTCAGTTCAATGGGAGATAACTTCAGGTGGTACGAGACTTGGTCCAAGTCTTTTCCCGCCTGAGGTTAGCTCCTATCCGTCGCCTGAGTGCTAGAATGTTCTATGTCCCATATGGGACATAGAACATTCTAGCACTCAGACGACGTATTGGTCTGACTTCTTTCTAGTCCTACAAACGCCTTTTCTAATGATATGTTTGGAGTGTGGGTGCTGGGGTGGGGTTGGGGTATTTATGGAAACAGGTAATGGCATTACTTAATCCTATCAACGCTGTGTTCCTTATGAGATCGCTGCATAATGTTGAAATATGTACTAAAAATTTTACAGTTACATTAAAGAGTAGTTTCCAGACGTTTTCAATTTTTTTTCTCTTTAACCTATTTCCGTTAATATGGCTCTGTACAGGATATCACCAAAATTGCGCAACAGTGAAATGGACAAAATGACCAATATGTTCGTGGAAGGTCTCTCTTGGTTCGGAGTGACATTATATACAGTACTGTACCCTTTACAAAAAATATTTACAGACAGTGGCAGTACGCATAACACCAGACATCACTGTTACATGTTGTTCAATTTGCATTTCACCAAATAAAACCCGTCAGCTGAATGATCTTGGGCAACTGATTCATCAGTTCCCAACTACTTATGGTTTGTTGGGTGATTTCAGAGAACATAGCCCTCTTCTGGTGTGTTTCCTACAGAAAACAAGGGTAAAACAGTGGAAGAGATTATTGCAAAATATTATGTTTGTTCAATAATGTGTCAGACATTTTCTTGCACCCCGCATCTGGTTCGTATACCTCAAACATTCTAACTATTGCACGTCCTTCTGTCTTCTTGACGTTTCTTTGAAGGTTGAAGATTACTTGTGAAGGAGTCGCCACTTTCCAATTGCGGTCATTGAAGAGGGGATGCCCCAGTGGTGTTTCAAAAAGGCCGACTAGGACACTTTGTTGTCGATTTGTTCCTAACGCCTCACACTGGAGGCTTTTCAGGAATGTACTGACCAAATAAAACATTTTACTAAGGAACTGTAAATCAAAACGTTCCACCACACTTTTCGTCGATAATGATTGCAAACAGGCTATAAAGGACCACAACAGAACTGCAATTTCTAATTTAATAAGTTGCTAATAACAAATAATTTGGACAAACTGCGCAAGGGCGACGGAACCGGGGGGAGGGGCTTGGGGGGGGGGGGGGGGGTCAGCCCCTCCACTCTTCATGCCGGGCCGGGCCATGTTTTTTTCTATGCATATATTTTAACACAACAAATGACTGGTGAAACAAGGGGCGGATCCAGAGCCTCCCCCAACATTTTCGCCAGCTATGTTTCTCTCGTACTGGTTCAGTTTCCATGGATTGCGGATCATCTTTTGCAGTAAGTGGCAGCAAACGCTAAAATGTATACAGTCTGTTAAAAAATCGGTTAACTGAAGTTTGTCGTAATCTTACAGACATACAAGTACCAAATCCACTCCCAGACATGATAATCCACAGACAGTATAATTGCTGCAAACGTTTGGTAAAGCAAACAGGTGAGGCCTATTTATCAGATTTGGTCGTTACGACCAAAGCTGATAAATAGACCTCACCTGTATGCTTTACCGACGTTTTTTAACGGCTCTCAAAGTGTGAAACCTTTCAAATACATCTCCTGAAAAATCTCACTCAGATGCATGGAAATGGGGGTTTTGGGACCCTGGAATTTAAATTTTTCATACCGACGTCCATCCAGCGCCCGATCCACCCCTCCCTGCCTCTTTGAAAATTGTTCCGCCGCCCCTGCTGCGTATAGATCACACAAGAACAAGACCACTTTTAAAAGAGAACCTTTCTTCTGGAAATTATGTCTTAAAACGTAACCACCACACTCTTTAAACAAAACATTGGAAAATGATTAATAAAATAAAGATAACCATTTTCAAAACATTCGCCGTCTGAAAAATGGTAATGAGTTCGTTGAAGCGAAAAACGGAACGGGAAAGAAAAGGCTCAATTGTATTACAGTGGGAACTAGACGTCCTGTCACAATTAACGCAGAAAATGTTCAATAATTAATGCGCTCCTTATAGGGATCTGCGAATCACAAATTTCTTTTCGAATCGAATCGTGTCTCTGATATCGACATCCAGTCGAATCCCCAATCGAATCTTAAAAGACAAGTTATTTCATATTGCATCAAACGGAAGTTACGGAACACTGTGTTGACCCTTACGCGACGGAGTGAACACCTTAAACACCAATAACTAAATATTCTCTGTAGCACCGTCGCTGAAACAGCTAGGCCTATTGTCCATAGTTTTAGTTTTTGAAGGCCTAACTTGTTACTATTCACGTTCTTAAGAACGTGAATAGTAACAAGTTAAGCCTTCAAAAACCAAAACTATGGATAATGTTCTGGGCCAAATTCACACCTTACCTAACAATTAAACATTGTCAATTACTCAAATAAATAGGAATTTAAGCCTACATGAATGAATTTTCTAATGACAGTTTTATCCTATTTTTGTTGGAAATGTAACAAATTGAAGTTAGTACGAGAGATTCGAAAAAATCGAATCCTGAGACTGATTCGGGATCGATCTCGAAGCATACGTATGGTATCGATATCGAATCGAATCTCGAATATTCGCGGGACCCTAGCTCCTTACTACAGAAGAATGAAGTAGTCCGAAATTCACAAGGACATTTGCGCATGCGCTATAAGCGAGGTCGGTTGTCAAATCACGAACTAAACCGATCAAACATAAAGAAAATATTGAGACTATATTATGTGGAGGGTGGATTACTACTAAATGGCGGTGGGGTAGATTTTTTCACTCAGTAATTAATTACAACTTCTAAGGGAGACAAAAGAAGCGCTTGCAAACATTCATCGCATGGTCCACCGGATGCATGTGATAAAGGTTTGCAAGTGTTTCTTGTGATGTTATGAACATTATAAATATTTTTCCAGTGGAGAATATATAACTCTGAGATTAAGTAGCGACCCCCTCTCTTCATTCGGTATATGCAGTCGCTTTCTAATACCTACTTACGTCATTACATGTACATGCTTACCAGAAGAAATTCGAAATGATTTTAATGATCTTTGTTTATTAGTATAAAGTTGTACAGAGTTGGGACACGCCATTTTTTTACAGGAATTAAGTTACGTTAATGGTGCAGTTTGAGGGGGACGAAAGTGCACTTACCCAGCGCGCTATTACTTCCAAATCGTGCACAACACAGGGACGTCACTTCTAGTTTCAATCTGTATGACTGTTTAGAGTATTACAACGAACGTTTGCATTGACAAATTGTCTGTACAAAGCCAGGGAAAGTATGATCAATGATCGACTTGTCTGGTTTTTTGAATGGAACATTGTACTGACTAATGTTCATGTCTACAATCAAGCCACACCGCAAACAATATAGGTTCTCTTCAGAGCCAAAACTGGTCCTAATCTTGTCCCTGAGATGGAACCAGTTCTGTTTAAACAGTATTTATTTCAAATCAAATAAATTTACCAAGATTAGCATTCAGTTTTAACAGAATATTACATGAACTGAAGTAGATTGAGCAGTAAACTTGAAGCTTATTTAACACAGTCGCCATACATTTTGAAACAAAGGAGATATGAACAGTTAGCATATCGAACCAGTTTTGGTTATGTACAGAACCAAAACTGGTTCGATATGCCAACTGTTCATATCTCCTTTGATTAATAATGATTTGAGACACCATCGTATAAGCTCTGAACTTAAGGCTGAAACCCCTCAATTTAAGTTTAATTCTGTTAATATTTAATGTTAATCTTTAAAAATTTATTTGATTTGAAATAAATACTGTTTAAACAGAAATGGTTCCATCTCAGGGACAAGATTAGAACCAGATTTGGTTCTAAACAGAGCCTATATTTTTTGCAGTGCAGAGAGGTACTGTTGATCATTCGGTTAGACTTGAAACGTTCATCAGAAATTCATTTGCCAGAACGAATATGTGGTCGTCATGTTTTTTGATCGTTGAAGTACAGGATTTTAAGAAACCTTTTTCAGCATGGGGGTATGCCTCGTTTTATTGAAAACAATTTAAAGGATCGTCCATTTCAAGTCCGTGTCGAGTCCATATTATTTAATTCTCACGAGCAAGAATTGGAGGTTTCTATTTTAGTTGTTAACCCTTTTCAGTGAAAATCAATGGCACCATTGACATAATAGAGAATATAGTGGACCCTTCAGGGCATGTGGGTGGCTTTTTAATCTGCTATAGCGAAAAAAAACTCATCAATGCCAATGGGCTCAAACTTCAGTTCTGTTCAGATAGATTTCAGAACTGGCCTACAGAAAATGTTTTCTGGTTCTCCAAGACTAAAACGAACTGTGCTCATTTCTGTAAGCTCCGGAAACATCATCTTGATCAGCTGAAAATGAATAGGAGTAGTATAAAGTTTTTAACCCTTTACCTAACATGAAAAGCAGACGACACTTGCAAACGAAATTCTTGAATAACTATTTTTTTCATTTTTTGTCTCAAAAACATAGGTACGAGCCCGTCGTACAATGAAAGTTAATTGGCGATTTTTGAGAATAGGGCTGGCCTGTTTAGGCCGTTACGTTGGGTAAAGGGTTAAAGAAGTGAAATATTCTTTACCTTATCTATTTATTGGGGTTTAACGACACTTTCAACATCCAGGGCATCCTCGTGTCGGGCAGTTTTACGGGTGGGAGAAAACGGGTTACCAGGAGAGAACCACAGTGCAACGGCGAGCAAATTTAACCCTTTACTCAACGTAACGACCAAAACTGGCCAGCGCTATTCTCAAAAATCGCCAATTAATTTTCATTATTTTTTTCATTTTTTGTCTCAAAAACATAGGTTATGACCCCTCGTTGGAACGAGCTCGTCGAGCTCGTTCCAACGAGGGGTCATAACCTATGTTTTTGAGACAAAAAATGAAAAAAATTTGCTATTCAAGAATTATTTTTGCAAGTGTCGTCTGCTTTTCAGGTTAGAATTGGTTGCAGGGAAGAGCACCATCGACGTGCATTACGCTTTAGTACACAACACCACCATGCCCCCACGCCTTGAACTTATGTGTTAACAATAAAATGAAGTCCACTTCTCAGATAATAGACAGATGATCAAATGTAAAAGAGCTCATAACCCTCTAGAGGTAGTAGGTGTCGCCCATTGGGGTACTGGCAGAAAAACATTAGACCATCTGTAGATCAGTTGTGAGATCAAAATTAGATTTTGGTGGAGTGGTTGAGAAACTTCTACCTCAAACCACTTGATGTAATCCATAATAGTGGTATAAGAATTAGCCTGGGCACATTTGGAACATCACCATTAGATTCGATGTTCGTTGAAACAGGGTAGCCTTCTCTTGAGATGTACAGAAATAAGCTATAGCCACAATATGTTTTTAAGCTATTTTCTTACCCATCAAACCCCCTTTTGTTTATGTCTTATCCTCAAATTGATGACTTCTTCGACAGAAATCAGAAACACATTGCTCCATTGAGAATTTGAGGGAAACCTCATAATTATGGAGTCCGTCACATTTAAATCAAACTCCATCAAACAGAACTGTGAACCATATATTCCTTTGGTATCAAAGAAAGCCTACTGTTAGTTTGAGCGTTGCTTCTTCTAAAAGTAAGAGACAAATCATTTGCAGTAAATAAAGTCCACATATACAGCATATAAAATGATCTATACAGGGCGTCCCCTGAGTTCCAATGGGTTCTATATGCCAGTAGGCACAGAGAACACATTGGAAATCAGGGGACGAGGTGAATTTAAAGATCGTCACAAAGTATGGGAAGGTGTCCGGCTACACAAATGAAGGTCTGTAGTAACCGATTGCGGCTGTGTGGGCTCAGCACAACCATTTTTCACTTACTAGCTCATAAATATTCCATACGTCTTTGAACTTTAATCCCGACTGACTAAAATGACAAAAACACACGCTAAAAACTAAAGTGTTAAAAACCACACTTGAAGTGCTGTATTTAGCACTTACTAAGTGCTGAACTAGCACTTTGTTCAAGTGTAGATATCCCAGAACCTGACAGGTGTTGACAATAATACCACTTGACAAGTGTAATGTCGCGACACTTAAAAGGAAACAACGCAGATGACGCGGATCAGGCTCGAACTCTCGAGCCTGATCCGCGTCATCTGCGTTGTGTCCTTTTATTTATGTACCCACCAAGCGCAAATCAAATTATGGACGATTCTGGAAGAACCACCAATGCTAGACACATGGGAAGTGCCATCCATTCAAGTTTCAGAAGTCTGACGATTGTAATGTCTAAGTTCTTAAAGCATTGCATTTTGAGTGTTAAAATCAAACCCTAAGAGCTAGAATGGGTTTAACACCTTGAAAGTGTCAGTTTTAACACTTTAGTTTTTACAGTGCATCAAAGCCTGCCTTCGATAAAGGCATACCTTGATGATGTAGTGGGAAAATTAATCATTCGGGACTTGAGCCATCACCTGCGGGACAAATAATGTTTACTTTCCCCCAGTTAGTAAATCTTCGCAACGCTCTTAATGTTTTTAAAGTACAAACGGACATGCCGGACAAATATATTTTGTGCAGCTTTCTTCTTCATATTAATTAGAACTAATTATTTTCTGAATTTCAGCTTGGTCTTCAGAACATCTAGAAAAATGAAAGAAATATCGCCTAATGTTGTCTGGTTGCAGCTAGTGGCGGTGTTGATATCACATTCCTGCCAGCAGCAAAGTGAACCATGCAGTGGAAACTCGAATAATTCCTGTTCCTGGAAAGACAGTAAAGCCTCCCCTAAACATGATGAGGTACGTACTGATTATCCAGTTGGCACGAGAACTGTGTCCTTGTACTGGAAACTGAAAAAACAATCTCCCGCAATGGGAAAACAACATACAACGCGTGCTCATGAAGCAGAGTTGTCTCAGACCAACAGTGCCAGGTTTTTTACACCAAAGAGAACGACAACAGCTGGACCCCCTGTACATGAAACAGATATCATAATTTCGGCAACGGAGCAACGAGATCGGGAGTTGTTTAGCAGCAATACAAGCGAGCAGACGACAGAAGCGAGAGAAAACTGGTTCCCTTCAAGCTCTTCTAAAACTGTGCTTTGCGTATCGTCCGTACCCGCTGATCAATCAAAAACCGATATTTCGCCATCATACCCTGAGGATGGATGTCTGAACATAAATAACAGTGTTAATGAGGCTGGGAATGTTGGTCAAATCTGCTCCAGTGCTGATGCTAGACACTTTCCCGTTAAATTCATATGCGACCTTTTTGAACAAGTTAAAGAGTACAAATTGGGCAGAGATGAAACGGATTTTGCAATCAATCAGTTAGATGAGTGTACGAAAAACACCGAACGAGATTCGTGTTTAACACAACGTTTCTGTTCTTGTGACGATGAATGTACTATATATAACAACTGTTGTTACGATGCACAACCTCAGTCTATAGAGCCCTCTAGGCGTATCGAAATAGAAAATAAGTATGCTGCTTCAACGTGTGAGAACACGGTCAATGGCCTGGGATGGCTTATGGTGTCATCATGCCCAAGTATGGTTACTGACATTACATTAAAACAACAATGTGAGCTTCAAAACTCGTCCGATGTGGTGAGTTTAGTTCCTGTGTACGATCAAAATTTAAAAATATCATACAAGAACTCATATTGTGCTGAATGTCATGGAGTGAAGGCAGAGTTGCCATTTTGGAATGTGAACATTGAAAAATGTAGTAAACATTTTCAGGACATCTTGAACCTTGAAGAAGATTTGATGGTTAAAATTCAAAGACTTTCTCAGAAACGTCCGTGTGTACTTCGGAGCAGACCGATGGAAAGCGCTAAAACTACACCATGCTTTAAAAAGTATAGTGACGTTTATCAATGCTTTGACCATCAATCCCGCGATTTTCTGATCAACAAAATTGACTTCAGCAAGGAAATTCTTGGACAAAACTTTAAGTTTATGAGTTCTAATGCAGAAAATAGTTTCAAAGAGCTACTTTCCATTTCAGAGCACACGTCGATGAACAATGCTATAGAAAATTACATTGAACATGAATGTGGGAAATATTCAAACCTAGTTGCCATTGGAAACAGATATTTCAGAAATTCGATATGCAGCTGGTGTGTGCACGGGCAAAACAAAAAATGTCTTGATCAATTGGGGAAAAGATCCATTGTTTCGTTCAGTGCACTTATAAATTTTACAGCGGCTTTCCACAAAACACCCAAACAAACTGCTTGTAACGAAAACGAAATATTTGATTGTTTAAACGTAAGTATACACTGTGAAATAATGGTATTGGTAGGACGTTTATTAGTGATATAATATGGTAAACAAGATGTCAGTTAACCCTTTACCTACCGTGAAAAGAAGACGACACTTGCAAACAAAATTCTTCAATAACTATTTGTTTCTTTTTTGTCTCGACGAGCTCGTTCCAAAAAGGTGTCATAACCTATGTTTTTGAGACAAAAAATGAAAATATAATGAAAAATAATTGGCGAGTTTTGTGAAACCGTGCAAAAAATGAAAATCTGTTCCGCACATATTTATTTATTGGTGTTTAAGGGCACTTACTTATGCACAATGGCTAATCGTGACCGTGACAGTTTTGCGGGTGGAGGAAGTCGGAGTAAAAAAAAGGTGTCATAACCTATATTTTTGAGACAAAAAGTGAAAATATAATGAAAAATAATTGGCGAGTTTTGTGAAACCGTGCAGAAAATGAAAATCTGTTCCGCACATATTTATTAATTGGTGTTTAAGGACACTTACTTATGCACAATGGCTAATCGTAACCGTGACAGTTTTGCGGGTGGAGGAAGTCGGAGTACCCGGAGAGTACCACCGAGCATCGACGAGCAACTGTCAGCTCCACTACATTCTAACTCCGTTCAAGCTCAGCTCAATCAGGGTTACAGCGATTGAAGACATGTGCACCATCGATGTGCAGTGCGCTTTAGTACACTGCGTCATCGAGCTCCCATGTAGGCAACCGGGGTAAAGTCCCCATCCCCAATGACACAACGCAGGTCTTCCCGGACAGGGGTCGAACTCGGAACCTCTAGAATAGAAGTCCATTTCGCACATATGAACGGAACGGAAATCGTTGACGGACTACTTTTAAATAGAAGAAAAATTTCAGTGGAATTTTCGACAAATCGTGCAACGCATTTACAATTTGAATAGCTGGCGAAGGCACAAAATCGTCCCCCGAGTTCCAGTGTGTTCTATGTGCCAGTAGGCACATAGAACACATTGGAACTCAGGGGACGAAATAGTAACCCGAGTTCCCATCGCAAATTTGGTTGGCGGTAAGGTGTGTGTTCTGTTTGTTTGGGAGTTGTCAAATGAATTGTTGAGGGTTTTTCTAATATTTTTTATAGATGTGAAGGCGTGCAATAAACACAGAACAACACGTGTGCGTGAATGGGTTAATCGATATGGCACTTGAGCCATGACGGAAGGATAAAACTCGAGGCCTGTTGCCTCTCGTCCTATCCTTCCGCTCTGGCGCTCGTGCCACATCGATATTTATTTATTTGTTGGTGTTTAAGGTCACATACTTATGCACAACAGCTAATCGTGACCGTGACAGTGCTATGGAGGTGAAAGCACCGAGCATCGACGAGCAACTGTCAGCTCCTCCACATTCTAACTATGGCAAAGCTCCGCTCAAGCAGGGCTACAACAGTTGACGATATGTGCACCATCGACGTGGAGTACACCTTAGCACACGGAGTCATCGTGCCCCCATCTAGGCAACTGGATAAAGTGCATTACCCATGGACATAACGCGGGTCGTCCCGGACGGGGATCGAACTCAGGACCTCTAGCATAGAAGTCCAACAGTCTACCAATGAGCCCCCGCGCTCCCACCATATCGATTAACCCATTTACACGCGCGTGTCATTTTCTGTATGTCAGGTAATTTGCCATTGGTCTCGGAGTTGACCCGTGCCGCACATGTAATTACTTGTAATTATATGTACTAAAATAGTCATTAATCACCGCATAATGAATGTATCTTTCCAACTATTTCCCCGAAATACTGGATTAAGAACTATAATTATTACTAATTGACCGAAGTCTTGCTTATTGAGCGTGAGGTGGTTATCATCTATCGTATTTCGAACAGACTGTGTTTGGTATCTGAACAGCCTGCATGTGGCATCCTAAATCCAATGAAATTTCATATCTGCCGAGACATCAGCCCTAGGTAATTCCATACCAGCCTGAGCCCGAATGTTGATGTATCGGCGATATGGAACTAACGCAGTAATAACATCTTTATTTAAAATAATTTAGTATAATAATAATTACAAACACTTACAAAAACTCTCAGATATTTTACAATTTACTAACAGCTTTGTTTCTCATTCTTTTCAGAAAGTCAGAAGTTTCCTATTCTTCCATTTCGGTTATTTGAACGTCTCGGCTTCTCCGCGTCCAAATAGCCGAACTAATTGCTGAGAATATATGGTCATGAGTTACTGATATGCGAATTAAAATCACGGAAGGGAATTTGAAAATCAGCGATGGGCTTGTTTAAGGCCTGTTTTGTTAGAATGCTTGCACAGTTCTTACTGAATGTATCAACATGTTCAGGTAACGAGCAAAGCACTCTGTCATATTGCTAATACATCAAAACGGTCTTACCAAAACTAATTTCAGAAACTCAGCTTGGGTTCATGAAAGGGAGTACATCGGAGAGTCCACTAGACTTACATTTGACCTGATAGAAAAACGTGAGAAAAAACATTAAAGTTCCTTAATTTAATTCTTTTTATTGCAATATTTTCAGTTACATCTTAAATAATGGGCACTGTTCCGAAAAAAATACCCCACAGAGAGGAGTGCGGCAAGGTGGCCCACTCTCTCCCTATCTTTTTATCTTGTTATTTTTAGTGTAGAAATATTAAGTGCCGCACTTAAGTGCAATCCTGATACTGATGGTATCTAAATAAACAACTCGGAATATCTCATAAGTCAGTACGCAGATCATCCAACGTTATTTGTGAGTGATGCTGGGCATTCGTTGAACACAGCCTTGGAAACTGTTTTCTTTCGCTGAGCAGTCAGGCCTTAAAGTAATTTTTGAGAAAACACAGGTTATATGGATTGGGTCGAAACAGGGTCGAGTGAAAAGATAGCTACAAATCGTAATGTTCAATGGAACTATAATGGGAAATTTAGTATCCTAGGTATCACGTATGATCTGTTCAGTGAGAACTACATAATGAATAAATACGTCGAAAAAATTAAAAAAAATGGAAAAACTTCTGAATGACTGGTCTTTTAGAAACCTTAGCCTAATTGGAAAAACTACTGTTGTGAAAACACTGGCCCTTCTAATACTGATACACTGCCTATCGGTTCTCCTAAATCCACTTGACAGTATGTTGGATACTATACAATCGCGTTTATTCCAATACCTATGGGCCGGGAAGTGTGAAAAGATCAAACGTAATGTTCATATTAACGAAACTGACGGCCGGGGTCTGAAATTTCCAAACATTCGGTCATACAGTTATTCTTTAAAAATGGTTTGGATTAAGAAATTAATGGATCCCGGCATAATGGCCCCCTGGAAAACTCTTATTTTGGACAACTCCGAAAAATATGGAGGTTACAAAACCTGGTTTTTACACAAAGAAGGGTTAACAAAGGTTGGGGAGCAATCACAAAGTTTTTGAAAAACTGTCCTTAAGGTCTGGTCTCTTTTAGACAACAAATCTCCAACTGAACCTGAAGAAATTTGTTCTCAACCTATGTTCTACAAAAAAATATAAAAATTAACGACAAACTCTTTTTTAATCAAAGATGGTGCGACAGAGCTATATTTTTTCGTAACGACCTCTTGAGTGAGATCGGGGGCTTTCTGACTTTTGAAGCTTTCTCTGTAAAAATTGATATCAAAACTCCATTCACTGTCTTTCAGGGGTTAAGAAAGGAGATTTCAAACTGGTGGCAAAATGAAATAAAAAGTAAAAAAAAAAATCAGACCTGATCATAAGTCCGTTGATAGAAAAATTAAAAGTAACAAAAACCGTAACCAAAACTTTTTACCCATTATTCCTGCAGCATGCGGCCTCTTGCCCAGCTCAGTCACAAAAGAAATGGAACGAGCGTTTGCACCTCAGTCTCGATTGTGATGCTTGGAGACTGATATACAAGAGTCCGTTTTTAATTACTGATGACACCTATCTCCAAACTTTGCAATATAAAATCATACACGGAGCTTCATTTACGAACGCTCGCCTTTTTAAATGTAAACTATCTGAGACTGAGCTGTGTACGTTTTGTTCCAACACCAAAGAGACAGTGAAACATTTACACTTCGAATGTTCAGTGTCAAAGACAATCCTGTTACAACTTGCAGATAGATTGCAGGAGAAATGTGGTATTCTATTACCACTGACACCATACTTTACCCTCATTGGCTGTAATAATAATAATAATAATAATAATAATAATAATAATAATAATAATAATAATAATAATAATTCCAGTATACATGAATATACCCTCACCCTAGTAATTCTTATATTTAAAAAATTCATTTATTCTTGCAAAGTGAGAAAATGTCAACCCAGCTTCCACATGATTCGTCGAAATGCTCCGTCAATACCGTGACCTTGAGCTATACTCCCGCCACCTGTACTCTAACAAAAAAAGACCTAATAAATACCAGCTGGGAATCTCTAAAAGCTATATTTTATCCTCCGACTTAACGCAACACATCACCGGGACAATAGCCCTTGAACTCCTGGACAATATACCTCGAGGTTTTGTTGGGTTTTTTTTTCTCATGAGAAGGCTCCATGCAACACAATTCGGACAAAACAATAACAATCTTACGTCTGTACATCGATCAAACCTAGAGTAGAAAAGGTTATATATTATACTTTGTATAAAATGGAATTCAATGTACACTCAGACTATATGTATTTTTAATGTTTATCACTTTTTATCTGAATAAAAAAAATTCAAAACAAAAAGAAACAAGAGGCCCTAGGGGGCCTGAGGGTGCTCACCTGACATGGAAGCCTAAATATCAACCCAGAGAATTGATTTCAACAAGTTGCATCTGCTCCTCCTAAGAAAAGCTTATACCAAATATCCAAATATTCTGACCAGTGGATCTAAAAAAAGATTTTTAAAGAATATTCCTCATATTGAACTAAGTCATAATTCAGGCTCCCACAGGGAGCCCATATATGAACCCAGGGACTTGGCTTTAACAAACCTGAATCTCACACCCCTAAGGATTCTGCACACCAAATATCAAAACATTCCGACTGCTGGATCTGAAGAAGAAGATTTTTAAAGAAAATTCCTCATTTTGAACCAAGTTACAAATTCGAGCTCCCACAATCAGCCCAAATATGGACCTAGGGACATGGCTTGAACAAACTTGAATCTTACCCACCTAAGGATGCTGCATAAAAAATATCAAAAGCATTCATCTGCTGGATCTAAAGAAGATTTTTAAAGAAAATTCCTCATTTTGAACTAAGTTGTCATTCAGGCTCCCACAGTGAGCCCAAATATGAACCAAGGGAATTGGCTTGAGCAAACTTGAATCTCAGCCCCCTAAGGTTGCTCCATGCCAAATATCAAAACATTCCAACTGCTGAATCTGAATCTGAAGATTTTAAAAGAAAAATTCCTCTTATTGACTAAGTTATAATTTGGGCTCCACAGGGAGCCCAAACATGGACCCATGGACTTGGCTTTAAGACACTTGAATCCCCCCCCCCCCCCCCCCAGAATGCTACTCACCACATATCAAACCATTCCGACTGCTGGATCTGAAGAAGAAGATTTTTTAAGAAAATTCCTCATTTCGAACAAAGTTACAATTCAAGCTCCCACAGTGAGCCCAAATATGGACCTAGGGACATGGCTTGAACAAACTTGAATCTCACCCCCCCCCCCCCTCCCTCCTAAGGATGCTGCATACCAAATATCAAAACATTCCGACTGCTGGATCTAAAGAAGATTTTTAAAGAAAGTTCCTCATTTTGAACTAAGTTATAATTTAGGCTCCCACAGTGAGCCCGATTATGAACCCAGGGATTTGGCTTGAACAAAATTGAATCTCACCCCCTAAGCATGGTGCATACCCAATAGCAAAAGATTCTGCCTGCTGGATCTTGAGAAGAAGATTTTCAAAGACATTTGCCTGAAATGCACTAAGTTCAAATTTGGGCTCCTATACTGAGCCCAAATATAAACCCAGGGGGCCGGTTTGAATAAACTTGAATCAGATTCACCCCACAATGTTGCATACCAAATATCACAAGATTCTGCCTGCTGGATCTGGAGAAGATTTTTTAAGAAATTTGCCTGAAATGCACTAAGTTCGAATTTGGGCTTCTATAGTGATCCCAATTATGAATCCAGGTGGCCAATTTGAACAAACTTGAATCAGATCCACCCCATAATGTTGCATACCAAATATCAAAAGATTCTGCCTGCAGGATCTGGAGAAGAAGATTTTTGAAGAAATTTGCCTGAAATGCTCTAAGTTCGAATTCGAGCTTCTATAGTGAGCCAAATATGAATCTAGGGAGCCGATTTGCACAAAATTGAATCAGATCCACCCCGCAATGTTGCATACCAAATATCAAAAGATTCTGCCTGCTGGATCTGGAGAAGAAGATTTTTTAAGAAATTTGCCTGAAATGCACTAAGTTCACATTTGGGCTCCTATACTGAGCCCAAATATAAACTCAGGGAGCCGATTTGAACAAACTTGAATCAGATCCACCCCACAATGTTGCATACCCAATATCAAAAGATTCTGCCTGCTGGATCTTGAGAAGAAGATTTTCAAAGAAATTTGCCTGAAATGCACTAAGTTCAAATTTGGGCTCCTATACTGATCCCAAATATAAACCCAAGGGGCCGATTTGAACAAACTTGAATCAGATCCACCCCACAATATTGCATACCAAATATCAAAAGATTCTGTCTGCTGGATCTGGAGAAGAAGATTTTCAAAGAAATTTGCCTCAAATGCTGTAAGTTCAAATTTGGGCTCCTATACTGCGCCCAAATATAAACCCAGGGGGCCGATTTGAACAAACTTGAATCAGATCCACCCCACAATGTTGCATACCAAATATCAAAAGATTCTGCCTGCTGGATCTGGAGAAGAAGATTTTTAAAAAAATTTGCCTGAAATGCACCAAGTTCGAAATCGGGCTTCTATACTGAGCCCAAATATGAACCCAGGGGCCAATTTGAACAAACTTGAATCAGATCCACCCTACAATGTTGCATACGAAATATCTAAAGATTCTGCCTGCTGGATCTGGAGAAGAAGATTTTTTAATGTTTTTCCCATTGCCTACAGTGTTAAAAAGTGCTGACTCAGCACTTTTTCAAAGTCCCGAAACTGTACCCTATGATAAAACCGATGGCAATTTTTTTTTACCAATTCTTTCTGTTGGTCCTAAGGAAGCTTCACATCAAATAAAAATTCTCGGTGCCGCGCAGTTTTGGAGATATGGGCGTTTTAATTTTTTTCTATTTTTAGCTCCTGCAGTTCCCATGGGGCTACGGGGAAAAAAAATCAGCATAAATTAGGTACTTACGACCCAATAAGCCCACACATAAAATTTGGTTCAAATCAGCCTCTCGGTTCGGAAAATAGAAATTTTGGGCGGGGCCAAAGATTTTGCCCCTCCCATAACGACGCCAAGTATAGGCCCACAAACTTCTCTTGAACAAATCTGAGTCTACACCTCAAAAGGAAGCTGCACACCAAATATCAAGTCTCTGCTACTGCTGGTTCATGAGAAGAAGATTTTTTAAGATTTCAGCACACTTTTTGGGTGTGGCCCTACACACGGGCGAGGCAACTTAATTTGAACGAAATCAAATTACGATGTCATGACAAACTATTATCTCAAATATCAATTAAATTGGTTCAGCGGTTTGGGAGGAGAAGACGCAAACACCATGTTCACGGACGACGACGGACGACGACGGACGACGAACGACGGACGGTGAGTGATCACTATAGCTCTCCTGACTGAAAGTCAGGTGAGCTAAAAAATAGACAGATGCTTCGTGCTACTTGTAAAGCGTGCGGTTCGACCAAAACTCAATTCGTCAAAAGAGGTGGAGAAACAGTGAACGGAGTCATAATTAATCTTCCTTTGGAAGTGCATCTGCCAGGACATCATCAATTCACGGGACCCGGCATGAAATTGTGCAAGAGATTGAATAAAGATCTGACGCCGAAATCGAGGAACAATCCCATCAATATAGTTGATCAAGCTGCCTGCAGTCATGTGCTCTGTCACACGAAGTATCCCAACACGAAGACTCGAAATAACGTGTGAGACAAGAACGTGTTGAGAGATTTAAAAAATATATGAGAGTGAAATTCGATTGTTCGCTAGTCAGTGAGCTCATCGGCACGAGATGTTGTTTCGGAATGGGAAATAAAAGAAATAAAGCAACTCAATAATGCATTAGCGAACGACCTGCATAAGGACATAGTGCACAAATTTGAAGAAGGAGAAGAGTATTCGTCAAAGGATTGGATCGGGTGTGGACAGTCGAGCTAATGGACATGCAATCATTGACGAGACACAACCTAGGCATGAAATATCTATTGACGATCATGGAGGTGTTTTCAAAATACGGGTGGATGAGATCATTGAAAAAAAAATTGGGAAAAGCATGGCTGAAAATTTGGAAAATATCTTCACTTCTTTTTCGCAAAAAAACCTGAGAAATTGTTGGTGGACAAAGGTCGAGAAGTTTACAACGTTCACGTTCGTCGACTCGTCGACATCTATTCTACAGAAAACGAGAAGGTGAGTGTAGTCTAACGATGGAATAAAACCTTGAAGGAAAAATGCATATTTTTCACGGCCAACTCGGCTAGGAAATACTCGAGCGTCTTAGATGATTTGGTCGACGACTATAACAACATGCGTCACAGTCCCATCAAGCTGACACCTGTGGAAGATAGCGATCCGTGAAAAGACAGCGGACACGAATCTCTATTCGTTAAAGGTGGCGGCGGCCATAAAACGCCAGAAATTTGCCGTAGGCGATCGAGTTAGAAATTAAAAGTGGTAAAAACATTTTGAAAAAGGTTACACGCCTGGATTGATGGAAGAAATCTTCCTCTTGGTTCGAGAGTTCTACACCGACCCCATCGCTTACAAGATAGAAATTTTGGACGCCCAAGAAATCACGGAAATGTTTTACAAACAGCAACTGCAAAAGACTAAATTTAAAAAACTGAAAACTTTTTTTCACATATATATATATATTTATACCATGATTACCTTTTCTACTATATATGAAAAGCCTATGACATAAATTTTAGCTTTACACACCAACCGTGGTGAACACGCCAGCAATGGGATTTTCGTAGTTACAATTTACACCTGCAGTAGAACTACATCCAAGCTGACCTTTGGTGACCTCGACCTGAAATGCAAACATGTCTAAATTTATCGCCCGTCGCCTCGCGAAGAGTTAAATGAAAAAGGCAGTTATTTATTACATTTGTAAATGAGTTTACCTCAGAAGAAATAGTATGTAATTTCAGTGGCTAAAATTTACACCTACGGTGGAACTACATCGAAGTTGGCCTTTAGTGACGTCGACCTGAATGCGAACTTGTCAAAATTTATCGCACGTCGCCTCCCGAAGAGTGAAATGAAAGTGGCAATTATTTACTAGGTTTTTAAATGTGTTTACCCCATAAAACGCCAAAAATTAACAAACGTGCATTGTCTCGAGTTAATAAAGCATCCATAACTCGAAACAGTATGTTATTATGTTATTAAAATGAAAAAGGCTTTGCTTCTTTTTCTATCTCGTTTTGGTGATAAAACTACAGCGGAAGTACCTCCCACCGATCCTCATGTAAACAAAAGCAAATTCGCACGTGCTATGTACGGCTCCTGCTCAGTAAAATCAAGAAAAAATAATAACGACTCTTAATAATCTGACGGTCATGGCATAAATAAAATATACCCAAAGTAGCTTGGTGGACCAAATGTTCACCACTCGTGGTTAAGTGGTGTTAACCGCGCGTCAAAGGCTCGCGGTTAACACCACTTCACCACTCGTGGTGAACATTTGGAACACCAATATATTATGGGTATATTCTATATATTAAATGAGACAGGTTCCAATTAACTGGGATTTACTGTACTGGGAGAACTAGAACTATCACTGAAGGTGATTAATACCCACACCTCCGGCTCGTCGACATCTATTCTACAGAAAACGAGGAGAAGGTGAGTGTAGTCGAACAATAGAATAAAACCACGATTTGAAAAATGCAGATATCTCACGGTCAACTCAACTAGGAAATACTTGAGTTTGTTACATGATTTGTTCGACGAATATTACAACAAGCATTACAGTTCCATCAAGATGACACGTGTGGAAGCTACCGATCTGGGAAAAGACAGTATACACGAATCTCTATCCGTTGAAGGTGGCAGCGGTCACAAAACAACCGAAATTTACCGCAGGCAATTGAGAGAGAAATTACAAGTGGTAAAAACATTTCGAAAAGGGTTACACGCCTAGATTGATGGAAAAAATCTTCATCGTGGTTCGAGTCTTCTTCACCGACCCATAACTTCCGAGAATTATTAAACGCTCAAGAAATCACGGGGAAGTTTTACAAACAGCCATAGCAAAAGACCGCATTTAAAAAAAACTAGGAGGAGATTATATATAGCAAATGTTCACCAGTTTTGAGGATCTACATGTATACCCGCTCCGACAGAGGAATGGGGAACGTCACAAAAAGAGATATTCGTATACCCACAGGTATTATGGGGGGAGGGGGGGGGGGATTAACATTTTTTTGAACAGTATATATATAACGAATAAAAATAATTAAAAATTAAAACACAAATAATTAAAATTAGAGTGAAATAAAAATGAGAAATAGATATTATCATAACAGTGTGTTGATCCGTGTCGTAGTATCACGTCGAGTTGAGGTGGCCAGATTTTCGGATCACACGAGCTCCCGCAGGCAGCGAGTGTGATCCGAAAATCTGGCCACCTCAACGAGACGTGATGCGACGACACGGATCAACACACTGTTATGATGATATGTTTATCATATGACATTGTTTCAATGTCAAATTCACCCAAATTTGCCATTTTAATTAATATGCGGTGAAAAGCCGGTTACAAAATAGCAGACGAAACAACAACGACTTCCCTAGTTACGAAAACTATTCACGGAATCTCTCGGATATTTCCGTGGGAGTGTGATATGGATTTTTGATTTCCGTAAGAGTGTGATATGGACTTTTGATCCGGAAAACATCGTCAAACAGTAGTGATATTTAGAATAAAAATGTCATAGTCATATGATAATATTATAATTCCCGATGGGTACGGGTGTGGGATGGGAAAATCTCTCCCGAGGGCAAGATATTTGGGCCAGACACGAGGCTTGCCGAGTGTCTGGACCAAATATCTTGTCCCGAGGGTGAGATTTTCCCATCCCACACCCGTACCCATCAGGGATTATTTTTGTCCCCCCACCATACAGCGGTTACGTTAGCCAGAGGTAATCGGCGGTCACGTGCTGATATAATCAACTCATTTGGTATTGGTTGTTTTGAAAAACTAATGACACCATCGGAAAGAGCATGCAAAAGTTATGTATATACCAAATGTATATACCACGAAATCAGTTAGGAACGGTGGCATCTTGGGGTTTAAAGAGTTTTAGAGCATCAAACTTTGATCACACGGCATTCTGATGACGTCGATATGAATTAGTTGGTAGCAAGAAACTGATACGATATGCATAACGTCATAATAACGCTAATATGAAATAGGTGCTACCTAAAGTGCGAACGCAGTTACAACTTACAGTACGTATAGAGTATTATCACTAAATCACCCACAGAGTGGAGATTCCACCCAAGCAATAATTGCAAATTTGTTGCAAAGCATAACAAGCACAAGCAAAGATCCAGCCAATGAATCCATGGGTTACACTCAGAGGGCCATTGGCTGAAGCATTGTTTGCGTTTTTTGCCCATGTGTGCAGAATTTGAAAGTAATACTTTGAGTGATAACGCCACCCCACGGGTCATTTTGTTACAATACACTCTCCACGTACTGTATTTTGTAAATTTGAATAAAAAATATACAGAGGATGTCATTGGGTGTGTGTAATTCCGTACCCATCACCAAAATCATTTCGTACCCAAGTGATTCCGTACCCAAAACCATTTTGAACACTTTAGAAAAAAGTAAATTTGTGCCCAAAAAATAATAATAGAATGTCCATGGCAATATTCATAGCAGTTTATTTGCCAGGGGTATAATTTGAAAAAAATAGGTATTAAATTTAACATTTATAAGCAAAACTGATCACAACATAGCATTAAGTAATGAATCCACCGCCTTTAGAATTAATTATTTATTTATTGTTTTTTAATGTCACATACTTATGCACAATAGGTAATCGTGACCGTGACAGTTTTACGGGGTCTAAGTCAGTCAGAGCGGGAAAATAAAATCTAAACTCTTTTATATTGAACTGATGGGTCTCCTATTTCATGAGGTGACAAAATATAATTCAATTAAATTTCTTATTTAATAAATATACACATTCATTCATTTTGGTTTCATTTTGTACTATTATTCATTGTTCAAACCAACAACTATTTGTTTTGTAATATCATGCACAACTCAGGCTGCACAGTGGGGAAAATAATGTTAAATACTTGTGACTGATACTTCCAAAAGGCCACTCTCTCAAAGCTGGCAACCTTTCTTTCAGCTGGCTGGACTGTCCATGCATACCAGAGCAGTGTGCTCACTGTGCTGCTTGGAACATGTAACACCCATTGCATGAGAAAGTTTGATAGCTTTGAGAAGCAGTACAAAATCCGAAAGAGGCTGCTGACTGGGATTGACAATAAATCCTTGAGTGAAAAAGACAACAGAAGAATGAAAAGGCGCATCAGTCGGTGAAAGTACTTGATTCCTACTCCTATGTTCTAAATGATCATATCTGTAGTACTGATATTTTTTTGTATTTTCTATTCCATATTATTCTGATTTGATCCCCGATTTTTTATTCATTTCACCAGGCTGGACTGCAGTTTAATTCTCATAATGCACTGTTTTGGACTAAATTCTTAACATCTTCCATAGCTGAAGATAGTTGGAGTTATGTTGTTATGTTGGAATTTTGAGGTTATTTATCCAAGATATGGCACTTGGAAATATTATGCTGTCAGTTTGTAACTTCAGTATAATATTCCACCATGTACTATTAGTCCTCACCATACTATTATATGGATGACAGTCACAGGAGTATACCCCCCCTATCATATTCCCAATAAAGTTGACACAAGAAACATGAGGACATTGGTCAATGGATGAATATGCATAAAGAATTAGAATAGAGGTGGGAATTGGAGAAGCATGGAGTTGGAGAAGAGATACATCCTGGAGAGAGCAGATCACCATTAAATCACAAACCTTTCCAACAATTATTGTGCACACTTTTTGAAAAGAGAACTCACAAAACAATAAAAGTTACAACACAAATCCCTGGGGTGCAATCCGTCTATGAGTTGAACATTTACAGGTTCTTATACAGTAGTTGGGGGCGCGGTGGCGTTGCGGTAACCGGTTTTCGTCAAGATCACCGAAGTTAAGCAACGTCGAGCCCGGTTTGTCCTCGGATGGGTGACCGTCTGAGCGATCAATTCGGACTCCCGCGTTGTGTCCTTGGGAAGCACTTAACCCGATTGTCCACATGGGGGCACGATGACGCCGTTGTACTAAGGCTTACTGCACGTTGATGGTGCGCATGTCTTCAACCAATCTAACTCTGCCTGTGCTGCATTGCGGAGTACGATGTTGGGGAGATGGCAGCTGCTCATCGTTTGCTCGGTGGTTCTCTCCAGATACTCCGGCTTCCTCCACCCGTAAAACTGTCACGGTCCATGCTTATCCCATTATGCATAAGTATGTGACCTTAAACAACAATAAATAAGCAATTATACAGTAGTTTCTAAAAAAAATATAGTATCCTGCAAACAACTTAATAAATTCAGAGTGGTATGCTGTGATTTCACCCCCTGAAGGGACTTGCTTAGGAGGATTTAGACCCAAGTCATAAGAAAATAATCCGAGCAGCATCACAGCCCTGTGATTTTCTACTTCCGACATCAATAAATACAATTTGGCAAAAGTTTTGTTGCCCATCATAACATTCTTTTCAAATAAATTTGTTATGGTCCTTCAAAATTACAATCCCCCCCCCCCCCCCCCCCCCCCCCCCCCCCCCCCCAGCAGCATCACCACGACCAATATGTTCTAACTAGTGTTCACAGTAAATATTCACTAAAAAATCTAGTTATTTGCCATGACTCTGTATATTTTTATGGTCTTGTTGTGAAATTCTAGTTTATTCTCTATGCCCCTCCCCCACCATCCACACAGAGGTTTTCTAGCAGTACCCTAAGAAAGTACAGTTAAGAATTTGATGAATTCTGCGTGCATGCTGTTACCCCTTTCAAATATTTCTTCATGATCTTGAAAGCGTGAATTTCTGATCGCATCTTTTCTTTTTGTGTTGGAAAATTCCTAATTATGGTGAATTCTTAGCAGCAAGAAAAGATTGTTTTCCCCAATTTTTTTTGCGAAGATTTCTGACTTTTTATCACTTTCAAATTTCATAACTCAGCAATCTGTGATGGGATTTGGGCGGAGGCATTAATTAAAATACCCACACTCTGCCTCCATATCACTTCTTGTATTTTCAAGTACATGTATAGTTCAAGCAGGTTGAAATTTTCTGAAAGATGGGGGGGGGGGGGGGGGGGGGGGGGAGGGGTGCAACAAATACACTCACCCATTCAACCTCAACACTTCAGGTTCTAAGTAGGTTGGAAAGGGTCTTTTTTTTGGGGGGGGGGGGGGGGGCATCAATATCTGTGGTTGTATTTTTAACTTGCAAGTTGGTTAGAACATTATGTAGCTTAATTTTATGTAGCCCTTTCTGCAAATTTGATCAACACATTGTCTTTCCATCACAGGTTTTCTTGATACCGACTGATCGCTACAGTGACGGCGCCAAGATTTCAATATTTTTTTTTTTTTTTTTGAGGGGGGGGGGGGGGGGCTTAGGTAAGCTATGGGGGACTTATGGGGGTGGGAGTCCAAGGGGTGTCAAGATGCCGAAGGAATCTCCCAAATGCCACATGCCTTATAGCTGGCGGAGGAACGGGATCTCCCCCTCGCGTGTGTGGGATATGGAGTTCTCCCCATGAAAGATTTCTATATTTGGAGGCCCTGGGAGTGGGAGCGATATCTGAACATTTCTACAACACCCGACACGACGTGTATTGTTGTGTGTCGTTTGCAGTGTGAAATTGGGTAGGAAAACCACGGTCAGATAGAAATTTGAAGTTTGATTGGGGGGGGGGGAGTGGTGGGGACAGCTATCCCCCTCCAGTGGCACCGCCACTGGATTGTTAAACGTCATGTAAAAGGATCAGACAGAAATGATATTCAGTAGCAGTGAGTGTAAGTAAAATTGTCTGGTATTAAATTTATGGAATTAGGAATTTCGACTATTTAATTTGTAATTGTATTCCGATTTTGCTGGTCGCCTTAAAAGTTAAATTGCAAATGCATTTGGAATTGGATTTGGAGACTGACAGACTGACTGTTTGATCAGACTCGGTCACTGATCAAACACGACAGTAGTTCACCTTTCGATCTTCCTTATCTTTCGAAGAAATCAGTCATGAACTATTTACCGAATGATTTATATTCAAAAACAAAATGTATCAACACTGCGTGTACACGTATTGTCTCTTGCAATCACAGCCCGAAGACGGCAAACCGTCTTTCCAGGCCCAAATTGGTATACAACGTTGCAAGAAGCACCGCGTGCCGCAAAAGTGGGTCAATCCGAAAGAAGCAACAATTTTCTGTGGAGTTTCCACTGCAATGGAGGTGCTTGGGTGTAAGTTTCTGTACATTGTATCACTTCAAAACCTCAAAAATGAAAAGTTCGTGTTCGAAATATCATTAGGCCTACCAGTACCGGCACCGTAACTTCTTGATAAATATTAAAGTGGAAAAATCGTTCAAAAAATTTTATTGCGTCAGAAAAAATGGGAAAAAATACTATCCGAACAGTACAATGCATTGCAATGAAGAGCAAAGTCTCAGGAATCCCATTGTGTCCCTCTTTCAATTGCATATTAGGTATCTTCCAGAGGAAATCGTCATTGTTTACAAAAAAGAGTGTCAGAAATGAGAAATGCGAGAAACATCGATTCGTCGTTTTTAAACGTCTCGCGAAAGGAAAACACTTAAAATTACAGAATTTCTTGCAGACACACTTGTTCTTAGATATGTTATTAACCGTGCGACTTTGTGACCAACAATTTTGATTTTTTTTGTACAAGCAATTGAAGTTTAAAAAAGGAACGACAAATGCAGCGCAAGTTGCGTTTCTTTTGTGTTGTTGTGGTTTCGATTTTTGACTGAACCTGTCAGATGATGACGCCATATCCGATATCTACGGGTGACGCTATTCCTGCACGTTCACCTGTTCCTTTTTCAGAAATCTTATTCGATTTCTACCAATGAAAACAATACAATTTGATCAACTTCGACTCCTATTTTTCGTCCATGGTGTTAACGTCCGGACACAGATTTTTGGATTGCATGGTTATATATTTTTCTGAAATATTCTAAATTTCGATCTTATATTTTCACACATACACACACGTTACCATTATGCTCTCTTCGTTCGCTATAAATGTATAACGTCACGTGGGTGGGATGGGATACATCTGTCTCTCCCTGCTATCTCACCCGGGACACACGTATGTTACACATGCAGTGGGGGGGGGGGGGGGGGGGGAGAACATATTAACAGAATGTATAATAATGAAAGACAAAATTATTGTAAGCAAAACGATAGATTATAGAAGAATTTGCAAAAAGATAGAAATCGTATTCTCCAATCTAAGATATAGAACTTTTCACTTTCATGGTATCAATCAAAATGGCGGCTTTCAGAGCATCACTTCTAGGATAATACGAGTCAAATTATCACTGGAAATGGTCAATTTGTTCTAAAAACGTATAATGAAAAGTAAATCTAGTGTTTTAAGTGGACCGATCATTTCCAGCCATAATTCCACTCGCATTCTCCAAGAATTGATGCATGGAACCCGCTAGTCCAATCATGGCCTGAAAGTCCGTAATATAAGTTTTTGGTTTCGTACGTCCTTTCCAGCCATGTTTGAACTAAAACCCCACCAGCTGAATCAGATTGTAAGACGCTATCTGTTCCGAAAATCGATCAAACCACTTTCACGTATCAATGATTCAATGCGCTAATTCCTTTCAAGCATCATGGTTGAAACGAGGGGAATTATCAGATTCTTATAAAAGGGTATAATGAAAAGAAAATCCAGTGTTTTTGAGTGGATACTATTAGTTATCCTTGTGTTTTCCAGGGTGTATGGGAATTTACACCGGAGGGTAAATGAGTTCAGGGTGTATGAGTTCCCAAACCGTGTAACTTCCCATACACCCTGAAAAACACAAGGATGACGGATTTATTTCCAAGAATTTTGGTGAACTTAATACTTAAAACTTAATACTTTAACCTACATTGTGGGCAAAAACTGACAGTAAATTTGTACTTTGCAAGTTTCTTAAATAAAACCAGACAAATATGGATGTCATTGGAACTGGCTCAATGGCCAGTTCCAATGACATCTATATCTGTAATATTTTATTGCACATAAATATTAAATTTCCTGTATTTTTATTTTGTTCTAACATAACCGAGCAGAAGGTATGAATTAATAAATAAAAATGGATACTTTTTTAGCCATATAGCTTGCTCTTGTATATTTTTGTTTTTACAACGTGGTTAAACACGGTGTAAAAAAGCTACTGTGGATTGCAAGTTACACCGTACCTCTCAGCCAATCAAAATGCAGTATTTTGTTTCATTTGGAAATAATGAAAACTATTTCACTTGTGACAGAAAGAAATGGCTATTTTCAAGGTTGAAACGAGGGGAATTATCAGATTCTTATAAAAAGGGTATAATAAAAAGAAAATCTGGTGTTTTTGAGTGGATGCTGAAAATGATCTCACTTGTGACAGAAAGAAATGTTTATTTTTACTCTCGCAAGCGCTCGCGAAAAATATACATTTGTCTCGGTCACTCTATATATTCAAGAGTATGAAGTGCATGAATATTTACCCGTGGTGCGAAACAGTCCCAATAATGAGGGAGAAATAAGGCTCAATATCGAAACTGAAGATCTCCTCTTGTATCCCAGCGAACGTTATCTTCTTAGAAGGACGATAGCTAAAAAGGATGGTAGCGACTTCGCCGATGATGACATTATAACTTTAGTCATAATGGCATGATGCATCTTTTTTATAGTATATCATATAAACTCTCAACCCCCGCCGTGCAATTGTAAACAAAACCAGCGTCCTTGATTCTAATAACTGCTATGGCAACCGGAAATTTGAAGTTGAGAAGTTCTCACTGATTCCCTTGCATTGCAGTATAGAGCATCGATCAATTACCTGATAAAAAAAAAAAATTTAAAAATAACTGAGAGAGAATTCCGTGTGATCGGTACCGATCTCGTACATACTTGGTTAACAAACATACCTTTTGGGGGGGGGGGGGGGGTCTGTCGGTGGCCGACCGGTGCGCGTAGTTCAGTGCACTTTCTCTAGACGGTTGGTGCCGTAGGAAACTCTCTCGGCTTGGGTTCGAACCCCGCCATGCCATTGTAAACAAAACCAGCGTCCTTGATTGTAATAATTTCTATGGCAAACGGAGATTTGATAGAGAAGTTTTCACTGATTTCCTTGCATTGCAGTATGGAGAATCGATCATTTATATATGTGTGTGAGAACAAATTGTTTTCTCAATGCAAATCGATGGTGATGTCTTGAAAATGATGTTTCGAAGACTAACTCTTGAGAACGAAGAGGCAGAGACACAAATGTTAGCAAAACACTTGATCGCTAGGTTGCACACGTTTCATTTTGTTATAAATCGACCATTTTCAATAATCCATCAATTCTCCAGGTTGTGAGATTCCGTATCTTTCGAAATAATAATTTCTTCCCGTTTTCTTGAGGATATATTCTGCCATATGATAAATTATACAATGTTAGTCAATGCACGGGACGAAGGGCCTTCTAAGTTGTAAGTAGTACTGAAATGGTTAACCGGATACCCGATTTGAAACGGTTACGTACCCAACCGATTTGATCCAAACGTCAGCCGGTTATCGATAGCGATCGTCATTCCACGATTGAAACATAATAAATCTACCGCTTCTCCTTTGGGATAGATTACACCTCGAAGCAGCGCTGTAAATATTGAGAAATAATCGACTTTGGCGTTCAAGACTTCGTTAATGATCGGCAATTTTCGTGAGTACTGAGGAACCGCAGAAACTATTTCGTAGTATGTATACAAACGAACGTTGTCGATTACTCGACAACGTTCGTTTGTATACACACTACGGAATAGTTTCCGAGAATACTGCATTTCAATTCCAAAAGTTTTGGTCCCAGATTCGGTGAAATAATGGCTACGGATAACCGGATATTATCGACAACGTTCGTTTGTATACACACTACGGAATAGTTTCTGAGAATACTGCTGTTCAATTCCTATAGTTTTGGTCTCAGATCCGGTGAAATAATGGCTACGAATAACCGGATATTATCCGATTATAGCTATCAGATAGTCGGTTGCAAAAATGAGCCAACCGTTTCAGACCTAAATGTAAGCACTTGACCTGCTATCCGATTTGAACTACTGAATGGCAGGAAAAGAACAGTACCTTAGCCTTATTCTTGGACCTATCTAAAACATTTGACACAATGAATCGTGAAATACTATTAGGCAAACTGGAAAAAGTATGGCATACGTGGTCTCACTAACAGATGGTTTAGAGGCTACCTGTCTAACAGATCGCAGTATGTTATGTATGGGGAATGTAAACCAGACCTTGCCGATCAGTGCTGTGGTGTTCCCCAGGGTTCAATTTTAGGACCTATCCTCTTCCTTCTCTATATCAACGATATTAGTAACTCAACCTCACTCAATATTTTATCATGTGCCGACGACACTACTGCACGCTGTTCAACCTCACATAATAATCCCATAACAGCGTATTTTAATGATGAAATTAAAAAACTTTATGAATGGTGCTCGGTTAACCAGCTAATGTTGAATGCGAAAAAACCCAACGTACATTGTTATAACCCTACTGAAAGAAGTAATACTAATGTTTGCCGAGAACTAAAAATAAACAACCAAATAATAAACAAGTTTGGGGCCACAGAGACCGTAAAATCCCTAAAGTTTCTTGGAATAACCATTGACGAACATTTGACTTACAAGGCTCATATATCTCGACTATGTTCCAAAATAGCACTCGTGAACTATAGTCTTAACAAAGTCAAGAGGAGTCTCCCCCATGAAAACACTATACTACGCCTTAATACACAGGCAATTGTTATACGGAGTCCAGATATGGGTTAGTTCCAGGGCCACTAAGAAAGTCATGAACATGCAAAAGCGATCACTACGAATAATTAATAACCGAAAATACAAAGCCCATACAGACCCCCTATTCAAGAAAGATAGAATACTTAGGTTTGATGACTTGTTTAATTTACATGCTCTGCTGTTCGTCTTTGACTGAAAAAATGGTAGATTACCGGCCTCCTTTAATGATATATTTAGAGTAGTAGACAATCAATCTGGTAGGACTACCAGACAATTTGGCCTCAAACATATAGAGAAAACTCGCACCAAATCTCTTGATAAACTCCTATACACCTTTCCGAAACTTTGGAACGCTATCGACGACGCAACTCGTAATATCATTCACAGAAACGAGTTTAAGAAAAATTTGAGATCCAATTTTCTATCATGTTATTCCACTTTTGTCAATTGTGACAATCCATACTGCCCTGACCGCACCTAGTAAACTTGTAACCAACAATAACTCTAACAGGTGTATACATAATGCAATCGACGCACTCTCTGCTTTTATCTGGAACCCTCGTCCTGGTCAAACTTGCTGCTCACCCCAACAAGTACACCATAAAGACGTTCAACACCCCTATAGGAATCTGTCATCAGTAATATCGAAGAGCACTTGCTGAGCGCTGGTGGTGATGCATTTCATCACTTTCTAAGGGCTCGTTCATGGAGAGGGATAGGGTGCATCACCGATGGCGCTCAGCTCAGTAAGCAGGCGCATTTGTAGAACACCCCAAATATGATGCCCTCCGTATGCGCTAGCCGACATTGACGTTCAGTTTACATAGATCTTTCCCTTTATAACCCCGCACGACATCGAGAACTTGGTGGGACCTAGCATTGAGTAGATGGGTGATCTCCAAGAGCGGCTAGTTTTGTACCAATGTATCAATCCTCAACCACCGATCTCCCATTGGCTTTTCTACTAGATAACATCCTGCAAATAAAACTTAGCAATGAAGAAACTCGAGCCCAGTTCCAACTTTGCGTCACCTACTTTGTTCCCCCTAACCGTTTGGTCGCAGTGTGTCTGCAACTATACTTCCTTCCAGGGGGTGACAGGTAGACAACCAATCTGGCTATGTCACCCCCTACAGTATACTATTTACTAAACTTGTAAAATATATGTATTTGTAAACATTATTTATGTATACTGTGAATAAATTATCTGAATCTGAATCTGAATCTGAATGGCAACTAAAATATGTTTAAATCTAATGATAGTTGCTTGCCATACACCGAGATTGTTTAGTACAGAGCTTCCACTAATGCTCCAACATTTATGTTATGAATACACCTGGCATAACAGATCATCTAAACTTTCTGTCCTAGGGTTGAGACAATTATATTTTTGGAATACAACACAAGCTCCATGCAATGTCGAGGCAATGCAAAGAAATCTGTATATTTTTCTTTGGACAGACAAAATTTATTTGAGAATTTTTATTTTATTTGCCTTTTTCAGAATGTTTGTCGTCGATTATCATGTCCAGAGAAACAGATATCAAGCCATGGCATCTGCCTTCCTCCGTACATCAGTGTGACACGTGCAATGTTTTGCTTGGAATTTCTGTTCCCTTGCTCTGGGAATATTAAATCTCTTGATATGTTTCCGATTGTTCGAAAGTGGAAAACTATCTACTCTGGAGACACTCAGCATATTCCTCTATGGAAATCTGAAATCAATAGAACCGTCACGATACCGAACGTTACCATAGATGTTTGTAAGAGAATTACTCGCAGGGTCACGGTAATAGATAAAATATCCTACAGACACGTCCAGCGAATCAGAGAAGCTATAAAGTATCCATTCGTTGAATATCCTCTATCACAAGGTACGTTTGTTCCAGTAGAGAACCATAGAACTGAAGTATGTCCACAACATACTCTGACCAAAATAGCCCCATGTCCATATTTAACATTCAACAAAGTAGAAGTGGAGTCAATACGTCAGAACATGAAACAGGGACCATTCCATCCAGATGAACTTAATGTATTGCACACTGACGATAAAGGAACAAGGATCTGTTGGAACGATTACAAACGTGTAGTCTGTAACCATCATAGTGGAACAATAATGCGTCAAGGAAAACTACTTTTTATTTTAGCTTGGGCTTTGCTGTGCCTGCTGCTCACTCACATCGGGTTTGAAGAATAAACACAGGGAGATCACTCTGACTGTTCGTCGTGTAATGATGGTAACAATATGTACCAATGCTTCATTGCTGAGGTCTGCTCCCACACTAGCGCACCTCATTTAACCCTTTACCTAACATTAAAAGCAGACGACACTTGCAAAAAAAAAACTTGAATAACTACTTTTTTCACTTTTTGTCTCAAAAACATAGGTTATGACCCCTCATTGGAACGAGCTCGACGAGTTCGTTCAAATGAGGGTCATAACCTATGTTTTGGGGACACAAAATGAAAAATATGAAAATTAATTGGAGATTTTCGAGAATAGCACTGATCGGTTTTGACCGTTACGTTGGGTAGAGGGTTAAATGCCATGTGGAGTCGAATCTCAAATCAAATCTGACCTCCAGTGTTCACCCTGGCCCAAATCTATTTGGCTGTTGCCAATTTGTAAGCCATTCTGGGCATTTTAATGCCAAACAAAGTGTTTTGGTACCAACACGCTAATAGGAGAGGAATGGGTGTGGGTTGGTTATCATTCTCTGGCACAAATAAATTGATCGGGTTTTGAGAAATGAACTGGCGATTATTTCAATATTGAACGAACAATTGATCTCGGAAACAAATTGGACAGAACTCGAAATTTCGGACGAAATCCCCGCAAGGCCAAAATGTCGGTCGCCTTAGTAATATCTATGCCACTCTTTCGGGGTGAATGTTGTCGGGACGTAGAAAATAACAGATTAATCGATCATTACTGTTAATCCACTGGGCTTATCGGGTCGCGAACCTTGACAAATGGTAACATATAATTAGATAAATATTTCATTCCGTCGCGAGTGACTCGCGTCGGTGAGAAGTATTTATCTCATTAAATGCTGCCTTTTGTAAAGCTGATAACCAACAATGCTTCACATAAGAAAAAACATGGCTCATTAACACTCACTTACTATTCATTTTGAAAGTTTGTCCAAACACTGTGTCTAACACCTTATTTACAAAGTCACTGGGTTTCAGCTTGTTTCTTTAAAATCGGTTACAATTCCCACTTCTATTGCTAGCTGGTAGTAGGACATGGTATCGTCATGCCCCATTTGGCGTCTTACAGCCATATATTATGGGAATCACGTGGTTGTAATGGTAACCTATGCGGCAATGTTGTGATGTCATTGTCATGGTGATGGTTGATGTGAGTGGGCATGTACAGCTCGAGCTGTAAGAGTGACACGTGTTTCCGTTATCCATTTTGTACGAAGGAGGCCGCCATCGTTGTTTCTATGTTGGCACGAAGTAACTGTTTGACCTAATGGCCTACAATAGGAGAAGAGTACGTTATGTGGATGTGTTCCTTTGTATGAAAGTAAAACTAATTTCACAAATAGACCCGAGAAATACCCGAAATCATTAAAAACACCAAACAACCACTGAAACGGACTTGGCGGGGCCCCATTTTAGCATATACAGTGCACGGAGAGTGTATTATCACTAAATCACCCGCAGAGGTGAGATTCCACCCAAGCAATAATTGCCAGTTTGTTGCAAAGCATAACCAGCACAAGCAAAGTTTCAGCCAATGGACCTCCGGGTTAAACCCGGAGGTCCATTGGCTGAAACATTGCTAGTGTTTTTGTCGATATGTACAACATTTGAAAGTTATAGCTTGGGTGATAACCCCACTCCGCGGGTGATTTAGTTACAATCCACTCTACACGTACTGTAATAGTACCACGTAATGCTAATAGACGCGGTCCTTCGTGTAAGATACATTTATTGGCTCGGATTGTCCCCAAATCCTCGTTTAATTCATAGAATTACCCTAATAGACCCGGGAAGTACCTCAACTCACCCAAAACTGCATAAAAGCGTTTTGAAACGAACTTTACTTGGCTAACCAATCAAATCGATTTATTAACCTTACATTATGTCCATCATCTTCTTCGCTTTAACGAATGTGATTTTAGTCTAGGTATGAGCTTGTACACAATATGCTAATAGCACTTGCAGCATATCAGCACATGCAAAATGTGCCAACAAGTGCCTGTGTACAAGAACACAATGTGCGCGCAACACAGGCAGCACATACGCACATGTGGGAATTTGGGGACCACGGGAGACAATATTTTGGGGACTCGTGGGAACTATTTGGTAACCATGCTTTTGAGGACTTGTGGAGACCAAGATTTCGTGACCAATGTTTGGGGAGAAAGACTTTGCGACCAATGTTTGAGGACCAGTGTTTCGAGACCAATATCAGAAATATCATTCTCGTCTTTACCCAGTAAGTACTAAAGCTTCTGCTTCCAACACGTTTAGAGTTTACACCCACAGTATCCTCCACTGCAACCACTACTGCTACAATGAGTGGTGTTTGTACACAATGTACAAATAAAACATGTAGCACATCATCGTATCGTGCGATGAGAACCATAATGTTCTAACTACCATTTTCATCTTTTCGAGAAAATCAAGGTTAACGTTTTGAACTCTGGGTTCTATCCAATGCTATGGTTATAAATATGTTTTTCATTGTTATAATTAGAGTAATTATTACTATATCACATTTGAAAGAGTCAAATGTGTACTAAATTTTTCTATTAAGCTGAAAATCCACTTTTTTCGTTTGGCGATAGAACCCTTTTCACTTGTAGGACATTTCTTTAGAACCACTGTGGTGTTTCGAGATACAGTTAAAACTAGAAGTCCTGTTACGAACTGTGCGCTTATCTAGGTTTAATTGCGCGTATGAATTGCGTGCAATGCCATATCGAATGGCACCCAAAGCACGACAGGTTCTCCTGGTTACCCATAGCAAACACAGGCAATGTTTCTGCCAATGGACCTCCGGGTAACCCGGAGGTCCATTGGCTGAAACATTGCTTGTGCACAGGCCATACGTACAGAATTTGATAGTCTTACAGTGGTCATAACGCGTAGATTAACGCGCAGACCGACGTGCTATTTGTGCGCATTTCATGACAGGACTTCTTTTAACTGTAGAACACTTTGTTCATAATTTGTGGATAAATCTTAGTACAGTGAAATTATGTTGCCTCCACTCATGAAGTCATGATTTATTTTATCCCATACATTTTCAGCTAATGAAGAGTATCACGTAGAAACTGAGAATATGGTTTGAGTCATGAAATTTATTTGATAATCAGAAAATTTATAATAAAGTTTAACCCTTTACCTAACGAATCGCTCGCATCCGCCCGCGTAATATGCAAATTCAGCAGTTGAAAAAATATTATTTGAGCTCGTTCCAACGAAGGGTCACATGATATGGTTTTGTCGAAATTTTTTGAAAATTTTGAAAAAAATGATATTTAAAATAATAAATTTTGATATCGTCTGCGTTGGCTAAGTATGAGATTTGTCGGCATCACATTAACAATCTTTACTGTTGGTGCTGTTTCCACCTCTGCGCTACAACATTACCCCTGTCAAAGGAATGTCTAGCTGGAGGATGGATGGCTGGCTGGCAGGCTGGCGGTTAACTGGCTGGCTAGCTGGTAGTTGACTGGCCGGCCGGCTGGCTGGCTGGCTGGCAAATCGGTGAATTGATGGATGGAAGGATATTTGAATGGATGGATAGAATAATGATGATGTGAATAGATTAGGTATAAAAACCACAAATGTGTGGATAATGAATGGTTATTTGAGTTCCATTTCAATTTATTGGTCAATAGACAGGCTGAAGATCGAAATCGAAGAAATTGCAGAACGAAAAGAATGTATTTTTAAACAATATTCAAACAAAAAGGTTAAAAGTGACACCTGACACCAATGGAAAATTCAATATTTTCGCCAGTATATGCAGGGGGGGGGGGGCTGAAGCCCCCCCCCCTCTTTTTTTGCCGGGCCATGTTTTTTGTATGCATATATTTTAACACAACCAATTACTGGTGAAACAAGGGGCGGGTCCAGAGCCTCCCTCATATTTTTCTATGTTTCTCTCGTACTGGTTCAGTTTCGATGGATTTCAGATCATTTTTTTCAGTAAGGGGCAGCAAACGGTAAAATGTATGCAGTCTGTTAAAAAAACGGTTAACTGAAATTAATCGTAATCTTACAGACATACAAGTAAGAAATCCACCCCAAGACAAGATAATCCACAGGCAGCATAATTGTTGTTAACGTCTGGAAAAGCATACAGGTGAGGTCTATTTATCAGCTTTGGTCGTTACGACCAAAGCTGGTAAATAGACCTCACCTGTATGCTTTACCGACGTTTTTTAACGGCTCTCAAAGTGTGAAATTTTTCAAATACAGCTGAAACATCTCACAATATCCGCTCAGATGCATGCAAATGGGGGTTTGGGATCCTGGAATTTAAAATTTTCGTACGACGGGCGAACCATGGTCGGCCAGTCATACCGCTATGTAAAGTGAATCAAACTTCTGGAAATGTGAAATTAATAAATCGAATATTGTTTGTTAAAACGCAGAAAGTCAAGTCAAATAATGTGCTAGTTAAGTGACGAGAGAATACGGGATGGCAAAAACAGCACAATAAAGATATGGGCGAATGGGGGGGGGGTCTGTTCTCTCCCCCGGGATTCACCTATGTCTCACTACCTTACCTTACTTCCTTGTAAAACAAACAGAGATATACATGAACTACGATACAAGGTCCCCATCCAATGGAAATCGTACATGAGTCTTGGTGCCACTTATTTGACCCATCAGTAACGGAAAGCCAATTGGGCCTGATTGAGCTCCGTTTTGGGAAATTAGCCTGAGCTACCAACATTTTGACACCATGCGCACCCGCGAAATAATTTTTTTTTTTTTATTTCTTTTCACCAGTTGCTGGGTTCTAGAATCTAAACCGAAGAAAAGCAGATATGATGCTGATGTCTTGCAATGTATATATTGTGTCTTTCTGTTTAACATTTCATATTCATTATCTTTCAATTACCTCTGACTTCTGTACTTGGGAAATACCAATTTGCTCTTTCCAGATTCATCAACTGGCAGTAACTGTGGCTCCCTAGCAATGCGTCACTCACTCACCATTTAGACATTGTTAATCTACAAACACTAAGAGTGCGCTATGTGTAATATTGATACATATAGAATACGAGTGGGTCTGTTTAATGTACGCGCATATAGAGGTGTGCACGGAACACACCTACTTGATATACCATGTATTCTGCTAGTCTCACTTTTACTCAAGTTCCAGTGCAGGGGTCTCACAACTATGCTAGCCCTGATACACTCACTTAGTGTGTCAACTGGCACTCAACCATTTACAACAACTGCCTCGAAAGATACGCCATGCATTCATAGCTTCTCTGAAACATTGCTTACAAACCTGACAAGTGTGCGCTCTATGAAATTACAAATGCACTCACAACATACAGTACGTGGAGAGTGGGTTGTAACTAAATCACCCGCGGAGTGGAGTTATCACTCAAGCTATAACTTTCAAATTTTATATGTATCGACAAAAAACACAAGCAATGTTTCAGGCAATGGACCTCGGGGTTTAACCCGGAGGTCCATTGGCTAAAACTTTGCTGGTGCTGGGTATACTTTGCAACATATTTTCAATTATTGCTCGGGTGGAATCTCCACTCCGATGGTGATTTAGTTTAAACAATAATTATTCAAATGATATTATATGTTACTGGTACTCCATGACTAGTGCTTATCCTATCTAGAGCTTTGAGTGCTATCTCACACATACATGTCATAGATTTTTACGCGTCATCAAATAATTATTGTGAGGGACTTCTCCATTGTCTTGGCTATGCTGTACGGTGTATCCTTATACGGTTTGCGCGCCCCCTGATACTTATTCGGTGCTGCATCAGGTTTCCAAGTCTATACTTTAAACAGAATTATATGGTGCCCAACCCGATTGGCATCGCATCACTAGTGAATATCTTACCTAAACCCCCACCCCCGTAAAGGCACTAATGTTGTTGAGCCCCTACTCAGTGATCTAACATCCTATTAGGGTCAACTCGAATCAGATACTTTTCTTTCCAGATTATATGTGTCCGCCCCACTCTGACCAATACTGCGTAGATTTCATCACCTAGCCTCAACTGTATCTCCCCTAGAGTTCCTCCTACCATTTATAAAACTGAAGGTTCTAAGTGTAGCTATTGGCCCTTCCAGGGTAGAATTTGGATCTTTTCGAATAGGGGTTGTTCGCACTTGAGGGTCATCGCTGCATATATCGTTGCTTGTGGCGAATTATGTGTGTAATCCCCCCCCCCCCCCCCCCCCCCCTCCACACACACACAACGCTTCCAATTATCTTTCGCTTAACCTTTCGAGATTGGAAGCACATATCACCTAGTATCCTGCATCATGCTGTGACATCTCAGGGATTTGGGATGAATTTTTAGCTGTCTATTGTTATCTATTGCGATCCACCGTAGTGCTGGCGTTCAGTAAGTTATATCACGTGCTTTGAATTACATCGGAGCCAAGGTAGAATTGTCTGCCCCTTAGGGTCTGTGGTATTATTATTTTTTATTATTATTTTTATGATTATTCTCTCTCTCTCTCTCTCTCTCTCTCTCTCTCTCTCTCTCTCTCTCTCTCTCTCTATCTTCCCTTTTCATATGACCAACTTTCGTGCTTTGAATTACATCGGAGCCAAGGTAGAATTGTCTGCCCCTTAGGGTCTGTGGTATTATTATTTATTATTATTATTATTATGATTGTTCTCTCTCTCTCTCATTCTCTCTCTCTCTCTCTCTCTCTCTCTCTCTCTCTCTCTCTCCATATCTTCCCTTTTCATATGACCAACTTTTTAATCCTTGTTCTCGCCTTTACTAGATTGCAATAATGGTTGGGCATCATCATTCAGAACTCAGCTCCGATGCTCGGCTGGATAAATCCCGAGCAATCCATTGAGCTCCAAGGGATTGTGCGGATGAGATCCAGTCAGTCTGCTTTTGATCAGATTATTATTAGCCCATAGTTTTAGCGCTTTAGTATCCTCCACGACTTGTAGGTCTTTTTCAGGACGTGGATATCTACCTCTAAGGACGGCAGCACTTTTGACACGTTTTATGTGATTGCCTTCTAAACTTTATTTCAGCATATAACTGATTGGAAACGGGCCCTTTACACAAATAATGAACACTGATCCTCAGTGTTCTATAAGCGTAATCCTTGCAGTTCTCTACTGTTGAGCATAGAATCTCCGTGAACAACGAGCTTTCTCAACCACCCATAACATCACGTATACACCGAATACGCCTGCACGACAGAATGATCAGTACCAGATGGACAGGACCTATCTATCGTTTGAAGAATCTCAGATGTTTTCAATTTTTTATATTAGAAGGTGTAAGTTTTGGGGATTATGGGGGGTCTTGCCCGTCTTGAGGTCATCTGGGGCATCATCGCTGTATATGTGACTTGGAATGAGGATTGTCAGTGAGTGCTAGTGGTATGGATATCCAACGAACAATTGCAGTCGATATATTATGTCGTATGACAGTTAGGGTCAAGCAGCGTCTTAGCCACTGTAGTTACGAGTTCAACTCAGAGGTCCGTTGGCTCAATTTTGCTTGTCGTGCCAATAACTCATCTAAGCCAAGGATTCTTTGGTCATTGAAAACCCACCTGCACGTTTTGTTGATGATCTGCGCTCCACGTACTGTACCATAAGTAGTTAGATCACAAGATCTAGGCCATACAAACTTATATTTTCCTGCCCCCCCCCCCCCCCCCAACCACACACACAAACAACCCTGTGCCCAATCCACAACGAATCATGTCCCTATTTCTCTTATTTAAATCCCATTAAATTAATCACACTCTTCGCTGACATCAAACCACCTCAAAGATTAGCACCCTTTTCGTGCATTAAAGACACATTCTTGTACATATGTTTTTCCTTCTTGTTTATCTATCATCAGTATGCCTTACTTCCAATAGTTTTCTTTCCATTTCCTCTCTTTATCTGAAGCCGACTTGAATGTATTTTATGCACAATAGGTATCAGGTATCACTCAGATATTACATAATGTGCAACCACGCAATGTATCGAGCTCGGATACTTCAACCTAGCAGCCTACATTCGTCGCATCAAAAACAGGTTAGGACAATCGGAATCCATTTGCTTATTGATATATTTACTCATGCACCTTCATGGCACGAAACACCTTGACAGTCTTGTTGCGATGGCTGTTCTGTTCTTTCTCACATTGCAGCCATCGCAGAAGAGCGTTCATGCTGAAGAGTCTAGAGAAACCCATCGTACCTTGTTTACATGGTCCCTAACAATTTTCTGGATACAAACGTAACATATTTTATCCTGTGCTTGCTTCATTGTTTCCTGACCGCCATGTTGTTAGTTTGCGGAGACATTCATCCCAACCCGGACCAATTGACGAGGACTTTCATCGCATCAATAACACGCTTAAAATCCTCCATCTTAACATACAAAGCTTAAAGCCCAAACTTGACAGTATACAGTGTGAGTCCCCGTTCCATGACATTATAGCATTCACTGAGACGTGGTTACATAATGCTGACCCAGTTAATAAAATTACTATACGTGGATTCCAGGAACCACTGCTCTTCAATAGTTCGTCAAGAGGAGGCCGGGTTGCTGTCTACATTTGGGATGGTACTGCATTTAGGCACAGATCTGGCCTAGAATTGACACCTGTCGAGTGCCTATGGGTGGAAATAATAAAAGAAAGGGGTAAGTCGCTACTTTTAGGAGAATCTTATCGCCCACCAATAGTCCTGTTGATACATGGGATACTATATACACTTAGATTGACAAAGCAACGGATACATCTGTTACTGGCCTTGTCATTACCAGTGATTTTAACGGCAATCAAATTGCAGGTCCCAGAGGGTATCTTTCAGATATTATTAAACATTTTAATTTCAGGCAGCTTGTGGTTGGCCCAACGTGTTTCACGGAATCCTCCACTTCGCTGATTGACATTTGCGCTATAAGCAGGACAGCCAACTTGAAGACTTGTGAGATCTTAGATCCATTCATACCTAATATGATCCGCTATCACTGTCCTACTGTCCTGGAGATCGATCAAACCATAGCGCATCTCCTTCAGAAGACAAATTTGGTTGTATTCACAGGGCTACTATCGCGAACTGAATGCCGCCCTCGAATGTGTAAACTGGGATATTATTTTCAATGCATAGAGCCTGGATATAATTGTCTGAGAGTTCACTAAAGAGCTACTTAACACTGCTTCCCGGCATATACCCAACAAACAGATCACTTTTAGAAAAGACCAACCAAAATGGATGCATAACGAAATAAGATTACTAATAAGACAGAGAAAAATGTTATATCGTGTTGCCAAACGCAATGGTCTCCCACAGTCCTTTGAAAAATATAAACAGAAGAGAAACGAAGTGGACTCGGCCATCAGGAAGGCGAAGGCAGCTTATGTTGCAAACATACAATCAGTACTCACTAGACGTACAACTACGCCAGCCCAGTAGTGGAAAACCCTTAATACGTTCATTCGCAACACCAATTCAGATATTCCGGCCATCAGTCATTTGGACGAAACGTACGCCACAAACAGAGAAAAGCTGACGTTTTTAATGAATACTTTAGCTCTGTCTCATCAGTGGACGAGTCCCATACCTCTCTAGCTATACTGGCCACACCCGCCCCTTACTCAATAGACAGGATAACCGCACAGAGCAGCAAAGTATATGAAGCGCTAAAATCCCTTTATGCATCAAAGGTTTCAGGACCTGATCTTATAAGTTCCCGGTTGCTGAAGGAATGTAAATTATCCCTATGTGAACCTCTCTCAGTAATCTTCAATATTCTCCTGAATAATAATTACTTTCTATTTATGTGGAAAAAAGCTAATGTAACCCCCGTTTAAAAAAACCATCCTTCTAATTTAGTAACGAACTATCGTCCGATTTCCCTCCTTAGTTGTGTTGGCAAGATTTTTGAAACATGTATTTCCAAACAGTTGTGGACGTACTTCGGCGACAATAACACCCTAAGTCAATTTCAGTCAGTGATTCGACTATACTTCAACTAACTGACCTCTATGGGGAATTCTGCCGAGCCCTCGACGACGGAAGAGAGGTTCGGGTGGTCTTCTGCGATGTCAGTTTAGCATTCGATAAGGTGTGGGACGTGGGTCTGATTCGCAAGCTGGAAAAAATTGGAGTGTCAGGTGATTTACTTGCATTTTTAAAATCGTACCTCTCCGACAGGGTCCAGAGGGTCGCAGTTGCCTCCGAGACCTCATCATGCAGACCGCTAAACTCTGAAGTTCCTCAGGGGTCGATACTTGGCCCCTTACTATTTCTCATATATATCAACGAGATAACAGATAAACTCTTAAGTAGCATTCGGCTCTTCGCTGATGATACATCATTGTATCTTATAGTTGAGAATACAACCCAAGAAGTCAGGACGTGGTTGGTTGAGTTCAATCCTTAAAAATCTGAGAGTATGTTCATATCGCGCAAGGCTACCCATGTTGTGCACCCACCACTATTTCTTGGTAATACCTAGATATCGGAAGTTAAAAGTCACAAGCACCTGGGAGTTATCTTAAATGGTGCATGTACGTGGAATGACCACATTGAACATATCTGGGGTAAAGCATGGTCTCGCGTAGATTTACTGAGGAGGCAAAAGTTTACTCCCGACCCTTGCAAAGATTTACTTTTCCTTTATTAGGCCTCTTCTTGAATATGGTAGCACCATTTTGGATAATTGCATGGCGAGTAATATAATCGACCTGGAAAAAGTACAGTTGGCTTCAGCAAGGATAGTGACTGGCGCAACCATGAGTTGCTAGCACTTCCGCGTTGTACAATGAAACTCGCTGGGACTCCCTTGAGGAAAGACGTCGCAAACACAAACTGAAACAATTCTTCAGAATGTTTCACCATACGATGCCCCATATATTGCCAATAAAGTACCTCCAACAGTCTCTGCCACCAGCCGATGTCTCAATCTCCGAGCAGGTAATGATCTCCGAGTTCCCTTCTGCAACACCCAACTGTACCAGACTTCATTTATAGCGAGAACTACAAGCCTATGGAACGACACACCGTTATCAATCAGAAAAAATTCACCAGTGACTAATTTCGCAAGTTATCTTAACAGGGGCAATCTGCGACCCCCGTCTTTTTTATTGCCATGCAAAATCACGAATAGGACAAATCTATCTTTGCAGATTGCGGCTGCGTTGCAGTAATCTTAGCACCCATTTATTCAAAAACCACCTTTCGCCATCGCCCCTATGTCAGTGTGGTGCACTCGAGACAAGCGAACACTGTCTTTTGTTCTGTCCTGTCCTTGAAGAGGCACGCAGGTCAACAATAATATCACTCCCATTTGCTCCAGATGTGACAACACTCCTCTTTGGCTCCGAGTTCCTTGCCAGTGATGAAAATTTGTCTGCATTTGAAATGGTGCAGGATTTTATTCTACTAAGTAAACTCTTCCAATAACTGCGACCTTACCACTGCTCACCTTATAAATTTCAATGGGTTAAATCTGGGCCTAGTCGCCCACTGGGTGATCTCTCAATACAACATCTCCTTCAAGTGAGGTCCTATCGTGTTATCCATCTATCTCCTCTGTTAATAGACCATCAAGCTAACCTGATGATCGGTGGCGGAGGGTTTTCCTGTCTGTCTTACGTGAGTTTTTAGTGAAAACCTACATCAAATGAAATATCTGCGGGGTGAGGGTCTGGTTCACTATTAGCTTCTCACATTGTTGGGGTTTATCGTTGGGGGGGGGGGGATTCCGGGGTATTGTTGCCGCGCTGTGTGCCGCGGGGGGATCAATGTTTCGTATATTATTGAACAATACATTGCATGCTAAAGAAAAATGCGTCTTCCACTTACGAGACATTGTTCGTTTCCCGACGGTGCATGGTGTTGGTGGCGGTCCCCAGGAAAGTGTTCCGTCCTGGAATAGAAAACGTTGAAAGGGCTCGACCCCCCCCCCCCCACCCCCCGTTGACCATTAGAATATCCTCCTCTCATACTAGCGTTAGGCTGCGATTTCCAAGTGAGTCAGTTCCCAAACTGTTGTCGATCAATGTTGATGTCTTGTGCATTCAAGTTGGCCGTTTTCAAATGTCATCCTTCTCCTTCACTCGTCCTCTCGTTCCACTTTCTTCATTTTTTCCCGTGTTTAAACAATATCCAACCAACCTGATCTGTCTGTCTAAATGAAATTGTGCAATCTTACAGACCTGGGAGACGGTTCACATAAGCGTTCAGCTTTCTTCCGAATCCCCTACTACAACAAGTTTATTTGATATGTTATGTGTTAATTGTATTCACTGAAATTTATGTAAAAACATTCAATCCGTTTACACTTGTTTGCATGTATACAATTAAATTGTCTTTTTTCAATAAATATTGTTTAAACTAAATACTCACGTAGCACAGCAGATTTGTTTTTGTTTATTGACCTCAAACCATTTCATATCGTAACTGCCAATCATTGTCTGATACTTATCTGCTTGTATCTGCTTGTCTATGTTAATCGTCGGTTCACCTTCTGTCCGGTGACACTGAACTTAACCCCAGGCCATCACGTGAAACTAATGTAAGTTTTTCGACTGACCGTTCTCAATCAGAAGGGTTTAAAATCTGTCATATGAACATTCAAAGCTTAACCCTTTACCCACCGAATCGCCCGCATCCGCCCGCGTAATATGCAAATTCAGCAGCTGAAAAAAATATTATTTTTCGAAAAATTTCAACAAAACCATATCATGTGACCCTTCTTTGGAACGAGCTCGTCGAGCTGGTTCCAAAGAAGGGTCACATGATATGGTTTTGTTGAAATTTTTTGAAAAAATTTAAAAAATGATATTTAAAATAATAAATTTTGAAATCGTCTCCGTTGGGTAAAAGGTCAAATCCAAAAATCGACATGTTAGAATGTGAATCGACCGTCCATGATATTTGTGCTTTTACTGAAACCTGGCTTGGATCTACTAATGATAGCTCCGATCATCACCTCAGTGGTTTCCAAGATATAATTCGAAAAGACTGTCCGCCTAGATCACCGAAATTGAGCAACGCTGAGCCCGGTTAGTCCATGGATGGGTGACCGTCTGAGAGATCGTTTAGCACTCCCGCGGTGTGTCCTTGGGCAAGGCACTTAACCCCAATTGTCTACATGTGGGCGCGATGACTCCTTGTACTAAGGCGTACTGCACGTCGATGGTGCGCATGTCTTCAACCAGTCTAACCCTACCTGTGCTGCAGTTATGATGTTGGGGAGCTGGCAGCTGCTCGTCGTTGCTCGGTGGTTCTCTCCGGGTACTCCGGCTTCCTCCACCCGTAAAACTGTCCCCGACACTTTTTGACCTTGGCTGTTAAAGTGTCGTTAAACCTTAATAAGTGAATAAATAAACAAAACTTATTTGCTGACACTTAGTAGATATCCATTAAAACAACTTTCGTGAATTGTGACGTTGATTACCAAAACGAATTCTAACTTGAGCTGAGAATTTTTATCCTTTTCTGCCTGATGTTAAGGGCATTTCTAAATAGTTAGGACATTGTGAAATGCACTCCGGTCATATATCTCCGGTCATACGTGTTTACGGCTATTTATCTCACAATCGGGGCGTTTTTACACTGTTACGCAACTAAAGTTTAATGTATCTGGGCCCTTGCTCCGAATCCGTATCAAGGGCCCCTGATACAAGCGAGTAATTCTGCTGTTGCCAAAACAACGGCATTAATATCATTTTTCGATCGCTTCGAGTTTGTCCCTTCAGAGAAAACAATATTAGGCGAGGCGAAGCCGAACCTAATATTGTTTTCTCTGAGCCGTATATGACACTGTATCTGCCAACTAAACGCCCTGTAACGTATTTATTATGCACGGCATACTATAATGTCACTGGGGAAGTTAACTCAACGAATAGTTAAATTATGCGCACTTTTCGGCATCTTGGGCTGCTTTGTAACCTATTATTGGGATTTTCCTGAACGCTAGAGTCGAAGCTTCTCTCTTGAAGTTAAAGGATTAACTTGCGTTATGAAATGTGGAAAACTCCACCTCAATAAACGATGAACGGCATATTTTAAAATATAATAAACCTTTACACCAAGAGCGATATTTAATTCACCCGTAATTATTGCAAAAGTAACAACCAAATTCATGTTGACGAAGCACACAGTTGCTCCACTTCGCAAGACAGTATTCAGTAAAGTGAATCCCAATGACGTAATTTTCTCTGAAGTGTAATGTCATCATTGACCTCAATAGGGAGATCTCAATAAACGCTATTCTATTTTTTGATATGCGTCTTTCAATCGATAAGGCAAATGAAAAAGTTCCGCTTAAAATAGTTTTATAACACATTTTGTGTTCAATATTGTGAGATAAATTTATCATCATCACTGTCTGTGTCTCCGGAAATTCTGATCAAGTCTCGTTGTAGGCACAGAATCGCATTTCGACTCGCCCTAACGGGCTCGTCGAAATACTGTTCTTTTCCTGCAACTCGACTTGATCTGAATTCCCGGAGACACACACAGTGGTGATAATCTGTATGTATCCAGAGGTGCTCATTAATGTGATCTGTTAATCTTTCTCCTCACTTCTGTTTGTTAGAGAAAACAATCAGGGACACCATCATCGATTTGATAATAAATCCTGCAACACACCCTGGCACACTGTAAAACCAATATAAATTGGTGATTTTTTCTACTGCATTTCTCTCCTCCTTCCTTTTACGATCGCGAAATAAAAATCATAGTCAACAACGAAATGTCCGAAAGTGTCTCCTTCGAGGCAGGCACCTCCAGGGATCCGACCTCATGCCCCTTCTTATATCATCTACGTCAATGATCTCAGAATCTCCGATAATCGCGTTGAAATTTCACAATATGCGGACGATAAGTGCCTCTGGGACTCTAGTAACACCACCAATCTAGTTCAAAAACCTTTTTAACGCGCTCTTGATGACCTGGATCAATGGTGTGCCAAATGGAGAATCAAGCAGAACGCTAACAAAACCCAAAGAATCACGCTCACACGTAAGAAAACAAAAAGCGGGACTTTGACCGTAAACTGCCAGCAACACGACAAGACTATTAACTTGCTAAAAATGCTACGAGGCACATCATAGGGAGCCAACCAGACAATTCTGCTTGAACTATAAATTTAAACTTAAACTATACAAAGCCTTCGTACGCCCAGTACTCGAGTACGGGGCACTATTCCTAACCAACCTAAATCGAACCAATATAAGGAAACTCCAAAAGGTCCAAAACCACGCGCTCAAGCTCGCCCTCCGTGCTTCCCGGGATACACCTATCAAAATAACTCCAAGACAGAGCCGAAATTCCAACCATTAAGGATCGCCTCTCCTTCCTAGCCGCGAAAAATCACGACCGGCTCGTCGACTATTATCCGAACTCCAGGACATTTGCGAGAGCCGACAAGAAAAAAGAATCGCCAAATTAATCTAACCACCATGTAAGTAGCAATAAAACCGCGGAGGTAAGGGCAGGAAGTAACACCCCCCCCCCCCTGGGTGTGGCATTTTGTGAAAGCCTGTTCCCCTCCCTCTAGTGTTGACCGCAACATGCCTAACTAAGACGATGCACACCGACTTTAATAAGCATCATTAATAACTGGTAACTAGGACCTTTGGCAGTAAAATCAGCCCAGCTGAGACCATTTACCAGAATGTGCTGCCTTCACCTATGTAGCTATCATAATAACTTAACCATTAATAGCGGCTACCTAGAAACAGACGAAGGTGAACAAAGGCAGTAAAATCAGCTCTGCTGAGATCATTTACAGGAATGGGCTGCCTTCACCTATTTTGAATTAATCATTAATAGCATGTAACTAGGAACATAGGGAAGGTGAATACACAGACAGTGAAATCAGTTCAGCTGAGACCATTTACCGGGATGGGCTGCCCTCACCTATTTATCTATCATAATCATTTAACCATTAATTTCAAGTATCTAGGAACAAAAAAAACCCCAGTCCATAGGAATATTATGGGCTGCTCTCAGGGATCGATTACCTATAACGATGTAATTGCATATTTTGGGGGTTTTTGAAACCCACTAATTCTGCCTTTTCCTTATTAGCAGGGACACACTGATGCTTTCTTTCTGGTCTCCAGCTCCCCAATAACCGCCATGGAAAAACTCTAACCGATATGGAATACAGTAAACGTTATGAACTTTGAACATCCTTCGCTCCATCCCTGGAAGTGGCCATCGACCTCCTGGGAGGCGAGCGTTGGTCCTGGGTCTCATTTTTGCCCCTTTTTGTAAGCGCCAGTAGAGCGCATTCTGCCCCGACCAAATAGGTTATCATGCAGGCTTGCCCCCGAACCGGGGTAGTTCGGGTCTTTCTCTGGGCGGTCCCCGAAAGAGGCCGTTGCTGTTTTTTCCACGATCCAACGAAATGATCAACCAAAATCCAAGAAAATGAACCAACTCCAGTTACATCAACCGCCTGAGGCAGACTATACTTGCCAATGATGGCCCACCATCACATCATGACTATCCCATAAGTGGCAGACTTTACTTGCCTGAAAATACCATCACAGAATCCTGTGGGAGAGGTAGCACCTTTGAGAGGACCCCCTCTCTTTCTGGTCCTCACCGGAGGGTTCAAACCAACGACCATCATAAAGCCACAGCTCATCAGATCACCTAATCATGGACAACTGCCAAGTACCCGACCCTTTTCCTCCTTTAACGCGCCTGAGCATGTAGCTACTAAAGTTTCTTACACAGCAAAAGAGAATCGAAAGGGGCTTGCGTCCTTACGCGCCTTCGGAGCGAGAAAACCATTTCATCGCCTACATCAAGGAAATATTTTTGTTCTCAGACTACAAAGGCGTGTGGACGGCCTGTAAGTTCCGAAACATAATACAACACGACTGCATGATACCATTCGCGATCTTGAGAATAGGGCTGTCACGATTTTTTTAATTTAGGAATCGATTAATCGTCGCAAATAATCGATCATAATCGACTAATCGTACCTAGATGACCCCCCTCTCCCTCTCTCTGACGTCGATAAAAAAATGAAGTTCAAGTCAGTTGACCTACCTCTGGTAAACAACGAAGAAGATCCTCTTTTAGGTACATTCAAAGCTTTGATGTTCTGAACTTTTGAACCGCCAGTGTAATAATCAAGACCGGTCGGCAGTTGCGAAGTTCGCAACTGCCGACCGGTCTTGATTATTACACTGACGGTTCAAAAGTTCAGAACATCAAAGCTTTGATGAATGCACCTGACAGACAAATGCTTCCAACGGCTTCTTGGGGTTTAACATCGATGTTCTTAACTCTTTACCTTTAGAAACAATAGTTTTTTCATAAAAATTTCTTTTAATTATTAAACGTCTAAAGCGGAATAAAATTTACCGATTATTCGACAACGAAAAATACTAATCGATTTCGCTGTGACCGATCAACAATCGACTAATCGATTAATCATGACAGTCCTACTTGAGAACTGGTGTGATTATGGCGCATCAAACTCAATGCCGCCATAACTCAAAGAGCTACGTTCTTTAAAAAGCAAAGCAAAAAAATCCGTCCGCAGTATTGCTCTCCATTTATACAATCACAAATCAGAAGGGAGCAACGAGGCCAAATTTGAAGGATTTACGATGTATAGTAACATCAGTCTGAACAGTCACATAAAGTCCATTACGGTCAACGCTTCTAAACTATTAATTTTATGAAGTTGAGTGGAGGTAAATTTGGTGAGCAAACAAGAGTAGTATGTCATGTACCCGGACAGGGAACATTTGGGTGACCTCGGTGGATGACCACGGAAATGACGTCATGTCACGTGACCCAGTGGCGCCATGTTGTATTGTCATGGTAACCCGCATGAGCGGCCATATTGTGACGTCATCCCCATAGTGATACGTGATGCGAGTGCGTATGCGCATGCGCAGCGCGTGTTAGGGTGATACGTGTTTCAGTCGTCCATTTTGTATACTGGAGGCCGCCATCTTGGTTTCTATGGTAGCACGTGGTAGCACCTGTCACTGCGTCATATGACATGACGTCACTTCCGAGGTCATCCACAGAGGTCATCCAAATGTTCCCTGTCCGGGTACATGACATACTACTAACAATGACGTTTTTCTCAAGCTTTATAAATCATTTATACGTCCAGTACTACAATATGGTGCCATAATAACAAGTGACATGAACAAAACCATCATTTTTCTTTTTTTTGAAAAGTTGCAGAGTGTTCAAAACCATTCCCTCCGCGTGGCACTATGCAAACCCACGGGGACACCGATAAAGGAACTTCATGACCTAGTAAAAATAGAAACTACTGAAACGCGTTTACAGAATTTACAAAACAAAACCCTCAACAGACCCCAAGATAGTGAATTAATAGTGAGATAAACGAGTGCCGATCTCTAAACAGAAAACAATTAAATGAGCTAAAGATCACAAGACGAGGATACGGTTAGTTATCATAATTAAAGTCGCGTGAATAAACAAATCTATGGATCTATCAAAACGACTACAAAACAAAAGTCAGTACCCCTATAAGTTGGACAAAACTATACAACAGAATCAAAGTGAGTCATTCAGGATTGCCTCGCTAATCATTGAGAACTCTAGGATCGCGTATTTGAGGACTGCCTCGCAACCCGGCGTCTGGAGAGTGGGCTCCGAAGACCCCCCCTCCCTCGCCCTTTCATCAGCAACAATCACACAATAGTCACAATATAAAATAGCGGATTCCTACCTCTCTCTAATTATAACTTCTCAAATTAAACAGTCTCTAATTTTCTTGAAACACTTATTAAGAAGTCGCGTGGAAAAAGTAGAGGAAGTGCAGGAGGAATTGGAACAAGCTTTCTGTTAACATACACAGGAAACCACCAAACACCTAGTAAGGATTGAAGCAAGCTTGCCTGGCTGGGACCAGTGTACATTTTAAGTAAATAAACATATGAATAAAGATATAACAACCATTTTAAAGGCTTTGTCTGTATGTGGGTGTTTTTTTTCTCCCCCACCACCCCGTCATCTTTTCCCGCTAAAGGCAGACCAGGTGGCCAAGGTTCAGCATCCACTCTCCCTTATAAGCTGATGGATGACTCTCAGCTTTTAAAAACACATATTGGTGGATTTTTCCTTTTTTATAACCGTTCTGGATAACATGCTGGGGCTGGTCCCAGACAAGCGTCTGTTTGGGTTTCCTTTTCGTTGTCTAAAACTTTAAAAAAAAAGCTTTTAGTATTACCATAATATGCTCACGTTTCTAAGTAAAACACAGAGCAGAAGTCTTGTTCTTATACACAATTCCTGGTCACCTTTAGACCATCCAGTTCAAGGTTCTCGGGGGTGGGGGGATCTGACCCTAGTACCCTACTGCCAATGCCCACACTCAAACCAAATGAGTTTTTGGCCCTCGCTTCCGACTGTCGTAGATTCATAAGCAAACAAAGCTATGCTGGTCGCAAGGGATTTCAAATACCACATCGTTCCTGTGTGCCTTCGGCGCGCTGAAACTTTTTATTCATTCATTCATCACCAGTCACACATGTTCACAGCTATGTATCCAGAGATGCAAGTTAATGTGATCTGTTAATCTTCCAGCTTACTTGTGTTTGTGAGAGAGAAAAATCTGGGACACCATTATTTTTTAGATAATAAATCTGCAATACAGTGAAACTAACATAAAATTCCTGCGTTTTGTGGACTGCGTTTTGGAAATAATTATTCCTTTTCTTTTGATATATTTCAACCATAACAATAACAGTTCTGTATTGGATCAGAGGAAGTTCAAACAAAATGAATTTATAAATCAGTATCGATTCACATTTGTTTCAACATTTTAAGAAAACAGAAGAATTTTATCATTTGATCTATTAAGACCTGTCAATTTCATATGTTGCTACAGTTAAAACTAGAAGTCCTGTCACGAACTGTGCGCTTATCTAGGCTTAATTGCGCGTAGGAATTGCGCGCAATTGCCATATCGAATGGCACCCAAAGCACGGCAGATTTTCCTGGTTACTCATAGCAAACACAGGCAATGTTTCTGCCAATGGACCTCCGGGTTACCCGGAGGTCCATTGGCTGAAACATTGCTTGTGCACAGGCCATATGTAAAGAATTTTATAGTTTTACTGTGGTCATAACGCGTAGATTAACGCGCAGACCGACGTGCTATTTGTGCGCATTTCATGATAGGACTTCTAGTTTTAACTGTATTTTAAAATACTTTCTTTCAGTTGCTATAAAATATCTGGGTGTGAAATTTTCGATATTGAAACATTTCAATCAATTTCGGTTTTTTTGCAATTACAACTCAGTCATTTCTCTACAAGAATACTCCTTAATGTTAATGTTTGACAATAGTTCTGTTTGTCACATAAAATGCTCCAACCCACCAATATATTGGTGCATCTCCCAATAAAAGAGGAAGTCTGGGGAGTAAAATTTTTAGAAATTTCTACTGTTTTTTCTCTACAGATAATACAATCTTGATGGATGTCAGCAACATGTTTTCATGCCCCGCTCCCCACCCCTCCCCCTCCCCACAACAAAACATTCATGTCAAAAAGACATGGCCGCTAATGAAAAATATTATCTTTATATGCCTTGAATCTCTCAGATCCAGCACACTTCAAACATTTTTGTTTCATCAGAGAGTGCCTGTTTTGCAGTCCTGGCATGCATAAAATAAACAGGTGATCTGAGATGGGAGGAACGCTTGTTCGGCTGTTTGTTGGTGGAATTTCCAGTTGTCGGGGGCAACTGCAAGGTAGAACAGCAAAATTAATGGTGACAAACACAGCCATTTCTGCAGAACGAATCTGTTTAACCCTATACCGGTTGGAGTCTAAATAAACTGTACTGCCACCTTGAAACACAGTTAATAAAATTTGGCATGTTTTTCCACCTGCCACCTAAGCACCCCCCCCCCCCCACCCACACACACCCACGTCTAATTACTACAAATCTCTTTTCTTTCATTTTGACATTTTAACATCCTTCTGTCCATATCAGAGTGATAAAATATCATTTTCGACATGCCAAGGCTCCAGAAACAACATAAAATGGAGACTATTCATTTGTTTGTTTTTTTTGGCACCTCAGTTAGTGAATCAAATGTGAAATAACCTGTTCAATCCTGCGAAATGAATTAAATGTTGTTTTAATGGGATGTACAGTATGTTTTCACTCCATGTGAGCAGTTTAGGTATTGAGGTACAGTACATGGAGAGTGGATTATTACTAAATCCCTCGAGGAGTGAAGTTTCCACCTAGACAATAACAGTCAGTTCCTGTGGTAATGCATGAAAAGGACAAGCACGGTTTTAGCCGAGGGATCTCCAGGTTCTACCCGGAGGTCCCTTGGCTGAAACTTTGCTCGTCGTGCTAATGCTTAAGGAAGGAATTCTTGTCTGAATGTAAACTTCACCCCATGAATATCAGATTCCAATATTTATTCTAGAAAGTCTTTGTTCATTTGAAAATCATGTCACCGTAGGTAGCTTCATTTCATTAATTTTTGCAATGGCAGATTCACACTCTTTAAAATCCTTTCTTCTTTTCATCCCAAACGATTCAGCAGCAGTGTTTCAGTTCATTCTAGCTGGGTCCATCATAAATACAGCCTTCCTCACAAAAAGGGAATTCCCCTAAACATAAACATCATTGTTAGTTTTACCAAGTTGTCCCAATAAGATTTGTTTTTGTTAATATTATGCTGTAGTATTCAATATGGCATTTTATATCATAAATCAGTAAATCGAGATACCTACCCGCTCCTTAGATTAATGTTTCGAGTATATTTCAGTAAAATATGTTGTTGAATATTTCTGGAAGCAGCACCTTTTTGATTCTAAGATTCTATTTCTTTTAAAAAGGTGAAACAAGAGGAGATGAGGATGGGATTAGCATTAACTAGACTGGATCAATAGTTCTATTTTACAGTGGGGAAAAATAGCTGTGTCACTGTATGTATTTGTGTGACCTCTAAAACGAATATCTGGGTTTATCTATAACATTTTATTTTTCTACTCACCCTTTATCCAGTTTGTTTCTGCTCCTTATTATGTATTCAGGTCCTGGCATCCATAAGTATAATACAATGAATCATATGCTTGATTTGCCTCAACATTCTGTCACTATTTAAAAAAATATTTCATTTAGGAAGGGTACCTGTGGAGCTTTTTATGTCTTTGCAATACATTACAGGAGTATTTTCCACTCAGAGGTCTCTCTGCCAATGATAAGATAAAATGAAAGTATGATTTATTTATGTCTAAGATGTTTCTTATCGCTGTGAGTTATACATCTGGAAACACTATAAACTTATATCACTAACATTATCATGGAAGGTCTTATATGTACTGGGGTGGCTTTTTCAACAAATAGGTTGGTACGGTGGGGGTCAAATAGCAACCCTTACTTGTTCCTTCGTTTCTGTTTTACACTCATATTATATGGTACTTCCTTAGACAAGATGTGCTTCTCTCACATGGTGTTTTGCCTTGCAAATATGTGCTACATACAATTATTATGCCTCTGGTTTGTAGCATCAGCCGTGATTGGTTAATTTGACACCTTCTAAAAGTCATAGTACTGGAGGTTTGGGGCAAAACACGGGTATTACCGGAACAGTTTTCCCCTGGAGACAACAGAACAAAGAAAATGTAAGCGCCACTTCCATTGATCAGCGTCGACTGAAATTTCTGATTTTCTCAACACCAAACGCTGGCTCAGTGTCCGTTTAACTTTTTTCAACACCGGTAGACACAAACTTACCAACAAATATATCATCTTCAGTGGGTGTGTTTTCAATTTTAACTGCAAACAATGAATTCAACAGAATCAGAAATATTAAAAACTCACTCACGTGTTGTTCACCACTTCTGTGAATCCTGATTATGAGTCTGTTATGACTTCAGTCAATTATATTTCCACAAGTTTAGTACTCCTCAACCTCACTGAGCCTCCGCCTCAAGTTCAAAATAAATTGTTTCACTCCGCTTAATTCTACCAACTGTTGTCGTCCGAGAAACATGAATTTATATTCCATCAATTTATATCACTTTTCACACAAGCATTGACAATGAATTATAACATGAACAGCATGATGCAGTTGTAAACCCTGGCATTTGGTGATAATATAGAAACTCCCAAAGTGACGGCACTTGTGACAAGTCATTTTCGATGAGACGTCATTCGTTCGAAATTACGTCATGTTTTGGGATTCGACTACATTGTTGTTACAAACTTGATGGCATGTTGCAGTTAACGCTTACCAATGAAAGTTATTTTTTGTTCGGCATAATAAAATAATTAGAACGTTTCTTTTCAATTTTCTATCGGTCGATAGTACCTGAGTTTGTGTGATTTCTGAAATAAAACCTGAAGCTGCTTCAGGTTTTATTTCAGAAATCACACAAACTCAGGTACTATCGACCGATAGAACAAGAAAAAAACGTTCTAATATTATAATATTCGTGGAAGGAAAAGTACACTTTTTCATCAATATTTTGAGAAAAATGAAGAGGTTAAACAATTATGGCAATCTGTGTTTTCGAGAATAACTGGGCCTTGAGGTACACATGAGGCTGATCTATTAATGTACTGATACAAAAAAGCCAATTTGAAGAATGATTTTTCAATGACTTTTTTAATAGGATTAATTACAATGAGTGAAATGGTGAAATTGTCTCAAGTTTTTTGTTTACTCAAAAACAGGGTAGGTTAAATGAAATGCTGTGACGTCAGGGGAAAAAACATTGAATTTAAAAAAAAATGTTTGCAATCAATTTGGTAGTATTTAATTTTGAAATTAAATCCCAAATTACAGATATTGTAATCAACTTTAGTATATCTGTAGGTTACGAGATCCTAAATAAGTAAGCACGTGACGAAATGTATTCGACAAAAGTTGTGAGTAGGATTAATTGGCCTGATCAACGATTGGTTCAATATGTTTTGGCTTTGAAACCATTAATTAAACGTTTGATTTGTCCACTTTAAAACGGATTAATAAGTTTGTTTGTAATTCTCTGCCGGAATGTGTGAGAATCTCTCAAAAACATGAGGCATGAAAACAAGAGTTACGGTCTTTCACTGCAAGACCATACGGTCGTAGTAAAAATTCGAACTTTAAATTGGAATATGCTGTGGAACCATAAATCTTTTCCACTTTACTTTTTAACAAGAGATGATTGTACTTTATGGATGTAGAGGTAATTCTTTTGAAAACAACTTGGTGTTGTAGAGAGTGAAATGTTTGCATTGTTGTCAATGTGATTTTTTTTAGGCTTTCGTTACCCACAGCACGGGCTGCACGGTAAAATCTGATGATGAGACAGCATATATATAGAAAATACCCACAGTAACTTGGTGTACCAAATGTTCACCACGAGTGGTGAACATTTGGTACACAAAGCTACTTTGGGTTTTTTTTTTATTTATACCATGATCGTCTGATTATTAAGACTCGCTTTTATTTTTCACGATTTTACTGAGCACCAGACCTATATACGTGCGAATCTGTTTTTGTTTATGCCAGCGTCGGTGGGCTGAACTCCCGCTGTCAGTTTTATCGCCGAAACGAAATGGAAAATGAAACGGGGTCTTTTTCATTTTAATAGCATAATAACATCATACTATTTCGAGTTATGGATGCTTTATTAACACGAGACAATGCATGTTTCTCAAGTTTTTGTGTCTTATGTGGTGGACTCATTTAAAAACGTAAAACATAATTGTCACTTTCATTTCACTCTTTATAGGCGACGTGCGATAAATTTAGACAAGTTGCATTCGGGTCAACGTCACAAGAGGTTGGCTTGGATGTAGTTCCACTGTAAGTGTAAATTTTAACTATTAAAATTCCATTGCTGGCGAGTCGGTGTGTAAAGCTACAATTTATGTCATAGGCTTTTCATATATTGTAGAATAGGTAACCATGGTAAAAAAAGGCATATCTATTTAATCTTATTTGTTTTACAAGGATTGGCGAACAGGTTATGCAATTTATATTAACGTCTCTCCTTGGCCCAATTGCGTAGGTATGTGGGATGACCTTCATATCGAAAGCATATCGAAGTAAAGGGAATACAGAAAGTCTTAACAATTGACGGGGAAGAGCGATATAACCGATATCATTGCATATGCTTAATTTTATTTACTAACTCAAGGGAAATAAAGCATGTTTAAACAGACAAAAATGATGCAGGAAGATGGGTGACAATTTTTGTGACGTTATACCTAGGACTGTCACGATTAATTGATTAGTCGATTGTTGATCGGTCACAGCGAAATCGATTAGTATTTTTCGTTGTCGAATAATCGGTAAATTTTATCTCGCTTCAGACGATTAATAATTAAAAGAAAATTTTATGAAAAAAACTGTTGTTTCTAAAGGTAAAAAGTTAAGAACAACGATGTTAAACCCCAAGAAGCCGTTGGAAGCATTTGTCTGTCAGGTGCATTCATCAAAGCTTTGATGTTCTGAACTTTTGAACCGTCAGTGTAATAATCAAGACCGGTCGGCAGTTGCGAAGTTCGCAACTGCCGACCGGTCTTGATTATTACACTGGCGGTTCAAAAGTTCAGAACATCAAAGCTTTGAATGTACCTAAAAGAGGTAGTTGTTTTCCGGAGGTAGGTCAACTGACTTGAAATTCATTTTTTATCAACGTCAGAGAGAGGGAGAGGGGGTCATCTAGGTATGATTAATCGATTATGATCGATTATTTGCGACGATTAATCGATTCCTAAATTAAAAAATCGTGACAGTCCTAGTTATACCAACATAGGACAGAAAAATAATATTATTTCTAGATTTCCTTCAAAACTACTCTATTCTTGATAAAATCATGAGCTAATTTTAAAACCAAGTCCAACATTGTTAAAGGAAATGAGAAAATTGATTGCGCATGTTTTACGGGTATTAGTCAAAGAGTCAATGCACAATCCGGTACCTTGTGAAACCATATTATGGATGCCACCCTTTTTGGACCCTGGACAGACTGGTTTGGTCTGGCTTTTTTTTTTTTTTGTCTTTTTGATTTTGTAGGGTTCTCCGCTTAGTAATTCTTCAAAATCTGCTCATTTCCAAATGAGTAATTATATGAGTTTAAGACACTTGTGTTACTGTGGTAACCCGAGATGAAATGTATTCCCTGCAATATTCAATGTATATGCATGGATGAGTGCTCCAGTATTTAATTATATTGTATATACATATATCTCCCCCAGTCTTAAGTCTTTGACCTTGCCACCTGTAGAATCGCTGTTGATTCATTTTATTCGCCAAAATGTCGGTCCGAACACTCAAATCTTACAAGATTGCGTTCAACATACCAGACGTCACAAATTATGAGGTCTGAAATGTGTTTTCAAATGTGTGTGTGCAGGCATCATTATATCTGGCGGAAGGAAAATGTACAAGGATTTTAATTTAAATACAGTGCGAACTGGCCGTTCTGTTTAAATTTCATGCTTTTTAAACTGAAACTAACATAGAAGTTTGAACTCGACTTGACTATGCATGCACTATTGCCACTAGGCTATCGCATGTGGACATCGGTCATTTCTGTTCTGCACTGTAACAAAAGTACACACTGGACAAGAAAAGACATTTTTTTGTGCAATAATCAACCTTCCGGGGCATTCATTCGATCGTTTATAGTAACTGAGGCAGTTTGAGATTCCTTTCTCTGAGTGAACTCTGCAGTCTTGGTAAGTTAGCACTTTATTTTTCAAAATTATAAAGTTTCTGACTTGAAATTTAGCATTCTTTGTATTTTACCCCAAGTCTTGATAACCTTGTTTGAAATGGGCTACACTTACAAATAAACACTTTAGGTTGTACACATTTATTACAGATATACAAAGGGAGAAATATATTGCACGATAACTGCAAGGAAACGTCATATCTTGTCTGCACAAGAAATTTAGTTTGTACACCTTGTTTACAACCCCCCCTCCCCCCTCAACACCCATCTATAACCTGTCAGCATTGTCTCGAAAGCTCACGAAATGAGTATCCAACAGTCTTAGTCAGAGGCTGAAAGAAGGGAGATGGGGGTTGCCCTCACCAGAAGCTCCAACTTATTTTGGTTGATAATATTTTCAAAGATTGATTAATGTTTACATTATTTTGTACTAGTACTATACTTCACCGGTTTGTTATCTGAAAGGTTCTGACAATATTTTTTTCTTGGTATCTGGTTTAGAACAAAATATTTTTTTTTATGTATCTGCTCCAATATCTTGTCAATCTTAAATTTGGAATTTGGCATTCTGAATTTGCATTTAGTAAGTAGTTTTAAGGAGGACTGATAGAATGTGGATAATGATAGGCTTTTGGAGGACATTTTCTTGGGGATAGGAGCTGACCAATCAAACTGCCCTAAACTATTGTTTCAAAATCAAAATGCAGGCCCTTGCCTCGAATTTGCCTATGAGAATGCTTTGCCCACTGCCTTGATATTTGCCAAAATTATAGAAATACCCCATCCCTCTGAACAATCTGTTCTGAAAATACCAGTCCCTTTCAAAGAAAACTGCAAAATTAGCTGCTTATTCGGTCACAAAACCAACAGGAACAGAAATTACAATAAACTGTTAGCGCATGGACCACTAGGTTTACTACTGGGTCGCGTGGCACGATATCACATGATATCCAGGACATGTAATCCACAAGATGAGGCACGAAACGTGCGAGCTATGCTACTGATCATGTGTTTTTTATGACTGGTGGGGGGATGAGAGTGACACCCCCCCACACCCCATCTCATACACCCATGTAGCTAAGTCATATGGGTGACATTCGATTTAAGTTTTGTTGCTGAGAATTAAAGCAAAATAATATCCTTGTATATAACAGAAAAAAACTCTTTTCTTTTTAATTAACATTTAATACAGATATTTTAAAGTCAGTATATTTTTATCACCAACAACGTTTAGACTGAATGAATCAATTAGTAAAGCGGTATGGCAGTGACGTTTGTTCGCATTTGATTGAAGTCTGATACGGTTATTACGCTTGGACTAGACCGAACACAGGAAGATCAAGAGAGAGAGATTAAGAACAATAAATGGAAAATCGACTTCCAAAAATGACCTTATTACGACAACTTTATAAGAAGTTCATCGCAGAGTTATTACATTTGATTCTGACTGAAGCGTGGAAGACCAGAACAGATATCAAATCAGCCATCGAAATAGGAATGATTGTTCACATAATGATGTTATTATAGGACTATTTAACAACTCCTTTCAAAAGAATAAGAAAGTGAACGGAAATGTATCCGAAGGCTGAAAGAACGATATATAGAGGATATTTAGTGTTTTTGAGTGGATACCGAAAATTATCTCATGAGTAACCGATACAAATGTTTATTTTTCACGAGCGCTTGCGCAAAACGAAACGACCAATTATCTCGGTCACAAGTGAGATAATTATTTCGGTATCCACTCAAAAACACTAGATTTTCTTTTTATTAGACACTTTTTATAAGAATCTGATAATTTCACTCGTTCAACCTTGAAATGATGCATGAAAGTAAATAGCGCATTGAATCATTGATACGTGGAAGTGATTTGATCGATACTCGGAACAGATAGCGTCTTGCAATCTGATTTAGCTGGAGGGTTTCTAGTCCGAACATGGCCTGAAAGTCCGTAATACAAGTTTTTGGTTTGGTACGTCCTTTCAAAGGACGTACCAAACCAAAAACTTATATTACGGACTTTCAGGACATGTTTGGACTAGCGGGTTTATTTCTTCAATTCAAAGTGAATACGTGTTGCGTTATTGCTGGAAATGATCGGTATCCACCCCAAAACACTAGATTTACTTTTCAATATACCTTTTTAGAAGAAATTGATCATTTCCCGTGATAATTTGGCTGGTATTCATCTTGAAGTGATGCTTCGAAAGCCGCCATTTTAAGTGATACTGTGAAAGTGAAAATTTCTATATCTTCACAGTGGGGGGATACGATTTATGTCTTTCCCCAATTTCCAATTTCGTCGATAATCTATCGTTTAACGTATAATAAAATGGATCATTTCCAACCGTTTGAATCCCAAAGACATATTTTCCGACCCAGGATCGTTATACAGCTTGAATGCATCAAGCGGATAGTTAGTTGTACAGTGCATTTATATGGCAATCAATATCAATTGGTCTTCCCCCCAAGTAACGGATATGGACTCCAATTGATGTTCGAAGGGTTAATGTCAATTTGAGGCTTAGGAAAAGCAGTTAATGTGATTGTCATAAAGTATTGATCGGGTGAGTTTGAAGTAAAACATTAAACAACTTTCGTCAGAAACGTGACTGATGAATGTATTATTCTATTGTTTGTGCCCATGAGCGGAAGGTGAAGTTTTGTTCCAATTTGGTAATTCAAATCCCCAAGGTTTTAATCCGCGGAGAAATATGACATGTCGACAACACACCAAGTTCCTCCAAAGGTTATACAACATTTTCAAGGATCACCCTTTCCGGCTCCTCTAAAATCACCCGGTTTCAAACTTGAGTTCCAAACAAAGTTATCATGATTTTTTCCTGCCTGATTTCTTTCTATTTTTGTTCTTGAGGTACTGCACGTCGATGGTGCACCTGTCTTCAACCAGTTTTTGTTTTTACGCCCGAATAACACAAATCAGAGTAAGTATATATATGCATAAAATTCCCGCTGTACAGTAATCATGTCTGATTTTCTCATCCATTTTGGAGGGGCCCAATGCTTTGTCTGCGCGTCTAGAATCTGTAACGCACAGACGGAGCAATTGACTCATTTCAATAAAACAATTGTCAGCACCGAAGTTGTTACGAAACATTTCACCAACAAAATTTTTCAAATTAACCCATTGCCCAGCGTAGGCTGTGAACAATTATAACTAAACAAGTTAATTATTTGCTTTTGCGTCATAGCTTGTGACCCCTCATCGAAGCGAGAGACATAAGCTCTCTTCGACGGGGCGTCACTGGCAGTGCTTTGCAGGAGTGAAATTAAAAAATAACACCCTTTTAAAAGTAAGAGTTTTAATATCGCTAGTAGTTCCTTCCAGTACGCTGGGTGAGTGAGGTACAAAAATTATCATTCTAACCCATAACAGTTACTAATATAATCACTTACTGAAACATCTGTCACAGTCTGTTTGAAACCGCATAGAGCCGTACGATTTTCTTTTTTTTCCCTGAGTAAATGGCAGGTAGACAGCCAATCTGGCTATACCATTTCCTAAAGGTATACATTAAAACTGTAGTAATATTTTGTGTGTAACACCTTCACCATTGACTTGTATATTGTGAACTGTTGAATAATTACATTCTAAATGTAGTTATACGTTTTGGGTCCAAATACTCAATTCCCATTGATCAGCTTGATGAAAACGTCATGACCAAATGTAATTCATGTTCCAATGAATACATTTGGTCGCACTTTGACCCGCATTTACGGTAGAGAGAAGTTGACAGAATGTAATTCGGGCGGTGTTTGGGCGGGTTTATAACTTTTAGCGCCTCTCGCAGTGATCAGTGAATATAGTTTACGAATATGTTAAATAACTTGTTTTGAACATTCCAAGTTTCGTTGCGAAAGACGGAAATTTGACAAATTTGGGTCAATGCCGAAAATCGGCGCTCAACCCAGAGTTGTGCGCTTTGTCTTTTGTGTGAGGGTGGTTTTTCGCCTCGTTCGTTCGTACATGTTTTATTTCGTCTTTCTGCTTTGTTGTTTGGTAAAAAATAGTTTAAACAGTTACGGAATGTAATTATAAGAATTGAATGCAATTTTTATAATCTTTATTGGAGTATGAACGTGTGGGAATGGGTACAAATTATGTATGAATCCCGAAGGGATTCATACAATTTGTACCCATCCCCACACACACGTTCATACTCCAATAAAGATTATAAAAATTGCATTCAATTCTTAAGTAATATTTTGTGTAACAACTTCACCATTGACTTGTATAATGTGTACTGTTGAATAAAATATCATATATATCAGTTCATACCAATGCTAACCCTGCTTGTGTGGAGTTTGTATGTTGGGGAGCTGATAGCTCCTCGCCGTTGCTCGATGGTTCTCTCCGGGTACTCCGGCTTTCTCCACCCGTAAAACAGTCGTGGTTATGATTAGCCATTGTGCAGAAATATGTGACCTTAACCCCCCCCCCCAATGAATTAATAAATAAATAAATAATACACGTCAAGCAAATGTTTCTGTTACTTCAGAAATAGGCTCCTTGACGACACTTAGCGTCATCAAGACGTTAATATGGTTGGGGCATTTCCATTCGTTGGATGGTCAGGGAAACAGGCTGTTCCCATCACACACTCGTGAAGCTGGTGCACGGAGCAACTGGGGGTGTGAACGATAGTCCTGGACGCCATAAAATTACGTCACATCAGCAGGATCTTCTATGGGATAGTTTCTGAACAGCTATTAAGACGTCACAAGGGATTGACACACAGCATATTAGCCGTATTTTTGAATCAGTTGTGTGCAGGCGTTCGAGTGAACGTGATATTCTTAGCTGGAGAATGAACAGAGCAACATATCGAGACCATAACGCCACTGTAATAGAACTAGCGTAAATGATGTCAGTAACACATTCGGTGACCACAAATTGAGACATCTATAAGTTAGTATCAGATTAATATTGACTAAGTTGTAATGTGATATTTGTGAGGTGATTGCAAATCCCATATGCAGGCATTCATGTGTCATCTACTTGTAGTAAAGTGCTATTTTGTCCCACATCATGTGATTGGTAACCATTTGTTGGGAGGAGAACAAATTGTATGATATAACAAGAATATTCTCAATAAAACTATGTTGGAAGGTGTCCACACAGTTATTAACAGCTGTTATGAAGCTATCACATAGACGGTCCTGCTGACGTGACGTAAGCCATCCAGTGTTGTACATCAACTGTGTTTTCAGCTGAGTTTCTTTGTTATTCTTTTGGACAAACGCTGACCCAAGAAATGTATTTAACACATTACGCCCAAGCTGAACTGCAAAACATTAATTGTAGCAAAGACTTTGGTCCATTTCCCTTGAATATAGCTGTGTTGAAAACTCTAAAAAAGTTGAGATTTCTGATACATGAATTTTGTGCTAAATTTGTTAAGATATCTAACAAAATATACAACATCCAGACTGCACTTAACGAAGCAAAAAATCATAACCAGCACACTCACTCACGCCATCCAGTACCAGTACCAACCAGACCTCCACACTAAACTAGAACACCACAAAATAAAGTTCAAACAAAAACATCGTAACGGACATTGACTCAGATAAAGATAACAAAGCAAACAGAAGGGTTGTTCGTCCCTAAAATTCCAACTCACATACTTTCTGTAGACAGAAAGCATACGAGATTTATGATTTGATTGAAGACAAGGTTATGACCTACGTCCTATCACAGAGACATGGCTACAGCACCAATGAAACGATCCTTATATCGCTGAAATGAACCCCCAACTGTTACATAATCAAGTCATTTCCACGAAAATATAGAACAGGAGTTGGCATAGCCATCATTGCCAAAAGTCCTCTTGATAAACACTTGTTTTCGTACACCACATTCGAAGCAGTTGAGATCAGCGCCAGCCACTATGGTGTTTCGGCAACAATCACCTGTCTTTACCGACCAGCTCCTAGCAAACAAAACAAGTTGACGAATAACATGTTCATAAATGAATTTCCAAAATGTCCCCTATCCTATAAACAACCACAAAAACTAAATATTTATTATTGGAGATTTTAATTTTTACATTAATCTGCCAAACAACCCATACGTCAAGAGCATAAATTCCTTGCTCAGAGACTACAACCTTTAACAACTCGTTTATAATCCTACACATAAACATGGACACATTTTAGATTAGATCTTAGCTAGGGATGAATCAGACTTCATCAGCGATGTCTCGTTAGTAGACACTGCTCTTTTTGACATCAAGGCAATTTTCTGTAACGTTTCTTTAGAGAAGCCTCCACATTCAACGCAAAGAATAATTATTAGGAATATAAATGGCATAAACACGACGCATTGGGAAGCTGACATGACAAAAAACATCCAAACTCAGGTGCAGCATACTGAAAACCAGTTGCTTACATGCTTTGGTGAATTATTAAAATCGGCTGTAAATAAGCATGCACGATAGAAAACTCGCACAGTGACATCTCGACCACCAGCACCCTGGATAAACGAAGACATAAGGCGAGACAAACGGTCCCTTAAGAAGTCCGAAAGGCTCGGGAGATCTAGTGGCCTGATGGTTCACTGTGAAAGTCAGGTCAACAAACATTACCATCTTAAAATTGCGTATGTGAAGAGCAAAAAACTATATTTCATGGACAAACTGGATGAATGTTATTCATCAAAACACCTTTTTTCAATCACTGATAAAATGCTCGGCAAAAGTAAAACCTCCGCATTGCAAAATAATTTACCTGAATGTCAACTACCAGACATTTTTTTAGAGTTTTTCACACAGAAAATTGAAACACTGCGCGATGAAATTACTGACAGTCCTATTGAAACATCACATACCCCTTTCGATGGACATATCAACGTCAGACCTGTCACACACGATTTCATACGTAAATTAATAACAAACTCACCATCTAAAAGTTGTATCCCAGATCTAATTCCCACTTGTTTACTGAAATCTTCTTTGCCTTAACTGGTACCTACTATAACCCAAATAATAAATATTTCACTCCTGTCCGGATCGGTACCTCCCGCATTCAGACAAGCAGTTGTTACACCCCTTTTAAAGAAATCAAATCTAGACAAACACACTCTTAACCCTTTACCATTTGTAATGGCAAAACCGGCCAGCGCTATTCTAAAAAATCGTCAATTAATTTTCATCATTTTTTCATTTTTTGTCTCAAAAACATAGGTTATGGCCCCTCATTGGAACGAGCTCGTCGAGCTCGTTCCGACGAGAGGCCATAACCTGTGTTTATGGCCCTAATTCATATTTAACATAAAAAAACAGCTGTGTCAGTTTATTACCATTGTGATATTTATGTTCCAGGTGAGATATCTACCCACTGTGATATTTATGTTCTGGTAACATATCTATCCACTTTGATATTTATGTTCGAGTGAGATATCTACCCACTGTAATTCTTGTGCTCCAGGTGTCATATCTACGCACTGTGATATTTTTTGTCCTGGGTGAGATATCTACCCAGTGTGATACTTGTTTTCCGGGTGAGATATCTACTCATTAGCATTAGACAATCGGTGAGACAACCAACTTAATATTCCCAAGGGCTTAAAACAATAGTTTAAAAGTATCTCATTTGCCATAAAAATATCTTTGAGCAGCTTACAGATCCAGAGGAGACAACCCCAACAAGCAATATTCTTACTGTCGAATCCTCCCCTATAACTTTCTTCTAATATAATACAGTCCATGTTTTACATATTGAAATATACTACATATTTTATTTGTATCCCTTGTATTATACATAATTCCTCGTATGTATGATATGATATGGGTGACATATCTACCCACTTATATATTTATTCTCCGGGTGAGATATGAACACACTGCAATATTTATGCTCCGTGTGAGGTATCTGCCCACTGTGATATTTGTGTTCAGGTGAGATATTTACTCACTGTGATATTTATGTTCTGGGTAAAATATCAACTCACTGAGATAATTATGTTCTGGGCGCGATATCTACCCATTGTGATAATTATGTTCTGTGTGAGATTTCAACCCATTGTGATATTTATGATTCGGGTGAAATATCTACCCACTGTGATATTTATGATCGAGGTGAGATATCTACCCACTGTGATATTTCTGCCCCAGGTGAGATATTTATCCCTGTGATATTTATTTGCAAGGTGGCATATCTACCCACTTTGATATTTTTGTTCTAGGTTAAGTATCTGTCCACTATGGTGCTTATGTTCAAGGTAAGATATCTACCCACAGTGATATTTATGTTCCAGGGGAGATATCTACCCGTTATAATATTTATGTTCCAGGTGACATATACACCTTCTGTGATCTTTATGCTCCATGTCAAATATCTATCAACTGTGATATTTATATTCTAGGTGAGATATCTACTCACTGTGATATTTATGTCCCTGGTGACTTATCTACCCACTGTGATATTTTTGTTTGGTTGAGATATCTACCCACTGTGATATTTATATTCTAGGTGAGATATCTACTCACTGTGATATTTATGTCCCAGGTGACTTATCTACCCACTGTGATATTTTTGTTTGGTTGAGATATCTACCCACTGTGATATTCATGTTCTAGGTGAGATATCTACCCACTGTTATATTTGTTTCAGGTGAGATATATACCCACTGTGTTATTTATGTCCAAGGTGAGATATCTACCCTCTGTGATATTTATGTTCTGGGTTAGATATCTACCTACTGTGATATTTATGTCCAAGGTGAGATATCTACCCACCGTGATATTTATGTTCTGCTGACATATCTATCCTCTGTGGTATTTATGTTCGGGTGAGATATCCACCCACTGTGATGCATATGTTCTGGGTGTGATATCTACCTACTGTAATATTTATGCTCCAGGTAAGATATCTACCTACTGTGGGATTTATGTTCAGGGTGACCTACCCACCCACTGTCATATTTATGTTCCGGTTGAGATATCTACCCACTGTGATATTTATGTTTCAGGTGAGATATCTACCCACCATGATATTTATGTTCTGCTGACATATCCATCCACTGTGGTATTTATGTTCGGGTGAGATACCCACCCACTGTGATGCATATGTTCTGGGTGTGATATCTACCCACTGTAAGATTTATGCTCCAGGTGAGATATCTGCCCACGATATTTATATTCCCGGTCAGAAATATACCCACTGTGGTATTTATGTTCTGTGTGAGATATCTACCTACTGTGATATTTATGTCCCGAGTGAGATATCTACCCACTGTGATACTTATGTTGTGGTGACATATCTACCAACTGTGATATTTATGTTCGGGTGAGATATCCACCCACTGTGATATATTTGTTCTGGGTGAGATATCTACCAACTGTAATATTTATGCTCCAGGTAAGATATCTACCTACTGTGGGATTTATGTTCAGGGTGACCTACCCACCCACTGTCATATTTATGTTCCGGTTGAGATATCTACCCACTGCGATATTTATGTTTCAGGTGAGATATCAACCCAGTGTGCTATTTATATTCCAGGTAACATATCTTCACATTGTGATATTTATGCTCTCGTGAGATATCTACCCACTGTGATATTATGTTCCGAGTGAGATATCGACCAACTGTGATATTTATGTTCCGGGGTGAGATATCTACATATCATGATATTTTTTTCCGGGTGAAATATCTATCCACTGTGATATTTATGTCCCGGGTAAGTATCTGTTTAGGGCAGAAGTACCTTTCTCCTCAACGTTACGCAACGGCAAGTCATCCGTTGAAGCAAACGCCATGTAAAGTGAATATGCATTTTATTATCGGATGTATGATCGCATTAGACAATCTGTTAGACAACCAACTTAATATTCCCAAGGGCTTAAAACAATAGTTTAAACGTATTCTATTTGCCATAAACAATGCAAAAAGAGAACAAGTTATTCTGTACAAAATACAACTTATTTGCGGCATACAGATAAATAAAGTAATTGCTACATTGGCAGAGTATGAGAAAAATGCTAAACTGAAAATAACCAAAAGGTGGATTATATCAGAGAGGCAAGGAAATAGATAAAGGTCGTCGTCAAAACGCAATTTGGATCACACCATCATGTTAATTCACTGAACTCACCTAATAAGTTGGTACGTAGTACTGGTAGGTTTATGTAAATAGGAGACAGGTGACAGTTAGAGGTGGGCAATATACCGAGAAAACGGCCCAATACCGATATCATGGGGATTTCGAAACACCGGACCGACCCAATCACTGAATACCGAAAGCGTCTGAATTTTCAACTGTTCCTAAATTCGCTGTTTATAAAGGCCGTGTTGGTGCTTGATAGCAGTTGAAGGGTTCCTTTTCATGAAAGTACAGCCTGGGAAATTGTCTTGAATTCATACTAGCCTAGAAGGTGTACACGTCCAGTTGCTTGACAGTGATTTCTAGCCAAGTCTTGGCTGCTTTAACAGGCAGACAATTCTTGGCCATAAATCACCACGCAGGAGATATGTCTATTTTCCGCAGGACCTCGTAAATGGCATGCTGTTGACACATGCTCTGAGAACACTGACACCTGAAATATGCCTTTAAAGGTTAAGGGGTGTTTAGAACAAGTCACAAAATTACTGGTGATATTATTTGTTTGGGTAAAAAAATCCAGTGTTGGACTCATTGGCAGACTCATTGGCAGAGGCGTATGTAGCACCCTGGTAGAATGATCCAAGAACAATTTGCTCTGAATTTTCCTAATGTGAATCCCCCTTGGTACTGTAGGTAAATCACAGTCATGTCAGATACCGAATACCGAACCGATGTCATGCAGGGACCGACCTGGGCATGCGCCAGTGCGATTTTGGTTCTGAAACATCAGGACCTGGCTCTTAAATCTCAGAAATAGGCTTCTCAGTTGGCGCGTAACTTCTCAGATCATATTTTAATATTCTTTCGATGGATGATCGGGAGAGACATTCTTACATGTATTATATATATGATTATCATTTATCATTGTTGTAGAGTGCTCAAGTTAATACTTCAAGTCTTAATTACCAAGCATTAATCTTCACTGTGGTTTCTGATCAAGTCTTGGCTGCCTAAATAGGCAGCCAAGACTTGATCAGAAACCACAGTGAAGATTAATGTTTGCTATAGTGTACTAAATGAAAATGATGAGAGCTATTACATACTTGCAGTGTGTGTTACAAACAGCAGTGTGACTCCGTAAATTGAAATCTGGCGCATGAATTGAAAAAATAGGCTCCGAGGCTAGAGCGTATTTTAAATAGTCCTGATCGGTCCCTGATCATGGTATGCCAACCTATAAATACCGAAATCGATACCGAACTGAAAATGTCAATACCATCCATCTCCAGTGATGATAAATGTTTGCACTTTTTGGAAAAGTAGAAAATTTGGTTCAGCAGGTAACATAGTAATACCAAATAGTAAATCATAAACAGCACTTTTATTACGACAAAGTAAATCGTTCAACACTATCAGTCTCTTGGTATTATACATTGAACAACTGAAAAAGAAGTAGATAGTATCTTCGATTCGTAACCACAGTAACAGCGCGCTGTTACGGAAATATTTTAAAATAAGAAAACCAATGATTGCGAATTCTAGAGTGCAAGATATTTTCTCTTCTGCTTCTAGGGTAAAAATAAACAAGAATGTTTAGTCCCGTACAATCGCCGTGAACTGTTCATAATCCACGCGTGGGAAGTGATGTCCACGCATGCGTGTACGAGGTAATAAAAGTCCTCAACCTCAAACTGTTAATTAATGAAGCACCGGGTTAATCACATTTTTATGACTATTCCTATAATTAGTGTTTGGAATCAAATAATATCTTACCTCCTACAAGTATCTGAGAATTTCATTGGTTCAAATCTTACCGCCTACAAGTATCTGAGAATTTCATTGGTTCAAATCTTACCTCCTACAAGTATCTGAGAATTTCATTGGTTCAAAGATGTCACATGCAAACTGCATATAAATACCATATACTGCCTGTCAACATCAATATACGCTGACAGCTATGTTCATTGATTATTCAAAATGGCAAAATGGCGGCAGCCGATAAACGCTTCAAGTTGAAAGATTGAGTGATGGAAGCCCATATTTGGTCTGAAGTGCAGGTTAGGCAACTTAAAAAGCTTCATATTCTGTGGATGTGTGTCATGTTACCTTCGAAAAGAAACTGTTTGGTATGTATGAATTTGCCTTGTTAGGCACTCTCCCATAAATTGTAACAAGGCAAAGACACGTGAACACATTGTGAGAATTCTCTCATTTAATTTTGATCGTTGTTGTTATTAGTTCCGTGCATCGATGCAGCAGTCGGTAAGATATATTCGCTCTCGCCCAATATGAAATTAACTGACACCATATATACCATATTAGGCCACCAGCAAACTGTGTAACTAATATTATTGCGTCCGTGGAATTATTGCCCACCTGTGGAAAATGGCCTGTCAACGGCGGCCATACTATATAGAAAACCCAGAATACATAATTTACTGAGCCCCTTAAAACACCATTTTTCCCCCAACTAAACAGGCTCCAGATGTCATCTCACATCCTATAACTTCCAATATAATTATTTTCTTAGAGTAAGAAATCAATCACAGTACAAGTCTTCTTAATTCCTACTTCATCTATCCTAAGTGTAATATAAATTATTCCAAATCAAAATGATTACTTGAGAGCTTTTGTACTTCCCTCTCTTCTCTTTTATCCAAACTCCTCTTACACTATTGTTTCCCATTCCAACTTTTAAGGTGGGTAACAATAAAACAGCCTGTTGGCTATGTCACCCCCTGCAGAAAACAAAGGTTTCATACCCTGTAATTACAGGATGGTCACGCCACTGCACTGCATTTAATATTGTTAAAAATATATACTTGTACTATATTTGTTTTGAAAAATAAAGTTATTCATTCATTATAGGATTTCTACCCGAGATGATATATTTGAATTCACTAAGAGTTGTCGCGTTTTGGTCAGCTTGTGGAATAATATTCTGCAATTCTATAGAGAATGGAAAAAAAATGATTTTTTTAAATTCTGCATGGGAATAAATGGTATAAACATGAAACAATAAACAAACAAATAATTGTTTTATAGAGCACAAAACAAAGGAAGTATCGTGAACACAATGCCTGTAATGAATGCATCCAATGATTCCTGCGTGAACCTACATTTAAAACTAGAAGTCCTGTCATGAAATGCGTACAAATAGCACGTCCATCTGCGCGTTAATCTACGCGTTATGACCGTAGTAAGACTATCAAATTTTGTACATATGGCCTGTGCACAAGCAATGTTTCAGCCAATGGACCTCCAGGTAACCCGGAGGTCCATTGGCAGAAACATTGCCTGGATTTGCTATGAGTAACCAGGAGAACCTGCTGAGCTTTAGATGCCATTCGATGTGGTAATTGCCAGCAATTCCTACGCGTAATTAAGCCTAGATAATCGCACAGTTCGTGACAGGACTTCTAGTTTTAACTGTAATGATCCTTACTTATATTTTACACCTTTATCGAGTTTTAACTTATCTGGTGTTGATCTTGAGTCGAGAGACATACCTTGCTTGAGATATAAGATGACCATTACCTATGTTTTACACCTTTTTCGAGTTTTGACTTCACTGGTGTTGCTCCTGAGTTAACAGCCATAATACGCTTGAGATACAAGCTGGCCTATTTTCGAAAAAATTTACCAGTGACCTACAACCATAATTGGAACCGTCATCGAGTTTTGACTTATCTGGTTTGGTGTGGTTTCCAGGTTGATAGTTCAAGATTTTTGGCTTCGACCACTTTCAGAGCACTGCAATTCATAAACGAACAGGAATTTTATAGATGGTTCTAAGATGTGATTTCAGATTTTTTGAAATGCATCCGATGATCCCTGGCTGACTTCGGTGACCTTAAGTCATAATTAAATCTCCATTCACTTTTGGGCGGATATGATGTTGTTTAACTTCGAGAGGTTGCAATATGTTTGAGAAATAATCGAGACATACTTTCTAACGTTTTACTTTGCATTTTTTAGCTCTAAAACTCATAAATGAGCTGGATCGTTGAGAAAAAATCCTTATTCTACTTTTTTTCTAAACAACGACCACACCGTGGTGGTCATTGTAGGCGATAAGCTGGATGATGTGCAACGGGTGCCAATGCACCGATCCACAGAATTAGCGTTCTACTTGAGAGATTGTCTCCCATTAGTGATTTGAAAACATTAATAAAATGGGGCAACCTCATTTACATTCTCCCAACTCCAGGGCTTATATTTTGACAAGAATCCGAGAATCGATTCGCACAAAGATTAGCGCAATAAAACCGGCGAGAATCCATGTAGATTCTTGCTGCACCTCTGCTAGGATTCGCGTGAAAAAAATTAAGTCAATTTAACCCTTTAACTAACACAGCGGCAACAATTTAACCAAAAGAAGGCTAACATGACCTGAAATATCCTGACACTTTGTTAATAAAATCTTACAAATATGGCTGTCATTGGAACCGGCTCATTGAGCCGGTTCCAACGACAGCCATATTTGTAAGATGTTATTGGTAAATAATTATTTGTAAGATTTTATTGGTAAATAATTATTATTAGTTCATTTAATTATTTTATCATTTATTTATTATTTATTGTTTAAAAATTATCAAATTTAATTTTAAAAATTAAAACGGTGTGTTGGGTAAAAGGTTAACATGTGTTATCAGTACACAGCAGTGGTTCAACCATGGTGGCCTCATGGAATCCTGGGACACTCATAGTGGGTATGGATTCTCGCAACCATTTTCACGAGAATCCAAATGGATTCTCACAAATTCAGACGAAATATAAGCCCTGCAACTCCTTCCAACACGAGTTGACCCTGGATATCGAAAGTGTCGTTAAAACCCCATAAATAATAATAATAACTTACCCCCATACATCGTACTCTCTATGTTTAGATGTATGGAAGTAAGTTGCTTTAAGACACAAATGTTCTCGATTTGTAGTTTTTGTGAAGCGTCTAAGCACCACTTTGATACTTTTATATAGCCTCGTCTAAAAAATATGTTTCCTGTGATGGAGGAGAACCACACGAAACAATATGTTAGATCGAACAAACTGTGGCGGAGATACAACAGTAAACATGATGGGCGGACGTAAAATCGGTGGATAACATACATTATTTGCAAACGAAACAAAATACTGCATTTTGATTGGCTGAGAGGTATGGTGTAACTTGCAATCCACAGTGGCTTTTTTACACCGTGTTTAACCATGGTGTAAAAACAAGAATATACAAGAGCAAGCTATATGGCTAAAAAAGTACCCATTTTTAATTATCAATTCATACCTTATGCTCGGTTATGTTAGAAGAAAAATAAAAAAACAGGAAATTTAATATTTATGTGCAATATAATATTACAGATACGGATGTCATTGGAACTGGCTCATTGAGCCAGTTCCAATGACATCCATATTTGTCTGTTTCTATTTAAGAAACTTGCAAAGTACAAATTTTCTGTCAGTTTTTGCTCACAGTGTAGGTTAAAGTATTAAGTACGCCAAAATTCTAGGAATAAATCCGTTATCCTTGTGTTTTCCAGGGTGTATGGGAATTTACACCGGTTTGGGAACTCATACACACTTCGGCTTCGCCTCAGGGTGTATGAGTTCCCAAACCGGTGTAAATTCCCATACACCCTGGAAAACACAAGGATAACTAATAATAACGAACCTTACCTTCTAGAAGACTTGGTGAATATGAATTGTTGGGGCATGATTCTATAGCCACTCCCCCCCCCCCCCCGCCCTCTAATAGAAGTGGAGAAAGAATATAGTCACCCCAGTCGCTCTCTATTCACAAGATCTACTCCCATAAACTGGTGGACCTTCTTCTACTTATTTTTCTGCAACATTGCAAAGTCCAAGTTCTCAGACCACCAGTCTAATTCTGTTAGAAATTTAACGCTGTACCGACCAAGAACCAGTCTACCCTTCATTATCGTCGATGTTTAGATTTAATCATCTGGAACATTTCAAATAAATCTGAAACATGTCATGAAGATTCATTTTCTGCGAATCAAAACTAGAAATGTTGCTCAATCGAGACTTGACTTGATCGACATTTTGATGACATTACAATCAGAAATGAAGACTCACGTCAGCAGTGGTGTAACGAGTACGTCGGATAGTTCCACAAATTATGTTAATTTATTACTTTCCAAAGTGTGATTTACTGGGATTTCCGGGTTTGATTATAAACGGTAACTTCACAAGTGAATTATGCAATCAACAATTGTGTCATGTATCCGTGCGCGCACACGAAGACACTTTGCCGGGGACTTCATTGTTCTTTGTTCTTTTACATGAAAAGCAGACGACACTTGCAAAAACAAATATTGAATGACTATTATTTTCATTTTGTGCCTCCAAAACATAGGTTATGACCCCTCATTTGAACGAGCTCGATGAGCTCATTCCAATGACGGGTCATAACCTATGTTTTAGAGACAAAAAATGAAAATATATTGAAAATTAATTGGCGATTTTTGAGAATAGCGCTGGCCGGTTTTTGCCGTTTCGTTAGGTAAATGGTTAAATAATATAAGTATCGTTAATAATGAACAGTAATAAACAGAGTAATTGTTTGACTGGACTGGTTACGTGAAATAATTCATTCGAGGCGAAGGACTATATTGTAAAATACTCGTGCGCATTCGCACACTCGTGTTTGTACAACGTCCCTCACCTCTCATGACTTATTTCACGTAATCAGTCACGTCAAGCGATTACTCTCTATATCTTGATGTATTCAAGAGGAATTCAGAACATACTGATTAAATTTCTTATAACTACGTCAGGAAAGGATAGCTCTATATCTTTGTAAGTAAATGCAAAAAAAATTACACCAACAATCGCCTGCAAGAAAATTTACACAAAAAGTGGGTAAATAAACAGACGATAACAGTGTCAGATTCGAACAGATTTAGACTGGTAGCCTGAGAGCTTATAACTGCATGTGCTTTCTGCCTTCCTTCATTTATTTTGGAGGATTGAAAATGACTTGTGCGGAAGCGATCATTTTCCATTTGCGTCTTGTTGGAATAATCTGTAATTTGTGATGCAATATTTTCAGCTTTCCATACGTAGGCGTCAAAAAGTTGACGAAGACTAAGATAAAGGACACTCTCAGCATTGTAAACTTTATAACAGTAAAACAATCTTTATCGATTATAGGTTATAGATAACGAGGGCTGGTCGGATATAATAACATCTCATGCAAATACTGTGAACAAGTGATTAATGTCTAAATGAAAGTATCGGCGGATGGTGTAAATTAGTTGGTGCTACCTTCATATGATGTCATGTCTGGTTTCTAATTGCGAGGCGTGATGATGAATGTTGGAGAAATTAAAATACAGCATTGTCATCTGAAGACTCGGGAGTTAATTGCCATTGCACAAGTTAAATGTCTGATTGGTGGATAGAATGCACATGTCAAAAACGCCCTATGTAAATTATAAATGACAACAAAGACCTGCCGGAGTTCACACACAAAGTTTTCACATAACAGAAAACATCTGTCAAAGATCGAGAAGGTATGCAACTTTTTAGTTTTCCTTTTTCTTTCCTTTGTCATGTCTTTTCACTATGTCCTCTGTTTTTAGTGGGATCTCCAATTACATATTGATTTCTAAAGCTAGAGGAGGGAGGTTTGGAGTTTTCGGGTTCGACCTTGGTTCGGTTTCAGGTAAGACCTCAGTTTCGCCTCGATTTAGTTAAAGATCTGTTTATCAGACCCTCCCGTATGCCCCCCTTGGTTGTCACATGCTCTCTTTTTAATAAACAAGGTAAACTTAAAGAAAATAACAATTAAATGATCTATGTCTGATATTTTACCCAAGTTAATAAAATTGATAAATTTGTCCCTTGAGTACAACAAGGCTTTGCAATGCATGGGACGAGATTCATTATGAGGCCTAAAACATTATTTATTTATTGGCGTTTAAGGTCGCATATTTGTGCACAATGGCCTAAAAACTAAAACTAAACGAAAGAACATGGACTTTTGATGGTAAAAAAATAAATACAAAAATAAAAAAATAACATAAACCACCGTCCACCCAAATGCAAATTTACAAAAATGGCAAGAGAAATAGAAGATCTACTTTGTTAGGCCCAAATGGCACTTCAGGCCCCTTTACTTGGAACAAATCCGCAATATATTCGTACAGTTAAAACTAGAAGTCCTGTCACGAACTGTGCGCTTATCTAGGCTTAATTGCGGGTACGAATTGCGCGCAATTGCCATATCGAATGTCACCCAAAGCATGGCAGGTTCTCCTTGTTACCCATATCAATCACACGCAATGTTCCTGCCAATGGACCTCCGGGTTACCCGGAGGTCCATTGGCTGAAACTTTGCTTGAGCACAGGCCGTATGTGCAGAATTTGATAGCCTTACCATCGTCATAACGCGTAGATTAATGCGCAAATCGACGTGCTATTTGTGCGCATTTCAGGGCAGGACTTCTAGTTTTAACTGTACGACACCGCTCACCACCAAAAGCCCTGCATGTAAGGATCACCACGGTTTCATACATAACCCCCCTTTGATCGCCCTAAGGGGTTGTAGGAGATGAGCTATTAATAATAATAATAATAATAATAATAATAATAATAATAATAATAATAGTAATAATAATAATTGATTTTCTAGAGCGTAAAACCACAAATAGTGCTCTAAAACGCTTGACAGAAATAAATACACTTTTCTGAAATGAAGAGTCACATCTGTTTTGGTTGCCTATTAGAGAGGTTTAGGAGAATGCTTCAGTAAATAGGAAAGTTGTAAGATTTCTTTTGAAGACATCGAGAGTTTCTGAAGTTCTGACACTAATTGGCAGGGAATTCCACAATCTGGGACCCACGATGGAGAACACACGATCGTGAGCCTGATTAGATCTGCTAGAAGGCACAACTAGTTGAATTTGGTTTTTAGATCGGAGACTGCGTGTTGGTTTATATACAGTGAGGAGCTCTTGCGGGTAAACTGGAGCCAGTTTGTGGATACATTTGAATACTAAGATCAATATTTTGAAATCAGCTTATTCAGTCAACAAAAACATACATTAGGATAAAAAATGAATCAAGTTCATCTATTCTATATCCTTTCTTCATTATCTCACTTTCTTCTTTGTTGACTCGTCCAGTGGATTAGTCGATAAGGGAGAAAATGTGATAATAAGAACGCGACGTATTCGCCCCTCTACCAGATAGACTAATTGACGATAGTCCACAGGACGCCACTACACTGCAAAAAATATAGGCTCTCTTTAGAACCCAAACTGGTTCCAATCTTGTCCCTGAGATGGAACCAGTTCTGTTAAAACAGTATTTATTTCAAATCAAATAAACTTACCAAGATTAGCATTCAATTTTAACAGAATATTACATGAACTGAAGTAGATTCAGCACTAAATTTGGAGCTTATTCAACGCAGTCGCCAAACATTTTGAAACAAAGGAGATATGAACAGTTGGCATATCGAACCAGTTATGGTTCTGTATAGAACCAAAACTGGTTCGATATGCCAACGGTTCATATCTCTTTTGATTAATAACGATTTAAGACAACCTCGTATAAGCTCTAAGCTTACGACTGAAACCCCCTCAATTTATGTTTAACTCTGTTAATATTTAAAGTTAGTCTTCATAAATTTATTTGATTTGAAATAAATACTGTTTAAACAGAACTGGTTCCATCTCAGGGACAAGATTAGAACCAGTTTTGGTTCTAAAGAGAACCTATATTTTTTGCAGTGTAGTCCTATTCCCCCCGAGTAAGATAGTTCAATTAATTTATACTCAATCACAGTAACGATACTGAAAATAGGGCGCCACTAGTCCAGTTCCCTCCGCGTAAGATAGTTCAATTAATTTATACTCAGTCAGAGTAACGAGACTCCATAGGACACCACTAGTCCAGTTCCCTCAGAGTAAGGTAGTTCAATTAATTTATACTCAATCACAGTAACGAGACTCCATAGGACACCACTAGTCCAGTTCCCTCAGAGTAAGGTAGTTCAATTAATTTATACTCAATCACAGTAACGAGACTCCATAGGACACCACTAGTCCAGTTCCCTCCGCGTAAGATAGTTCAATTAATTTATACTCAGTCAGAGTAACGAGACTCCATAGGACACCACTAGTCCAGTTCCCTCAGAGTAAGGTAGTTCAATTAATTTATACTCAATCACAGTAACGAGACTCCCTAGGGCGCCACTAGACCAGTTCCCTCAGAGTAAGATAGTTCACTTAATTTATACTCAATCACAGTAACGAGACTGCATAGGGCGCCACTAGTCCAGTTCCCCCAGAGTAAGATAGTTCAATTAATTTATACTTAATCACAGTAACGAGATTGCATAGGGCGCCACTAGACCAGTTCCCTCCGAGTAAGATAGTTCAATTAATTTATACTCAAACACAGTAACGAGACTGCATAGGGCGCCGCCACTAGTCCAGTTCCCTCCGAGTAAGATAGTTCAATTAATTTATACTCAATCACAGTACCGAGATTGCATAGGGCGCCACTAGTCCTATTCCCTCCGAGTAAGATATTTCAATTAATTTATACTCAATCACAGTAACGAGGCTCCATAGGGCGTCACTAGTCCTATTCTCTCCGAGTAAGATAGTTTACCACTTTTGTATTTAAACAACCAGCATTTGTAATAGCTCTCTACATTTGTACTTAAACAGCTAGCATTTGTAATAGCTCACCACTTTTGTACTTAAATAGCCAGCATTTGTAATAGGTCACCACTTGTGTAAAATATTTGTCAAAGAAATCATCAGGTTTTATGACATTTTTTTTTTCACTCGTGTGAAACGTCTGTTAGCCCTAAGTGCAACTAACCCGCCTTATATCATCATGCTGTTGGTATGGGCAGATGTTCATTATTGTTTGTTTGTTGGTGATTAACGTCACATATTTATGCACCATGGCTAGATGTTCATTATAGATCATGTGACATTGTTGGGGGTGGGTATTTGGTGTGGTAGTAGAGTAAGTGTGGTAAGCACCCAAGTTGGTATGCTGTTAGGTCTTGGTGGTGCTTACACATCTTACTGGTTGCTATGGATAGCACGAGATGATAGATCATGCGGGTGAAATGGACATGCTAGTTATTCTAGTACGGTAGTGTAGCGTGGGCACTTTGTACACGTTTTGGTCATTGTAGTCCTGAGACTTCCATCGATTCATCCAGTCTAGGGCCGTATACTGCACCACACCGTGGGTGTTATGCTATGTTCCCTGCAATTAGATTCTTCTGAACTACGGAACAGTAGCATAGAAGAGCCTTCATGAATCCTAGCTCTTATATGGCTCCTTTCACATATATTATCTTAAAACATAGAATTCGTGGTTCCTATGGCTCCTATACCATAGGCTTCACGAAGATACTGGTTTTAGAACGTCTGTGCACTGGAAACTGCTGTAGTATGTAAATTTCTTAGGGCTTTTCGGGATTGGTTCTACATCCCAACAACAACTACAACACTAACCACTTCTTTATCTACCACTTAATCTACAGTGCCAACCAACAACTATTACATCAACTACTATAGCACCACCAACTACCACATTATTCTCTACATGTACATCACTAAAACAGGTACACCATCAACATCCACACCAACAATTTGATTTACAACAAACAACTACTACACCAACCACTACTACAAAAGTCACTGCTACACATTCACCATGACGAACAGTACCAACTACCACTACATCAAGAAGTACTACACCACTCTGTGGTTTCTACAACACTGTGGCAGATTATTGTTACTTCAGAACAATCAAATTGTAAGGGCATAGCATAAATTCCATCGGGTGGTATAGCATATTTCGCTAGATGGGTTAATGGCTGTCCCCAAGACTAACATGCACCAAAACGGGTATAAACTACCCAATTTATGCTACCAATGCACACAACCAAACATACTACACGCCACGACATGGCGTACCATTACGTACTCTCCATAGCAACCAGGGGAAACTAAATGCGTCAGGTGAGTAAGTATCATGAAGGGTTACAGTACACCAATAGGGGTAAATATATGTCCATATTACACTACCACACCTGGCAACCACACACTCAATAATATCACGTGATCTGGAATTACACACTACCCATAGCAACAACACGATAGTGTAAGACAAAATGAGAAGAAGAGGACAACTCGTCGGCTGAGTGCTAAAATGAGACATAGAACATTCTAGCACTCATGCGACGAACTGTTAAAATATGCTGCCATTAAAAGCGTCAGTTGAATATCAGATGACACAGATGATGTGTTTGTTATATTGGCCCATTTCTATTCGGAATAGAACAGGAGCATTTCACTTACTGTGGAATCAACAAGAAGACATGGGCAATATACCGAGAAAACGAGACGATACCGATATCATGGAGAAACCGAAAAACCGAATCGAATCCATCATTGAATATCGAAACTGTCTGAATTTTCATATTTTCCTACATTCAATACTTATAAGGCTTTTCTTGAGGCGAGACAGAAGTTGAAGAAATCATTTTCATGAGACAAGTGACTGGTTTTCTTTTCAGTTTTGTTAACCCTTTGGGGTATAGCGATTATCCTGAATTCCCACCAGACTACACCCTGTACATGTACAGTCACATAGCAGTGATTTCTAGTCAAGTCTTGACTTGAAATCACTCATAAGGTGATTCGGTATTGTACGCAGGACCGCCGAATGATGGCATGTTAGGGGCACATGTTCTAAGATCTCAAAAGCCTGAAATAGGCCTTGAAAGATAACGGTGTGCTTGGAATAAGTGGCAAAATTACTGTAGATATGATTTGTGTTGGCAAAAAAATTAAAAATGTTAAGCTCACTGGCAATGATATTTGTGGCGCTGTCGGAGAATTTACAGTTTTGTTAACCCTTGAGGGCATGGCGATTGTCCTGAATTCCCACCAGACAACAACCTGTACATGTCCAGTTACTTAGCAGTGATTCCTAGTCAACTCTTGGCTGCCAGGCTACAAATATTAACCAATTTTGTGTCAATATATTTTCATGGCAATCCACTTTATCATTCGGCTAGACAATCTAGTCTGGTCCAATGACAGGAGAACAGTAATATTTAGTTTGTTGTCTGTTTGTTTTCTTTTGTTTTTTATAGATTTTTTTTTGTTTGTTTTCTTTTGTTTTATTATTGTTATTAATGTTTTTTGTTTGTTTTTTATTGTTTGATTTTTGTTGTTGTTGTTGTTGTTTTTCTTCATTCCATTTCGTTATTGGTTGGGGGGAAATGATTGTGAGGATGTAATATTAATTATTTCAGCACAAAACGTGCCCTATTTCGTGCCAATTTGCAAATTAAATTGGTGCCTCAAAGCGATATATTCCTACTGTTTTCTGCATCACAAAAATAATGCGAATAATGTTACTTCATCATCCAGCCTTCAATTAACCTTTACCTAACATGAAAAGCAGACGACACATACAAAAAAACAATTCTTGAATAACTATTTTTTGCCCCAAAAACATTGGGTATGACCCCTAATTCGAACGAGCTCGATCCAACGAGGGGTCATAACCTATGTTTTTGAGACAAAAATGAAAAAAAATAATGCAAATTAATTGGCGATTTTTGAGGATAGTGCTGGCCGGTTTTGGTCGTTACGTTGGGTAAAGGGTTAATACACTCCCAAATTAATATTTCTTCAGTAGCTGAATCAACCAACAATGCAACCGGCCGAAATGTATTGACTTGACGCCCAACTGACTAAAATTGTCAGTGGCCGAAATGGCTTGCATCCGAATTGTGTGTATACTTGAAAATCAGAAGACATAAAAAAAAAACAAACAAATGAGATGCCTTCGTAACTTCAGTAGTCCATAAACTACTTATCAAGCCGGAATTAATGATGGCGAGTATTTAGGAAGTACCCAGAAAACTTATTTCTGTTCTCAGAACACTTAGGTACCGCGGTGAAGACAAATGGAACACGACCAACAGCATTCAATGTCTTCAATGTCACGTTTTAAGAAATGGGTCAGACTTTCAAGTCGGATTGTTTTCATGTCACTGTTGCAAAAACACTTTAGCTGACGGCATAAAAGCATATATATAGATATTACGGATTGTTTTGCGTGTATAGTTTAAAGACAATGCACAGAAATGAAAACAAAATAAAGGAGAATTACAAGAATTCGTTCGGATTTTGAAGATGTCCATTTTAACTTCCGTAAATTGAATCTTACTGAGCATTGAATTCCCCATGAATTGGAATTGTGCCAAGAATCGATTCAGATACTATCGCGTATGCGCGCTAAATAATATACACAATATAAAAGTAACAGAAATATAGTAACCGACATTGCATTAATTATATTATTATGCCTCACGTCTCTGACATCAGCCGTGATTGGTTAATTTGATTCCTTCTAAAAGTCATAGTACTGGAGTTTTGGGACTAAACACGAGTTCTATCGGAACGTTCTTCCCTGGAGACACGAGAACAAAGAAAATGTAAGCTCCACTCCCATTGATCAGCGTCGATTACGTGATTGGAATTTCTCAACACCAAACGAAGGCGCCGTGTCTGTTTAACTTTTTTCGCCACCGATAGACACAAACTTATTAACAACTATGTCATCTTCAGTGGGTGTGTTTTTAATTTTAGCTGCAAACAATGAATTCAAAACAATCAGAAATATTAAAAACTCACGTGGTGTTCTCAACTTCAGTGAATCATGAATGTGACTTCAAGTTCAATCAATTTTCTTTCCACAAGTTTAGTATCTCTACTAGTACTACTGTTCCTCGACTTCACTAAGTCTCCGCCTCAGGTTCAAAATAAATTGTTTCACTCCGTCTAATTCTAACAAATGTCGTCGTCTAAGAAGAATTTATATTCTATTATACCACTTATCACCAAACATTAATAATTAATTATAACATGAACAGCATGATGCGGTTGTAAACACCGACATTTGGTGATATAGAAACTTCCAAAGCGACGTCGCATGTTACAAGTCATTTTCAAATTTGGTGATCTGGAAACTCCTAAAGAGACGTCATTCGTTCGAAATGACGTCATGTTTTGGGATTCGACTATATTGTTATTACAAGATTGATGGCATTTTGCAGTAAACGCTTAACAATGAAAGCTATTTTTTTCGGTATAATAAAATAATTAGAACGTTTCTTTTCATGTTCTATCGATCGATAGTACCTGAGTTTGTGTGATTTCTGAAATAAAACCTTCAGCAGCTTCGCTGAACATGAAAAGAAACGTTCTAATATTATAAAATACACCTTCAAAATCGTTTGTTATACTGTTAAAACTAGAAGTCCTGTCATGAAATGCGCACAAATAGCACGTCGATCTGCGCGTTAATCTACGCGTTATTACCATAGTAAGACTATCAAATTCTGTACATATGGCCTGTGCACAAGCAATGTTTCAGCCAATGGATCTCCGGGTAACCCGGAGGTCCATTGGCAGAAACATTTCATGTGTTTGCTATGAGTAACCATGTGAACCTGCCGTGCTTTGGATGCCATTCGATATGGCAATTGCGCGCAATTCCTACGCGCAATTAAGCTTTGATAAGCGCACAGTCGTGACAGGACTCCTAGTGTTAACTGTAAGATCTTGTTTTCTTTAAGTGAGAAGTTCCTGTTGCAAAGGAAGAGCATAGCTCTCGATTATTATTAGTGATGATGACTCTAAATTTCTCAATTGTATCCATTATAGGTGTTATAGGGTGTATTGACCGTACTCTTTCTCCTTAGATTCTACCACGGGGAATTGTGAGACTTCGGTGCCCGAAACACCACACAACGCGAATGTAGCCTGTATTGTGATACTGGGGAATTAGCTCTCATGCTTGGCTTGTGTCTGGGGCATCCATGGACTGATGGTTGACCTGGAGAGAGACGAAATACTTCCTACAAATGTCTAATCACATAACTGGAGTGTTATATACAAAACAATATTTACAAACGACAATGATGATTTCTAAATATAAGAGCATTATATATATTTTACATTTTGATTCATCTACCTGATACCTGACTTCTCTACATAGATGAAACCTTAATTTTAATATTCCAACAGACTCACAATCGTATCGCACGACTGCTTAATGTAACGCTGAACGATTGCTGTGATGTTATATATTTGGGATGAGTACTTATCCAGTCGTCACCAATTTACATAATTCACTCAAATGATACTGAAGTATAGATTTATTATTTTCCGTTCTGGTATTTTTCCAACAACTTGTAAAATAGCATAAGATGCACGCATGTTACCCTCATAACATGACCCCATTAGTAATAACTCGATAATGCGCATTTTAGTCTAATATACCACTTAGCTCTTGAGCTCTTGACAAGAGTTTACTATTACGCGTCATCATAGATACTCAAAATAACATGGTCATGACATTCCTTTTTCATTGCGCGGATCGCAACATTCTACTGTTCTCGGAAAGGCATAATATGCCCTTTCCACAAACAGCAGAATATTGGGAACGCTATATAATGCAGAAAGTATGCTTGTTTAAACAAATAAAATGCCGTTACTAAGCACTGAAAATAACTCGAAATATGCACTCACCCGGAGAGAGACGAAATATTTCCTATAAACTTTTAATCATCATAACTGGAGTGTCGCTTTCCAGGTATGCGCACACATTTATAGAAGATTTCGCGACTCTCCATTCATAGCTTTAAGAGAGGACACCTTTCTTCACCTGGTTGAGATAAGGGCTGCACGATATTCAAAACTGAATACCGGTATCGGTATTCAAAAAAATACCGAGGTATACCGGTATATCGAAAACTGTTCAGATATATGAACACAAGTACCACAATCGATACTCGAGGCATCACAGTCGAAACGAATTAGCGTTTCTTGATGATGCGGTTCGAAAAACTGTTTCCAAACGCAGACGATATCAAAATTTATCATTTTCAAAATTAGTTTATCAGATTTTCCCCAAAGATTTCAACAGAACTATATCATGTGACCCCTCATTGGAACGAGCTCAATGAGCTCGTTCCAATGAGGGGGTCACATGATATAGTTTTGTTCAAATTTTTTAAATTTATTTTTTCAACGGATGAATTTGAAAATTAGGAGGGCACAAGCAGACGATTACTTGGATAACGGAATAATATTATTCATTCGGGGCTACTATTAAAAAACTCAAGACATCTTGAAAATTAAATTGCGGGTAAATAAATAATGACGATAAACCGATATTTTTGTAATTACACCGGTATTCAATCAATATTGGTTTGAATACCGGTATATATCGGTTCATCGATATACCGTGCAGACCTAGTTGAGACTGAGATTGGTAAGGGCAACTTTCGAGAAGAGTTTGGATATATGAGCATTGTAAAATAGATTTTCGTTAATACTCATGCCAAGACATTTTACAGATTTTTCGTGTTGTCTGTCACCGACGTTGTGGATGATATTATTATTATTGATATATCTCATGAGTGTAATTAGTTCCTTTAGTTGGATTGATAAGTATATATTTTAGTTTTCTTGGGCTTTAGAACTAAATATCTGGCAGCGCACTAATCGGTTATTAAATTCTGAGACAGGTGGGTTTATCTCCACCCCAGACTTGTATCCATTGGTGTCATCTGCAAATGATGGGATGTGTTTAGCTTGAAGATTGGATTTGAAGATTGGAGTTCCTCTGGCTGTTTTCATCCTGGCTGAACGACTCGTCCCCATGATATGCACAAGTGGAGTGGCAATTAAATTTATTGAATGTTTCAGAATGTTGGTTGAAGTATTATCACTGTTTCGAATAAATTTAGATTTCATTGAGTTTACGGTATCTATTATATCAAAAGATGACGTGTGTGTGATAAATAGGTTTTCAGTCAGACTGGTATTAAGGCTTGGCATATCACTTTGGGGCTTGGGTATGAGTTCAGAAGTTTCATGTCCCATGTTTGCAACGAACTTATTGAACTCATGTCATTTTTGGAATGAATCTTTCTATCGCAGGCCTCGAGTTTTATCCTCCTACGATGGAACAAGTGACATATCGATTAACACATTTACATGTGCGTGTCGTTCTGTGTTTAATACTGTTTATTACACGCCTTCACGTCTCTAAAAGCAATTATTAGGACACTAAGCAATTCATTTGAAAACTATCAACAACAAGAGATTCACTCGGAAGTGAGTATGTCCCCTACGCGGTAATGGCCTTGATCTGTGACCTTGACCTCCATCAAACAAAAACATTTGTAAAAAGTTTAATATTTGTACTTTGGTTCGTTTCTGAGTTATGGCTGAGACACGAATATTGATGATTTTCAGTGTGACCTTGAAATGTGACCATGCCATTGACCTTACGGGCCTGGCTGTGGTATGTTACACATCCACCCAATGTCCTTTATAATTGATCGAAGTTAGATGATTGTAGCCCTAATAGTTTTGGAGTTATGCTTGAGACACGATTTGTGACCCTGAACATGTGAATGTCAATTGTGACCTTCACCTTGCAGATGCGGCGGAAACTATTATACGCGACACACCTTCGGACTGTCCTTAACATTTGTAAAATGTTTAATAATTGTACTATAATTCGTGTCTGAGTTTTGGCTGAGACACGAATATTGACCGATTTTAGTGTGACCTTGAAATGTGACCTTAACCTTGAAGGTACGAACCTGGCTAGGGTGTGTGACACATCCTCACATGGTCCTTTATAATTGTGTGAAGTTTGATGACAGGCCCTAACAGTTTTCGAGTTATTGCCTCATACACACACACACACACTCGCAGACGGACGGACGGACACAGGCACACTTCAATCACTATATGCCACCCGACTTAAGTCGGGGGCATAAAAAGAACTAATTTTATCACCAACTAAATTTGCAAGGGGAACCTGTGTTACTGTGTCGCCCCCTGAGTTCCAATGTGTTCTATGTGCCTACTGGCACGTAGAACAGAGTGGAACTGAGAGGACGATTTTTAGCTATCGCTAGGAATTCAAATTGTAACTGCGGTACACGATTTGTAGAAAATTCCAGGGAAATATAAATTTTATAGTAAATTTCCTTTCTTATTATACCTACCGCAATTGTTTACTACAGGCTTGCACTGCAGTGGAAGAACCTAACTCGGATAAAATACTCTCTATTTTGATCTTTCCCAAGAGATTTGGAAAAGAAAAGTGGTGTAAAACACCACGAAAAAATAAGCCAAAACTGGGTCGAGCACCATCGGCGCACACCCAGTAAGGGACGCTCTTCTCTTAGTACAATTCCACGACTTCCGTTAACCAGTGCGCAAGCAGTCATTAAAACCATTCTTCTGAGTCCGCCAACATAGGAGGTATATGATCAGCGGGGAGGAAGGATTCTTACCCGAATAAGAAGACGGGAGGGCCTCCATGTAAACAATTGCGGTAGGTATAATAAGAAAGGAAATTTACTATAAAATTTATATTTCTTATCAACCTACCTTACAATTGTTTACTACAGACTGAATAGACAATAGGATGGAGGGAATCACATAACTAACCCACACATAACTCAATTGCACTGGAACCGTGAACAGATGAAGAGATCCCTAGGCCTATCAAACCATAGCATCACAAACATTAGTAAAAGACAATGAAAGATGAGGCGTATGGTGAAGTGCGACGCACACACAGAAAGGGCAGTAACAGCACGGAGCTGGAACTGACCCTGTGAAAAGCTGAATGGCTGGGATAGACAACAGCCTGGGCCGAAGAAAGAGGGCCCATAGGACAAAGGTCCTCTGTCAGCTCCTGCAACTGTCGCAGATAAATGGAGAAGGTAGTATTTCTCCAGCAGGCTGCCAGTATAACAGCCGACAACATGACGTAGTTAGCAAAAGCCCCGAGAGGAAGACAATGCATGCACCTCGTGGCAGAAAAAACAATTGGTAATACAATCACCAGTAGCTAGACGAGCGGAAGCTGCACGAATAGCAAGACAAATCCATCGAGAAAAGGATGCAGGAGAGATCTGGCATGTGAGAAAACACATATCCATCCAGGATAAAGGCGCGAACGCCCCGCCCCCCCCCCCCCCCCCCAAGCAGAGCAGTGCCCAAGAATGTGTCCATCTTGGAGTAAACTGCAAAGTCCTAGGCCTTTTCAAGGAAAAGAGCTGAACAAGCTTGGTGAGGCAAGGATGAGTGCCGAAACAATGCGGTGCCACATATGAAAAAGGTCTCCGAAGCATGGACGTGTACCCATTGCTGGAGACCCCCAGAAACAAACATATACCAGAAACTCCGCAATCGGTGTGATCGAAGAAGTGACAGAAGCAACAGAGTGATTGCACACCATCGACAGAAGAACCTTCGACTGAGCCACAGAGGCTAAACCAGTGGAGTGTGTGCCTCCTTGAAGAAGAAAAGCAACTCCACTGCTTGTCTCTAAAAACCACCACGGAGGAGACAGGACCCGATAAGAGTCATGCGCGAAGGCACAATTAAGTTGGGTCAACTTGAAACCTCCTCGGGCGACTTTGGCAAAAGTCGCGACGTAGAGGGAGACGTGCCGAAACCGCCGCTAACAGAGAGCGGAGCAGATTGGTCCACACCCACCGAGGCGACAGGGATGTGATCGAAAGGATTCGACGACTGCAGGCTCATATCTGGGCTAGAACCTGAAGCGGAATCGGAACCGGCAGGAAGGCGTAGCCTACTCGACTGTCCCAAAGGAGGGCCAGAGCGCCCACGGCGAAAGCCAGAGCATCTGAACACGGGGACACGAAAGTGTCTACCTGATGGTTCCAACGAGTCGCAAAGAGGTCGATGGAACACCGCCATGTGGAGCATCCACTCGGTGGAAAAGAACCTGCCCCGTCGGAACAGTGAGTCAGCCAGGACGTTCAGACGACCGGGAATGTGACGAACAACCACCCCGGCGTTGACATCCTGAGCGAGCAGTAGAAGATCCCGAGCCAATTCGTACATTGGAAACGAGTACGTGCAGCACTGGTTCCGAGTGTAAGCAACCACTGTCCAATTGTCGGACAACAGAAGGACCTGACGATTCGACAGGTGAGGGATCCACTGCCTGAAACTCAGAAGAAGAGCAAGAAGCTTCTTCTGGTTGATGTGTAGAGATACCCGATCCTGGTCCCACATCCCGTGAAGGGAAAGACCAAGAGGATCCAACGTCGCTCCCCATCCGAGATCGCTGGCATCTGCCGTCAGAACGCGATCGGACGTGGGTAAGTCCAACGGGACACCCAGCGTGATCCACTGAACATTCGTCAATGAATCAGATTTCATTTCGATTTGTGCTGTAAGGGGGTGGTAAAACCTAGAAAAAACAACAGCTTGAATGCAATTAGTTTCCACCCATACTGTATCGGTTGAGAGAGAGAGAGAGAGAGAGAGAGAGAGAGAGAGAGAGAGAGAGAGAATTGAAACGTTTGTTGTGATCATGATGGGCAAAGGGTCGGTCGGGCTGGATAGTTAGATTCATTAAACATGCTAATCGGCGTGTTACAACAGTATCTATCATATATTTTTACTCAATTGAAAATGTCAGATGTCGACAGGAGAGGGTGCATAGTCCCGGAACCAGGAAATCCAACAGCTCCCGCAGTATCCACTACGGTAAAAAAAACTGCACATCCCCCACGGATGGGGAATAACTCTCACCAGACGTGGTCGAGTCCGGAGGCTCCGAAACGACAGCGTTCCACACCCACCGCGGGTGCGGGAGGATCTGCACATCCCCCACAGAGGGGGAGTAACTCTCACCAGACGTGGTCGAGTCGGGAGGCCCCGAAACGACAGCGCTCCCAACCCCCCCCCCCCCTCGCGGCTGCGGGAGGAGCTGCACGTCCCCCACGAGGGGGTATAACTCACACCAGACATGGTCGAGTCGGGAGGCCCCGAAACGACAGCGTCCTCCCACGGGTGCGGGAGGAGCTGCACTCTCCCACGGAGGGGTTATAAGTCATACCAGACGTGGTCGAGTAGGGAGGTCCCGACACGACAGCGTTCCACACCCACCGCGGGTGCGGGAGGATCTGCACATCCCCCACAGAGGGGGAGTAACTCTCACCAGACATGGTCGAGTCGGGAGGCCCCGAAACGACAGCGTCCCCCACGGGTGCGGGAGGAGCTGCACACCCCCACGAAGGGGTTATAAGTCATACCAGACGTGGTCGAGTCGGGAGGCCCCGAAACGACAGCGTTCCACACCCACCGCGGGTGCGGGAGGAACAGCCACGAGAACGCACCAAAGGCGAGAGCAAAAAGGAATTGCCCTAAAGGAACCGAACTGGAAATTACAGAGGTGAGAGCAGTAGAAGAAACAGATACAGAAAGTAGAAGAACACCCTCAACTACGAGAGAAGGTGGCAAAAAAACCCGGTGGGTACACGACAGAACCCAGACGGCCGACAGGGACCGCAAAAACAGAAATTCAGCCCTCAACAGAGTGAAGAAATCCTGTCCAGAGAGTCCATCATTGACACCTAACTCCAATATAACAATAAAAATTTATCAATCGAAAAATTTCATTGCCGAACCGCGTTGACACGATGTCGAAAAAAAGCATTCGCGAAAACGGAATATATAAACAATATACAATGAGAATGTGGTAGAAAATATTAACGGGAATATATAAAACACAGTCCTGTTATTATACGATCTTCAGATCCATAATCCAGTCACAGGAAAACCATTATCGACGAGTTGAATTATCACTGTATCATAATGCAAAGATGGCAACACGTCAACCACGTTGCACGGATAAAAGAAGAAAGGTTTTGATGACGGCTTGCGCACTGGTTAACGGAAGTCGTGGAACTGTACTAAGATAAGAGCGCCCCTTACTGGGTGTGCGCCGATGGCGCTCGACCAAGTTTTGGCTTATTTTTTCGTGGTGTTTTTACACCACTTTTCTTTCCCAAATCTCTTGGGAAAGATTAAAATAGAGAGTATTTTATCCGAGTTAGGTTCTTCCACTATAGTGCAAGCCTGTAGTAAACAATTGTAAGGTAGGTTGATAAGAAATTTCGCTTCTGTTTAAAAATAGGCCGTCAACGATTTCCGTTCTGCACATGTGTGCTGAACGGGTTTTCATTTTCCGTATGGTTTAGTGTTGCTGTAGACGGGGAATTCATAGAACAGGCATGTAATAAATTAATTTCTGTGGGGATCTTAACTCTTATAGAAAAGATTATTCATTTGCCACGTTCCAGTGATTTGTTAAACGATAGACCCAATGGAAACTAAACTGTCAATGATCACAGCCAGATTGTATCTGAATAGTAATCCATGTGAATACCCTGATATTATATGAGGGTATAATTGATGGTTTTACTACCACAGATTCTGTTTTAAGGGATCTACAGAAGTGTCGCCGACAAGCTTCAATTTTCCACAGTAAAAGCCTGGTTTACAGTACGTGGAGAGTGTATTATCACTAAATCATCCGCAGAGTGGAGATTCCACCTGATCAATAATTGCAAATTTGTTGCAAAGCATACCCAGCACCAGCAAAGTTTCAGCCAATGGACCTCCGGGTTAAACCCGGAGGTCCATTGCTTGAAACATTGCTTGTGTTTTTTGTCGATACATATAAAATTTGAAAGTTATAGCTTGAGTGATAACTCCACTCCGCGGGTGATTTAGTTACAATCCACTCCCCACGTACTGTAAGTCCCCAAATGATGAATACAAGATTATTATCCTCAAAGTTGTTTGTGAAACACGGTCGTCTTCACATTCAACTAACTAGAGAACTGTAATCTGTTGGACAAATTACGTGCTTTCCCAAACAGGCAGACTTCATATAGCAAAGCAAAGTGCTTGAATTTAACCCTTTCAAAAATGATAGAAAAAAGCATCCAAAGTTGATCAATTTTGACATTTCCAATCGGTACTCTTGTTCTCACCTTCATTGTGCTAGATGGGTTAAATTTGAAGTTAAAAAATAAACAGTAACTTTCTTCAGCAATCATTGTTGCTTTCACCCATACCAAAATAATAGTTTAGTTTAAACATATTTTATTTGTAAATGTTTACAGCAAATCGGATCGGAAGACAAGTGCTCAACACTTAGCAGTCCCACCTTTCTGTTCCAACTAACAAATATCATCAAGTGCGGCAACAGCAGTAATTAAAATAAAATATTATAAATAAAAAATGTAGACGATTACAAGGATATGATAAATAAGTAATATAAGAAGTGAGAGAGAGATAATGATAAACAGAGAAATAAAGAATTCGAGCATACCAGTAATAATAATAGTAACTAGAGAATTCTAATTTGTTGGAAAATCACGAGCTTTCCCATTTTTTAATGTAAAAAGGCAAACTGTATTATACACAAAACTATCGATCAGTTTTTAAAATAGAAAAATATAGCAGAAGCAGCCAAAACAGATATTTGAGATAAAGCAGGACATCAAAACATTTAACACAAAATTTGCTCTTCAATAATTACTGAATATTTTCATGGAAAGCAAAACGAGTCATGTCCGCTTTGCTTTGGAAAAAATAAGTACAGATGAATCATGGGCATACAGATAATGATAAACAGAGAGAAAAAGAATTCGAACATACCAGCAATAATAATAATAATAATATTAATAAAATATTTATATCTATATACATGCACACACCCACATGCACACAAATATACTCACATACATACATATATATATCTATGCTCATGCGCTCGCACACATGCACACGCATGTATGTATGTATGCATGTATACACGTGTACGTGTGTGTGCGCACGCACGACCGCACCCATTACATAGATATACATTTCGCTTTCTTCAGACTCAAAATTAATGAGCTAACAGTTAAAACGTGTAGGATCTCTAATAAATATATGCACAACTCTGAAAGGGAGAGAGAGAGACGGTATATCAATAACAGTTCATCGACATGCGAAATTTTGTGTTTATTCAATCTGTTGAAAAGCTCTTTTCTAATAACAAGATTTTGGTTGCACTTTATAAAGTAGTGAATTGAGTCTTCGATGTAATTCCAACACGAACAGTAATTGAAGTTAGAAATATGATTTTTGTATTTGTGCCCATGTAAATCACTAGATTCATTTCTTAATTTACTGCGAATTATATTTAGTTTACTTTTTCCTGCAGAGAAGTACTCAAGATCGGGGATGGGAGGGTCCATATTTGAGGGCGTGTCATTAATTGAAAATTTCTAGAATGCTCATCGTAGTAGATTCAAATGTTAATACACGATGGTAGAAAAGTTGCTTACAGTTAAAACTAGAAATCCTGTCATGAAATGCGCACAAATAGCACGTCGATCTGCGCGTTACTCTACGCGTTATTACCATAGTAAGACTACCACATTCTGTACATATGGCCTGTGCACAAGCAATGTTTCAGCCAATGGATCTCCGGGTAACCCGGAGGTCCATTGGCAGAAACATTTCATGGGTTTGCTAGGAGTAACCAGGTGAACCTGCCGTGCTTTGGATGCCATTCGATATGGCAATTGCGCGCAATTCCTACGCGCAATTAAGCCTAGGTAAGCGCACACTTCGTGACAGGACTTCCAGTTTTAACTGTACGTGCTGCAAGTGGTATGATGTTCGGAGAGTTTCATGGGTTATATGGCGTAATCTGATTAAAAGTGGATGGCAGTAAATTTGTTTAGTAAGATGGGACTTGACCTTTGAGATTCTCATGAAATAAACTAATGTTTTAGACATAGCGTTTTTTATCAAGAAAAACACTCTACGTTTATTTTGTTTATCCCATAAATCATTTACCGGCAGTCGCGATGAAATCGTGCTGTTACTCGCTACAAAACACTACAAGAAGTGAGGAGCACATTGGTTCAATTCGATCGACAAGCAATACTGCAAAAAATAAACAAGGCGCAGTGATACATTTCTGTCTAAAAATAATTCTCCTACAAACTTGAGCAAAAGTTGCAAAAATACTTTATTAAATGAACAAGCTTGGTCTTTCTTATTTTCCTTGTTTATTGTTTCTTTTTTCGTCGTTGATTCAACTTGAGTTTTATAAACAAAGCAGACGACAAGTGCATTTCTTTTTTTACACTTTCCTAATTTGGAAAATGAAACATCACTCATCATGTTCCCGCCTTTCACAACTGAACTTGTATGCGTTTCAACGCTTGGTTTCGATTGATTTACTTTTTGTTTTTCTTTGTTATTTGTTGTTCGTTTTATTGTTAGACAGAGTTGAAATGTGTCATATTCTAAAACTAAATATTTCAGTGACGGTCAACAATTGATAAACGTTGGTCCATTGTGTCACCCACAAACATAAAACAGGTCATGATAACACGAATGCGGTAGAGGTCAAAGGTCAGCAAGTCAGTCTCTACTGTAGGAATAAATTATTTCAGTGTTAAAACTACGGGGAAATTTTTATCACCATACTAGCAGCTGTTACTTGGTGAATAAAGCAAAAATTTATTCAAGACTATTATTGTTCGAATGTACGTCCATTTTTGTGATAAATGTAGTATAAGATTGGACGAGATCCAGACTAATCCTGAATATGAATTTTATCACATACTAAATGATATAGCTGGTAAGTTGACTGAAGATAATAACTGTCTACCGGTATACCACACCATAAATGTTAAGTATTTTATTCCTAGTGAGGTGCGTGCTGAGCTTAATGGTATAAATAGAACATTCTCGGCATTCTTTTCGGCATTTCATATCAATTGCCAAAGCCTACAAGCTCACTGGGACTTCCAAGATCATCTTGTTGAAATGAATAGCGCTCAGAATACATTCGATGATATCGGCTTTACAGAGGTATTTCAAATTCCTGACAATATATCTTATTGTCTGGAAGGGTATCACCAGTCAGGCCTTTAAATTCTTCCCAACTGACGACGGTAAACGCGACGCCCAAATAAGATAAGTGCGCCCAAATTATGCGGGGTTTGAAACTTTTTCTAAAGTTTTGCAGTGTTTCGACAATATATAGTTTGGCCAGGTTTCCCCGGTTGCTTGCAATGCAGCTTAGAGCTTACCTTCGAAACAAATAATGCAACAGATAAATAATTCTTTAAAAAACAGACAGAGGTCGCCATAGAAAAGCAATCGGCGTCGACAGTGTCATACGACACTGTCGACGCCGATTGCTTTTCTGTGGCGAATTTTATATGATCCACACACTTAAAGCTTGAGCTTTATTATATTGACGTTCGTGGCATTTCTCGGTAAACGACATGCGTAATTTACATTCAAATAGGGCTTTGGCTCGACACTGGGAAACTAATAAGCCTTCTCGAGTTAGTCGAGTAAACTTATATAAAAAGACTTCTCGAGTTAGTCGAGTAAACTGATATAAAATATATGGCTCTCCAGAACAACGAAGACAGTACAGATAGTACGATAGCCCAATTACTGGATCTCTTGAAAGCCTTTGATACTATAAGTAATGAAATATTATTAAAAAACTAGACTATTACGAGATAAGATGTAACGCAAACAACTGGTTTAAAAGCAATCTCCATAGGAGGACTCAATATGTCGTTCCTGGAGATAGTAAATCCAATCTAGCTGAACTAACATGTGGAATTCCTCAAGGTTCCATCATCGGCGCTATCCTCTTCCTCATATACATAAATGATATACAAAAGTCAACAAATCTTAATCTCCACTTTTTTACAAATGACACCTCGGAATACCAATCTAGTGCGGATATAAACTCTCTAGTCCTGGATTTTAATGAAGAACTCCGACAAATATTTGAATGGTGTGCTGTCAACCCCTTACAGTTAAAACTAGAAGTCCTGTCATGAAATGCGCACAAATAGCACGTCGATCTGGGCGTTAATCTACGCGTTATTACCATAGTAAGACTATCAAATTCTGTACATATGGCCTGTGCACAAGCAATGTTTCAGCCAATGGACCTCCGGGTAACCCGGAGGTCCACTGGCAGAAACATTTCATGTGTTTGCTCTGAGCAACCAGGTGAACCTGCCGTGCTTTGGATGCCATGCGATGTGGCAATTGCGCGCAATTCCTACGCGCAATTAAGCCTAGATAAGCGCACAGTTCGTGACAGGACTTCTAGTGTTAACTGTAGTACGAAACGCCAAACAAATAGAATATACTTAACCCATGCCACAAAGACAAGAGTATCACATCCAAACAAATACGGATAAACAATGAAGTTATTAATAAAGTTGGTTATAGTGAGAATAAAAAATATGTCACATTCCTTGGTATAAATCTGTTTATTTATTAGCTCGAAAGTTGCTCTTGCCAACTACGCCCTCATCAAAGTAAAGAAAGTTCTCCCACAAAAAGTCTTGAATACTTTATATTTCTCACTTATACAAAGCCACTTGGTTTATGGAATTCCACTATGGGAGAGGGGGGGGGGGGTGGGTGGGAAAAAGCCTATAATCGTCTCTGTAAATTATAGAAGCGACCAATAAGAATTATAACCAAAAATATAATATCCGAACTGAGCCCTCTTTATCAAAGATAATATACTGAAGATTAAAGATTTATATAAATTACATGGTTCCCTGTTCGTGTTTGATTGGCACAATGGGAATCTTCCAGGATCGTTTGATGACTTTTTTTTCAACCGTGAACAACGAAACTTCTAGGAATACTCGCCAAACAGGTCACATTCGTAAACATAGAACGAGAACTAAAACGCTCGATACCTTTCCAGTCTTTGCATTCCCTAAAGTATGGAAACTAACCAACAGGACAGAATTCAAAAGGAAGTTAACAGCTAAATTTATTTCCGCTTACGAGAAAAATATATACTGCTCAAATCCTTATTGTCCCGACTGTGCAGTCTAAGGCCTACATCCATTTATAAGTGTGGCCTCGGCGATCCAGTCCAGTGTCTGTTATTCCTTAATGGTCGTCAACAAAAACAAAATAAACCGACGTTTTTGTTAAGACTGTCCTTTGTGCATTAATGTTTTCGACCTAAATCTGGAGCTCGTCCAAGACAGCCTCTTGACTTGGTCCCTGTCAAACGTATACACAATTATGTTGATCTCTTGAAAGTAATTTAGTGTTTCATAGGGGCCATTTCAGCGAAGCCTAGTTGCCTTTGAAGACCAGCCATCATGTGTACCACACACGGAGGTTAGAATGGACGTTAGCACAATGGGCACGGTAGAAGTTTAATATAACGGTACTGGGAATACACAATGTTGTACATGCCTTGATTCTCCTAGCCTTTATCTTTCTTATTCTGTCTCACTTTTCTTTTCTCTTCTTCCCAAGGAAAAGGCAGGAAAAAATATATCAATAAATGTATACTGGCAAGGGAAGGCTGTGCCTTCCCTTGCCAGTATACATTTATTGATACATATTTTTTGAAGTTGTGAGTGTGTTTTACTATTGTAAACTTGGGTATTGTAGATTTACAAACATTTGTCAATTTTTTTATCTGCTTTGTATACTGATGAATAAAATAGCAATATCAATAACTAGCTATTTCTTCGTCTTGCGTTCTTTAGCTCATTTAGCTTTTCTGTTGAAGGGACGTCCAACTTAACTTTGGTCAAATTTCAGGTAATTTTCTTCAAAGTCTCAAAAAGGTCCAAAATGAATAACCCCAGCAAATTAATATACCAAAAATGCTTGGAATGAAACGTAGAACACGTGGAAACTGGAATTGGCCACCGGACTGCTGCCATGTGTAGACAGCACTACCTGAAAGTCTGCTATGGCATAAGTAAGATAACAAAATGTTTACAATAAAATACCGTAAAATAATGTAACAGCTGTAGTCTAGAAACATTAAAGTACATACTCAAAGAAATCGTTTCCAAATTCTTGAATGTAATAAAGACTGAGACCAAATGTTATAAGTGGAGTGTTCACTGATTGAAAGCAGTCATTTTCTTTTGTTTATCTTTTGCTTTGGGCAGGTTCAACAAAGGTCAACTTGAAGGATTCCACCAGAAGAAGTATGAGAGGGCAAAAGAGTGTCTCCCAATATAAAATATATGTGTCACTGTGGTGGTTTGGAAATAAGCTATGATATTTTCCAAAGTAGAATGTACTGCAACGTCATACATTATAGTTGAACAAATATGTTTACAAACCCCTTGTACTGTAACCCCTTTTAGCCCACGCATCAATTTGATAGTGATAAATTTGTCTAGTTTATCAAGAAGAAACATAGGTTCTTCTATTCTTGGACACCAAAAAACTCAAGCTATCTGTTGGAGAAGAAATAAGAGGAACTGTATGTAACTTGTCACTGCAATAAACCACCAAATGTACATAAAAGTACATTGTTATTCAAAACACATCAAATTAACCCCACATAATCATCATTGCCTGTGCTTGTCCAAAAGAGGCTTATTGGCATATTGAGATCAGGAAGGCACATCCAGTAGGTCTTTCATTCATTGGTGCTCACATATTTTTTCAAGAACGCAGTACGCAAAAAAAATCCCCAAAAGGCGACGAAGGAGCTCCATTTGATAAAGAATTTCCCGAGGATGGGGGTATGCCCCCACCCTTAAGCCTGTACGTTCGACACTCATGGTATATACCATTTTCATCAAAGTTTAACTCTTTTTAAAAATCATGGAGACACACATGCCCCAAATACTATCAAACAGGTACCCCTCCGAATACATGAAGTGTATCTGCAAAAATCATATTACATTGTAAAACATTCTTTTTAGACTAAGTTCTGAACATTTCATGCTTCTTACTTCCAAATATAAAACTTAATTTACCGATTAATGGGTGAATAGAACAACGCTACCATAATCAAGATATTGAGTTCCAGAAGCCTCCATAATAGCTCCGATAAAAGTGTCGAACACCACTTTGGTGGCTTTACAGAATATTCAATATCTCGTTCTTTGATAAGAAAGAGGAATAAAATTTTTCACAAAAACTAATGTGTTGCAACCATATGGGGGTGGGGGGGGGGGGGGGGTGGAGTGCCAGCATGCACGTTCCAACAAACTGTAACAAATCAACTAGTTATAAACCAAATTTTCTAAATCGAAAGAGTGAAAAGGACCATAACTCTGGAAAAAAAAGTGTGGAAGAAACACACGCTGCTCGATCACAACACAAAATATCATTCAGTTGGAGTAGCAGTGGTTGAGATACAAGCGAAAATATTGGTATGGATGGACACTCGGGACAGAGGTCTCCATGGCAATAAATACGCCTTCGACTTTCCAAGTCGGGGGCATACATGTATCAATTCATAATAATTGCAGTAAAATAAACAGAATTGTCAATTTAAATTAATTGATAGATGATGGGAAAATATTTGGCTTCTGTCGCTCGCTCGTATTAGTATCACAAACATCTGCAGACAGTATGATGCTGACAAACGAAACTGAACGCATGTGATCTGGTGTGTCAGGTTAAAAAGTAACTCGGCACGGATACTAAAGAAATTGCGAATGTTCAGTGCATTTCATTTGTTTAAATTCCAATTCCGGCTAATTTTGACCGTGGATTCGAAAATTCGTTTGGGTTTTGACCGTCACGGTCACGCTGACCACAGTTATGTTTATTATGATATGCAAACTGGAAGACAGTTTCCTGTAAAGGAGATTTGTCACATTTGTCAGTCAAAAACGATGACAAATTACACCGATCGACGCTTGAGTTGATATGGTTGTTTGCAAGAAAAAACTAAATTCACAGCATCGTCCAGTCACACCGTATTTAGCTGGTGGAGTGGTGAATTATTTTTGGCCATCAAAATTTGTTCAAATAATATCTTTGCCTTGTTAGAAATAGGCACTCTCCCATAAATTGTAACAATGCAAATCCTAACAGACTAAATAGTTTCACTTCAAAGGTGATATGGTGAACAGCCACTGAATATGAAGCCTTTAAGTTGCGGTACCAACCAATGGCGAATACAGAGGGGGGGGGGGGGGGGGGGCGGTGAGGCGGTCGCCCCCCACCCCTTTAGCTCGTGTTTGTCTCGTATGTATGGCGTAGCCAGGATTTTCATTTGGGGACAATACATGAGTTGAAGTAAAAACATACAACGACATTTATTTCCTCCATCACCATTCGCTATGGAAAACAAATATACCGTTGAAATTATGCAAAATATATCTACTGGTCGCCTCCATTTATAGCGTCACCGACACAGCATGATTTTGTGGTGTTACATGCCCCTAGCCTCAGGTACCCAATGGCTATGCCAGTTATGGGTCAGGATCTTAATTGGCATAATCATGGCGTACCTAAGCCTAGAGGGCTGACTGCTGAAAACTTTCAAACGCTGGCAGATCGCAATGTTCTCCTGAGGTTAAGTCGGTTATGACCGTAAACAGCGTGTCCAAAATACAGTATTATGGTAAACGGATCTGAAGAGCATATTTCAAATTTTCTAATTCTGTCTTGAACGTATGACAGAATTTGAAATTCTGAAACATGCTGTTTAAAAAGTGTTAATTAGCCGTTCAAACATTCAAGAGGATTTCCACCCCAGAAACCACCAGAATGCCCCATTTGGTCGCTCATTTCCAAAAGATTTCTGGGGGGAGAACCCCCCCCCCCCCCAGACCCCCCTACAAAAGCTAGTGCATTCGGCACTCGCAGCAGGTGCCTTCAACATCTGCAAGATCCCCCCCCCCCCCCTTTGAGAATTCCTGTATCCGCCACTGGTACCAACACTTCAGAATAAAGCCCAAATATGGGCTTCCAACACTCTACCAGTTAAAAGCGTGAATGCGTCATTTTCAATCGGTCCTTTGCGGACATCAACACAGTCGCGGCAGAGATCCATGGTTACTAGGATGTAAATAAATTCACAGCATTAGGGAAAATCAACACGCTCAATATAGTTCCCGCTCACTTGGAATATACCTCGAGAAAAAAAGTGATTTCTGATGCATTCAGCTTACTTTTTGTGAATATTACTTGATTTTATGTGTATCGTCCCGATGTTATACACTCGGCTTTTTTATAAGTGGTTCATGTTATCTTTTTAGTGCGCAATGATTCAGATTTTCGTCAACAAAAATGTTCAGACGGCCTGTAAATATTGGATGGCGTTGGAGGGAATTTCAAAGCATATATTGCAGTCATGACATTAACAGCTCAAGTATTTGCTTAACTTGTTTGCAAATCTGCTCGTACATTGTCACGAAGACATAAAAGGCGTGATCACATCCTTACATTCTTATGATCGCTCAAAATGAGTTGGTGGTATTCCATTCCAACATCACAACACACCAGAGTGTGTGTCATAAAAATGCTTTCTCCGAGTATGTAGTATGTTATCATTAGATTGAGGACAAGACTTTCGAATTACCGATCATTTTATGGTTTTATGGGTTCGTTACCTATGCCAATGGCAATTTAATCTTCAAAAAATTATAAAATTCACTTTTTTCCTGAAAAAAAAAAAATTATACATATCTTTTCTATGCACTCTACTCATTATTTTGATATATAATTTGCCTTTCCTTACTTCTCTTATCTGTTTCTGGGGCATTGGGAAAAAGGTCAACAAACTGACCAAAGTTAGGTTGGATGACCCCATAAGGGCTCGGTGCTCGGCAAGCTCTACCATTAATTCCCAATATTTAAGTCTAATGAGGATTTTGTTTCGTAAATCTTTCAAACATGTTTCAATGGTTTCTATTTTTGCTAGCTCATGAAGTTCCTTTATAGGTGTCCACTTGGGCTTGCATTTTGCCACGCACGGTGCATGGTTTTGAATCCTCAGCAGCTTTTGAATGTTGTTTTTCGTCCAGATCACTTACAGTTAAAACTAGAAGTCCTGTCATGAACTGTGCGCTTATCTAGGCTTAAATGCGCGTAGGAATTGCGCGCAATTGCCATATCGAATGGCACTCAAAGCATGGCAGGTTCTCCTTGTTACCCATAGCAAACACAAGCAATGTTTCTGCCAATGGACCTTCGGGTTACCCGGAGGTCCATTGGCTGAAGCCTTGCTTGTGCACATGCGGTATGTGCAGAATTTGATAGCCTCACCATCGTCATAACGCGTAGATTAACGCGCAAATCGACGTGCTATTTGTGCGCATTTCAGGACAGGACTTTTAGTTTTAACTGTATGACCCTATATTCTAGTATTAACGATTTGTAAAGTGTGAGCGGCACGTCTTTGTTTGCTCCCCAACAGAGACGTGGCTACAGGGGGTGGGGTGGTGGGAGGCGGTGGTGGAGGTGGGGGGGGGGTGTCACTCCCAATTTTGGCCAAAATTTCCTTTAGTTGGAAATTCGGAGGGCAAACCATGAGTAGTTGGAAATTCCATCTACACGTATCTGGATTTTAGAGCTTTTTTGGTGATGCCGATACATGTACATGTATCTCCTTTACTTCCCAACATTCCAACTAGGTTTCAAATCGGCAAAAATTCCAACTTTTACTATTTACATCTACAGTGTACGCAACATCGAGCTTCATAAGTAAGCATGATGTCAATCGGTACGAGATTTCTATAGTACGTTTACTTATCACAATAAAAAAATCCTCGAAATGCACTTCAGGAAAATCGCATCATGTCAAATCGTTATGCTGGGTTAATTCCATCATTCACAGTCACAAAATGACGAAACATCGAAAACTGATCATTCCTGCATAACATCTCATTTAATGTTCGGAGAGTGTGTGTGCTCAAAGTTCTCAGCTTGAGCATTTTCTTAGCCCATATTCAATTCCCAGAATACCAAATAATAATAACAACTTTATAATTCTATCATAAATGTGTGGGCATTTCAGTTACTAGAATCACTTTTATGTCCCCTTTCATGGCTTCATTTTCAAAACTTTCTCCGTAGTGAATTTCCAACTAAGGGAAGGGACCGGGAGGAAATCCACTTCCCTCCCCCCAATCAGATATCTCTAGCAACGTCCCTGCTCCCCAATTTTCATCTCAGATCATCTTCAGAAAATACTTTTAGCAGCTTTAACCGTGACAGAGATTAAGTAAATCGCAAATATTTGGCCTTGTTGCTTGCTTCTAGTTTGTGATCGTATAACCGGAGATTAATATTCGGGACGGGTGTTCTCATTTGCTTCTAAAAGAACACAACTATTTGAGTTTTTGCGGTATTGAGCTTGATGCGGCTTATGGAGCACCCGTTCTCAAGACCGCGAATGGTATCTCGTAAGCCATTTTTAATTATGTTTCGGGACGTTCTGACTGTCCACATGCATTTGTCATCTAAGAACTTCGATAGTTCAACATAGTTTTTCCCTAGTTTATCAACATAATTACTTATTTATCTATTTATTTATTTATTTATTTATTTATTAAGATTTAACGGCACTTTAAAAGCTAAGGTCATATCGTGTCGGTGACAGTTTTACGGGTGAGTGGAGGAAGCAGGAGTATCCGGAAAGATCACCGAGCAACGACTAGCAGCTGCCAGCTCCCCACATCGTAACTCCACACTGCAGCACAGGCAGGGTTAGATTGGTTGAAGACATGCGCACCATCGACGTGCAGTACGCCTTAGTACACGACGTCATTGTGACCCCATTGCGAACAATCGGGGTAAGTGCCTTGCCCAAGGCCACAACGCGGGAGTCCGAATCGATCGCTCACGCGGTCACCCATCCAAAAACTGTGTCATGCACATGTATACTATTCACATTTTGCTAAGAATTACTCCCCATTTCTACATGGAAGGAATATGGGTACATTATTTGTTTGTTTATTTATCGGGGAGCAGTGATACTTTTAATAGTCTGGGTCATATCAAGGTGTACAAATTTACGGGTAGAAAAAGCTAGAGTTCCCATCGGAAAGCACTCAACAATGCCAAGGAACTGTCGCACTCTCTGATTTATCATCATAGTAAAGGCAGGGTTAGCCCGGTTTGAAGGCAAATGACCCGTGGGAATACTGCGCGTCGACCATAGATGCCAACATGTCAACGTAACACTTACCTTCAACTAACCGCTTGTGTCAGGAATGTAAATTAGAGAAGACGAAAGTTACTCACCATTGCTAAGTTGTTCTCTGTGGGTACTCCGACTCCCCCATGCGTAAAATTGTCTGACATGATACGATCAAAGCTTGTGGGAGTCGTATTAAAGCTTAATGGACAAATAAACAAACTTAAAACAATACACATAATTTGAACTTTCATGTATCAAATATATAGATGGGTAGGAATGATGATTAGTAAAATGTGAGTAGTATATTATGAAAAGAAGCGCCTTATGATTGATCTCTGTCCCGGTGGTGACACATCGCAGTTAACCCTCATCTTGATTTTTCGATCAGTTAGAAAAGATTAAATGAACCTCAGAATTGAACGGATAATCCCATTTTTACTAGTTTATATCTCATGCCACTGTGCTTTTCCTACAGTTAACACTAGAAGTCCTGTCACGAACTGTGCGCTTATCTAGGTTTAATTGCGCGTAGGAATTGCGCGCAATTGCCATATCGAATGGCATCCAAAGCACGGCAGGTTCACCTGGTTACTCATAGCAAACACATGGAATGTTTCTGCCAATGGACCTCCGGGTTACCCGGAGGTCCATTGTCTGAAACATTGCTTGTGAACAGGCCATATGTACAGAATTTGATAGTCTTACTATGGCAATAACGCGTAGAATAACGCGCAGATCGACGTGCTATTTATGCGCATTTCATGACAGGACTTCTAGTTTTAACTGTAGTCGAACGCTTTTTCTACATCCAAGAAAAGCATTGTTCCTATTTCGTTTTGACTGAACGCTGTTTTCATATAATCGACCAGTCTCGATTTCTTCTTTCTGACTTCTATACATGTATGTTCTTTGCCATTTGTTGAAAAAGTTGATTGAATCGAGATAGCTGCGGAATCTCACCGTGAGAATCCACTCAAATATTTTTCCAATACAACTGAGCAACTAATACAACTAGGCAAGTTAAAAGGGCGGAAATTAGATGGGTTGGTAAGGTCTTTGTCTGGTTTGGGGGGTTTTTGTCTAGTTTAGCTTCAGTTATACAGTGAAAGGAAGTTTTATAATACGACAGTACGAACGATCATGTTGTGAACGTAATTAATTAGGCTTCACATCATTTACTCATAACCGACACAAAGGCAAGTAGAAAATCTCACACTGTGTAATAATGCTGGTTTCGGTCATCAATGATGTTTTCATACCAGAGAGCATTATTGATCGAAATATGAAACCATCATATTGAAGTTTTCAGATCAGACACTCACGAAATTAAATCCCAACGAAACTGTCACAATTCATAACGACGCGAAAAATTAACCCCATAAAATTTGGTGATTTTACAGTGATAGGTAATATAGAACACGTCAGGAAATACCCCCAAAACTGCGGTTTCAGGATTATCATAAATCTCTCCAAGAAAACACAGAACAGAACTCTTGTAGTTACGTAAGATTCCTAGCATCTTCCAGTTCGAGGTTCTCGAGGATCTCAACCCTCTACCCTACTGCCAATGCGCACGCTCAAACCAAATAAGATTATTGACTCTCGCTTCCGACTGTCGTCGACTCATAAGCGAATAAAGCTATAAAGCAAATGAAGTTATTCGGGTCACAAGGGATTTCAATCCCACATCGTCCCTGAGCGCCTTCGGCGCGCTGAAACTTTCATTTCATCGTCAAAACTCGCATCACGTAAGTACCTGCATACATTACGGTTGGTACGTACAGTTCAAACTAGAAGTCCTGTCATGAAATGCGCACAAATAGCACGTCGATCTGTGCGTTAATCTACACGTTATGACCGTAGTACGGCTATCAAATTCTGTACATAAGGCCTGTGCACAAGCAATGTTTCAGCCAACGGACCTCTGGGTAACCCGGAGGTCCATTGGCCGAAACATTGTCTGTGATTTCTATGAGTAACCAGAACATGTCATGCTCTGGATGCCATTCGATATAGCAATTGCGCGCAATCCCTACGCGCAATTAAGCCTAGATAAGCGCACAGTTCGTGACATGACTTCTAGTTTTAACTGTAGACATACGATTAACGACTGCACAAATTAAAGGGTACTTCACAATTGGTAGTATATGCTGTCACAATGCACCCAGAAAGAAAGAAGACCCGTTCACACCCTTATTCAAATCCAACATCTCCCGCCGACCAAGATACATGTATGTTCCAAAGCTTTGCCTTGAATCAAATCAAGTTCTACATTTATTAACTCTCAGTAACCTTTCACGGCTTGTTAAGTTCAAGGTTATAAAAAAACTACCAAAAATCACAATGTGTTGACGACCTGCAGCGAACCGAATTGCATGTCGTTGCACAGTACCTAGTCTTTTTTCCCTAAATTTAATTCCAAAAAAGTTTGCAATTAACTTTTAAGCCGCTGAGTATTCTCGAGATATTTTTGGTCAAATCTTGCCAAGGCTGGTGTGAAGCAGCCATGATTGGATTTGATGAATCGTTTTCCCAGTTGGTTTCTTCATTTAATTTAAGAAATTACTGGAGAAATCCATTCTGCTTACGCGGGTAGAGATTAGATTATTGTGCCCTAAATTTAACTTTATATTGGCCATGTCAATCAGTGACTTTATCAGACGTAGTCCTGGAACTGCGCCACTGACTGAAAACTATAAAGTTTTTCGGAAAGTAGTGGCGCTGGTGGGAGTCGATGCCAGGTCAAGGGCACCCAATCGCCTAGCCGTAAAAGCACGGTCACTCTACCGTCTGAGCTAACGACATCCCCACCGACCAAAAAAGGTAGCAAATAACTCTTCACCCGCTGAGTATTCATATGTATTTTAGATATGTTTCGTCGGATCTGGTCATGGCTGCTGTGTAGCAAACATGACTAGAAATGATGAAATTTTCTATTTTGAATTTAACTCCCAAAATGTTTGCAACTAAATCTTAATCCGCTGAGTATTTTAAAGATATTTTTCTTCGGATCTAGTCACGGCTGGTGTGAAGCAGTCATGCAGGCTTGTCATTCTAAAAATTGCAGGAGGGCAATTATGGTTCGCCTCAAATCACCACAGGAGGGCCATTTTGGGTTCACGTAAGATCACCCCAGGAGCGTCATTTATGATCTGCGGGGGCATTTTGTTTCAGCCTGATGGGTAGACAACTAATATCATTTTAAGGTACAGTACGCGGAGAGTGGATTGTAACTAAATCACCCGCGGAGTGGAGTTACCACCCAAACTATAACTTTTAAATTTTATACATATGGACAAAAAACACAAGCAATGTTTCAGCCAATGGACCTCCGGGTTTAACTCGGAGGTCCATTGGTTGAAACTTTGCCTGTGCTTGTTATGCTTTGTAACAAATTTGCAATTATTGTTTTGGGTGCAATCTCCACTCTGCGGGTGATTTAGTGATTATACACTCTCCGCGTACTGTACATGGTCTGTGTAATTATGATGTACGTCATCACGTATTGTATATTTGGAAAGTTATTTACTGTCTCTGGGTGACTGTGTGGGCGACACACAACAAACTTCACAAAGTGCGCTCTTGTTACATGTACCTCCTTCAATCCGCGAAAACTGCCGTTTGAGGCGGCTGATTTTGAGGTGCCTTCGACTGAATTAATGGGCCGCAGAAATCGGGGTTAGGCGTACGTTTACCGTCCACGGAATTTTGAGCTCAGGCGGGCGACAGCGGACCGGGGCGATCGTCCGCTTCAAAATGAGAAGCCTGGTCATGGTTAGATCTGATGAAAACAAGAAAAAAACAGAAAAGAAAAAAAAATTAACTTACGAAATTACTGGAAAAACTCCATTCAGTTTACAGGGTAGAAACTAGATTAATGTGCTATAATTAAACACATTTCACTGTCAAGCGTGTATGTTGTACTCCCAAAGTTTTGTCTTGAATCAAATTAAACTTCACATTTACTTACTCTCAGTAACCCTTCACGCCTTGTTACATTTAACACTATAAGTCCTGTCACGAACTGTGCGTTTATCTAGGCTTATTTGCGCGTAGGAATTGCGCGCAATTGCCATATCGAATGGCACCCAAAGCACGGTAGGTTCAACTGGTTACTCATAGAAAACACAGGAAATGTTTCTGCCAATGGACCTCCCGGTCACCCGGAGGTCCATTGGCTGAAACATTGCTTGTGCACAGGCCATATGTACATAATTTGATAGTCGTACTAATGCGTAGATTAACGCGCAGATCGAAGCGCTATTTGTGCGCATTTCATGACAGGACTTCTAGTTTTAACTGTAATTGAACTTTTTTCTGTTCCTGCATTTTCAGGCAAAATGATTGGCTAAATTATTTCTTTTTTTCTATTCATATTACAATGAACCGAAAAAGACGCATTTAGGCCCGCCCTAAACCATGCCCCAATGCCAATCGCTAAAATTACGCTGCACTGTGTGAATGGAAAAGAACCTCTGCACGCTCAAATTGTTTCGAAATGAAAAGTAATTAATATTTATCTCACCATTTTAAAAATACGTTGAAATTAAAATCAAATAAACAATGAAATCCTTATCATGTATTTTTATTCCGTGTTTAAAATTTTTTAATGCGCAATTAAAATTAATAGATGATCGTGTGCGTTCGTCGTTTTACCCAACTCAAACGTAAACAATGGCCGGTCATAATCATTACCAACCTGTCATAAAGATTTAACTGATCGGGCTGATTGAAATAAAATTGCCACCTACCTGCACTCCACGGTGTTCTCCTTTCATCATCAACTGAATGTATGTGGTTCATTGACAAGAGTGTAAAAGAATACCAGTTCTCAAAATCTATGCCTGACATTTCACGAAACGCAAAATGTAGGCATTGTATTACAACAAACGCAACACACTGTTCACGTGCAACTGGTATCCAGAGAATGCATGATGTTGGATTTGAAGTACACCAGGAACATAAGTCCATTAATTATTCAGTTGGTAGAGACTCAATAGATACATGAAGTTCAAACTAGTATATTGGCACACAACTTAATACGAGAAACGATCACAATAATGATTCAAAATTATAACCGTTGAGGGAGACAAATACATAATCCGTTCAGGAGTAGAACACGAACACTAAGAATAGAGAACATTTCAGAGTAGCTCTGGAACAGAGGGAATAACAGTTAAACTGATAGTGGCACTAAAACATATTATGTACATGAGTGGACATCGAAATGAAGGTTCCGTCCGTCATTACAATAGGGAATGAACCACTTTAAAGAAACAAAATATCTCCTCCGTATTAATACAGCGTCGTGCACAGCAATGTCAGCAGGAACAAAACTCCACATAACTGACGTCGATGGCATCCACAAAAGAAACTCGCGCAATCAAAACGTTCCATCTTCCAAATAACCTGAATGAACTCTTTCTGAAACAAAGTTCAGCCAACTTAATGTCATCTGGGTTTATATTGATCTCCACATTCAACAACTGTGTTTTCAATTTCTCAGGAAATGATCAAAATCAGAATTAAATTTAACCCAGTGATGCATTGAATGACATCACCTTCCCGTCAAGTGGAACAGAAGATTGAAGTTTTGTGCGGGTATGACCTACGGAGTTCCTTTTAACATACGCAATTTCATTGGACAATACAATTTTTAATGACACAAAACCATTTTTCTGTGAAATGAGTCGCCATTTCAAACAGAATTTTAGAAAACTATGCTTTTGTATTATAATTCCACATAGTAGATAGAGTTTAAATTTATGGCTACCCAGGTTTAAATATAAGGAATGATCGTTTGTTTCAATCTATTTCTTGAGTTATGAACCCAAAAAACAAAGGCCAGACTAGTGTAAATGGGCTACGCCCATTTACACAGTTTGGCCTTTATTTTGGGGGGTTCATAACTCAATAATTACATTGTTAATGTAGTTATACGTTTTGGGTTCAAATACTCAATTCCCATTGGTCAGCTGGATGAAAACGTCATGACCAAATGTAATTCATTTTCCACTGAATACATTTGATCGAACTTTGACCCGCATTTACGGTAGAGCGCAGTTGACAGAATGTAATTCGGGCGGTGTTTGGGCGGGTTTATAACTTTTAGCGCCTCTCGCAGTGATCAGTGATTATAGTTTACTGGTATGTTAAATAAATTGTTTTGAACATTCCAAGTTTCGTGGCGAAAGACGGCAATTTGACAAATTTGGGTCAATGCCGCAAACCGGCGCTCAACTCAGAGTTGTGCTCTTTGTCTTTTGTGTGAGGGTGGTTTTTCGCCTCGTTCGTTCGTACATGTTTTATTTCGTCTTTCTGTTTTGTTGTTTGGTAAAAAGTAGTTACGGAATGTAATTATAAGAATTGAATACAATTTTTATAATCTTTATTGGAGTATGAATGTATGGGAATGGGTACAAATTGTATGAATCCCTTCGGGATTCATACATAATTTGTACCCATTTCCACACGTTCATACTCCAATAAAGATTATAAAAATTGCATTCAATTCTTAAAGAAATAGACGGAAACAAACGATCATTCCTAAAAAACTACCAAAATCACAATGTGTTGACGACATGCAGGGAACTGAATTGCCCGGCATTGTACAGTACTTGATACTTTTTTTCACATATCAGTGAATTATATGCTTATATGCGTCACGTCGGTGGGGGGGGGGGGGGGGGGCATTTGGTGGTCATGCAATCAGTCTTTTCTTTTAATCACATACCATAATTGCCATTGTATACTGTGTTTAAACATTCTATTTTTAACAACTATTAAATTTTGCTGCACTGTCTGTTTCAGTTCTACGTGACAATTATTATTTTAATGCTTTGTAAAGTGATTGATTGGATGACTACCATCTGAAGACCTGGCACTTCCACATACGGGTCAATCAGTCAGTGGTATGCTTCGGCATCAACGCTGACTGCGTATACTGCTCCATACCAGGTATGTGGGAATACCGGCAACCCGGTGGGTTCACTGCTTAGCAGTAACCCTGCCCCTTGTTGGACTCCGTGGTGGGTGGGAGCCGGGGCAGTGAACGTTAAAATATTAAACATGGCTACCTAACAAACTCAAAAAGACAGCATGTGGAGACATCTGATTCTGACTCCGATCAGGACATTCAAAAGAAAAACACTAACAACTGGCCGAGGTTCATTGTCATTTCATCTACAGAAGAGAATAAACAGGCAGTTAATATAAATCCATTTGCTTTAGAAAAAGCAATAAAAGGTATAGCGGGAACAGTCAAAGGGGTTAAAAAGTTAAGATCTGGGGGATTATTGATTGAATGTGCTAACCATACTCAGGCCTTCAATCTTTTAAAAACAAAAAGATAGTAGACATGGAAGTAATTGCAAGCTCTCACAAAACCCTCAATTCCAGCAGAGGTGTCGTTCGAACTAGAGAGCTGGCAAATATTGATGACTCGGAAATTGTGGCAGAATTAAAAACACAAGGTGTAATTAGTGTCAAAAGAATAATAATTAAGAAAAACGGAAATGAATTTCAAACTAACACTTATATATTTGGATTTAATACCACTCAACCCCCCAAATCAATAAAAGTGGGTTATTTGAACATCAAAGTGGATGGGTATATTCCTAATAGTAAAGATTCGTGCCGTGGTCAAGCAACATGCCACCAATGCAGTGAAAAGCACGAAGGGCCATGTACTAGTTCTGATCATATATGTGCAAACTGCCAGGGCAACCATACGTCCTCTTCAAGGGATTGCCCTGTGTGGAAAAGGGAAAAGTTAATTCAAACATTAAAATGTGAAAAACAAATAAGCTTTATGGAGGCCAGAGATATTGTTTCATCTATGCCTGCCTGGCATCAATACATCAACCCCTTCGTATGCTACAACTCTAAAACAAAAAATACAGACAAGATCAGTAGAATGCCAAAATAATCCTACATGGCTCAACGGCACTATACCAGTCCCGTTACACGCCTTTTCAATTGAACATTCAAGTCAAACAGAGACACAGTCCACACAAACCCATAGGCAGGAAAATACTGATAAGAAACAAGACAAAGATTCACCCAAAACCATACAACCTAAACAACAAATAACATCAGGCCAGAAAAATGAGCCAAACCAAATTAAACACAAACCACTTCAAAAATCACAACAAAATTTGAGTCAGAATCAGATAAGAAAATTAGAAAAAGAAAATAAGAAAAAGGAGAAGGAAAAACAAAAGCTTTTATCAGACAGGTCACCCAAAGCACTTCAGAATCCTGTTACTCGTAACAGGTTTGAAGGCTTTGAGGAGATGGCAGTCGATGATTGCATCGACGAAACGTTCTGGCAACTGAGCCAGAACTGGAAGAATAGATCCCCGAGGAACAAATCGCCAAAGCAAAATACCGGGGCTATTTCGCCCATTCGTCCACCATCCACATCTCCATCGAAATATGGATAATACAAATAATCATAATATCATAGAGTGGAATTGTCGAGGTTTTATAGCGAATTTTAATGAACTTGGTCTTCTAAGCCAAAAATATAAACCTGCTGCCTTTTGTCTGTGGAACGTCCGTCTTAGTTAGAAACGACATTATTCGCAGTTCTGTATCTTTGCAATCAAATTTACAGGCTGTAGCGGTACGCCTAACTTTAGACAAGACAATTACATTATGCTCTATTTACGTTTCACCAAGTAAAGCCCAGCAACTGAATGATCTTGAGCTACTGGTCCAACAGCTCCCAACTCCATACATTTTGTTAGGTGATTTTAATGCACATAGCCCTCTTTGGGGTGATTCCTGCAGTCAAGAAGATGTAAAGGGTAAAACTGTAGAAGAGTTCATTACAAAATATGATCTGTGTATGTTTAATGATGGTTCAGATATTTATCTGCACCCCGCATCTGGTTCGTATACATCAATTGATCTTTCAATTGCATGCCCTTCTATCTTCCTCGATTTTTCGTGGAAGGTAGAAGATGAATTGTGCGGGAGTGACCACTTTCCAATTGTGTTGGAGAGTGTAGTTCCGGTGGGCGATGAGAGAGTGCCCCAGTGGAACTTTAAAAAGGCTGACTGGGACACTTTTTCATCGCTTTGTTCTGGACGCCTCACACAGGAGATATTTCAAGATAGTGCTGATCAAATAGAACAGTTTACAAACGAGCTGCTTGACATTGCAAACACAGTCATCCCTAAAACCTCGGCAAATCCGAAACGTTTCAACAAACCATGGTTTGATAATGAATGTAAAAAGGCTATAAAGGATCGTAAGAAAGTTGAAAGGGAATTTAACAAGTCGTCAACTACATATAATTTAGACAAACTTCGTATAAATCGGGCAAAAACAAGACGACTTTTAAAACAAAAAAAAAAAGGAAAGTTCTTGGGAATCTTACGTTTCTAAGATTAACCAAAACACTCCCATCACTAAAATTTGGAAAATGATTAAAAAGATTAAAGGAAAAGAAACAAACTCAACTGTACAACACCTGAAGGAAAACAACACCTTAATTACATCTAAAACAGAAATTTCAAACACTTTGGTCTCCACATTTTCGAAACATTCGTCGTCTGAAAATTGTAATCCTGAATTTATTAAAATTAAAAAACAACAAGAAAAACAAAAGATCAAATTTGCCTCCAACAATTGAGAGGATTACAATGAACCTTTCTCTATGGAAGAGTTACATAACTCTTTGCATAGGGCAAAGGATACCGCCACTGGTCCCGATGACATACATTACAAACTTTTAAAACACCTGCCACAAACATCACTAGGACTTTTATTATCAATTTTTAATGGCATTTGGGTGACTGGCCAGTTTCCACCATCCTGGCGTAAAGCAACTATAATTCCTATTCCTAAGCCTGATAAAGATCACAGCAACCCAAGCAATTACAGGCCTATTGCCTTAACCAGTTGTCTGTGCAAAACCATGGAGAGGATGATCAATGACCGACTTGTCTGGTTTCTGGAATCGAACAATCTGCTTGCGGATGTTCAGTGTGGTTTCAGAAACCAGAGAAGTACTGTGGATCATTTGGTCAGACTTGAAACGTTTATTGGAAATGCCTTTGCTAGAAAAGAACATGTGGTCGCCATCTTCTTTGATCTGGAGAAGGCATATGATACAACGTGGACGTATGGGATTTTAAAAGATCTTTTTAACATGGGGTTGAGAGGGCGTACGCCTCTTTTTATTGAAAACTTTTTAAAGGACCGCCAGTTTCAGGTTCGTGTTGGGTCAACGTTATCTGATCCTCACGAGCAGGAATTGGGGGTCCCTCAGGGTAGTATTCTATCTGTTACCCTATTTTAAATTAAAATTAATAGTATCATCGACGCAATTGAGAATATGATAGATTCGTCATTGTATGTCGATGACTTTTTGATCTGCATTAGCAGCAAAAAGATGAACGCTATAGAGCCCAAACTTCAGCTGTGTTTAAATAGGATTCAAAAATGGGCTATCGAAGATGGTTTTAAATTTTCAAAGACAAAAACGAATTGTGTTCATTTTTGAAAACTTCGGAAACATCACCTCGATCCGGAGTTGAAAACTGATGGTAGTCCTATTAAAGTTGTTAAGGAAGTGAAATTCTTAGATTTGTTGTTTGACAAAAAACTGAATTTCACTTCCCACATAAAACAACTAAAAGTTAAATGTAAGAGAGCTCTGAACCTACTGAAAGTTGTTGGTAGCGCCGATTGGGGTGCTGATCAAAAAACTTTGCTCCATCTGTATAGATCACTTGTTCGATCAAAGTTAGATTACGGTTGTATAGTTTACGGTTCTGCAAGGAAATCATATCTCAAACCACTTGATGCAATTCATAATAGTGGTATTAGAATTAGTCTAGGGGCTTTTCGAACATCCCCAATAGACTCGATGCTTGTTGAAACAGGGGAGCCTTCTCTTGAGAAGCGTAGAATTAAATTATCTCTCCAGCATGTGTCTAAACGTTTGTCTAATCCTTCAAATCCTACTTATAATTGTGTTTCAGACTCTCAAAATGTTAAATTTTATAACCGCCACCAGAAACACATTCCTCCATTGGGAATTAGAATCAAACCCCACATGGAGTCTGCCAAAATTGATTCTGATTCTATAAAAGAAAACCATAAATCACATATTCCTCCTTGGCATCTTAAAAAACCTACAATTATTTTGGACCTTGCTTCTACCAAAAAATCTGATACCAATTCCTTGCAGTTCAAACAAAAAATTGCCGAAATAAAGTCCAAGTATAGTACATATACAAGGATCTATACAGATGGATCTAAAGATGGTGACAAAGTATCATCAGCTGCTGTTACTGGTGATCATGTCACCTCAATCAGAATACCGTATCAAAGTTCTATTTTCACAGCTGAAGTTAAAGCTATTCAACTCGCACTTGAGCACATCGAGAATGCACAGGAAAGAAAGTCGATCATCTTCTCCGACTCTCTTTCCTCTTTACTTGCTTTACTCAACCCCAAGTTGAAGAACCCTCTCATTTTGGAACTTCGTGAGAAGTAAACAGCTCTCATGTCTGGCCAATATGATGTCGTGTTTTGCTGGTTACCCGGACATGTAGGTATCGCTGGTAACACCAAAGCAGACAGTGCAACAAACAGGCTTTAACAAGGCCTCTCACTGATTTTAAGATCCCTTCCAGTGATTTTAAGCCTCATATTAGTAGTTACATCAAATCTATGTGGCAGGCGGAATGGGATGGGGCAACTAATAACAAGCTCCATCGCTTCCGACCAACTATTTCTGATCACTACCCATCCAGTAACCTTTGTAGAAAAGATCATGTTATTTTGACACGGTGTCATATTGGTCACACACAACTTACACATTCCTTTCTGTTCGAGGGTAATATGCGCCCAGAATGTGTTCCATGTCAGCAGGTGTTGTCAGTGGAGCACATTCTCTTAAATTGTTCTGATTTTAATCTTGTTAGAGGGCAATATTTTACAGTTCAATCTCTACGAGATTTATTTTACCACACGTGCCCGCATAAAATAATCTTATTTTTGAAAGAAATCAACCTTTTTGATAAATTTTAAACTTGTTTTATTCTTTTAACATAGACTCTACAAGTCTAAATGTCAACAGGTTGATTTTATAAGTATTCTGGTTTTTATAACCTTAGTTATTACTGTTTCATCTGCTCGTGATTTTAGGTTTTGTTGTGATTGTTTCATATTTTATTCAATTACTTTTAATTCATACTTGACACTTGTTGTTTAAGTAGTTTTCTCGCCATGATATAGCCTTAGCTGCTGATGTGGCGTTAAGCAACAATAAATAAATAAATAATAATATGCTTATATGCGGCGCCACAATTTTGGGAAGAATATGTTTCAACAAGAAGCACACGGCGGTCAACCTGTTTTTCAGTTGTCCCCAAGCTGATCAATTGTTTGGATTTGTAAATATATTTTGCTTCAAACCTAGTCATGGCTGCTGTGAAGCAGCCATGATTGGACTTGATGAAATTTTCTTTTTTTTTCCTAAATTTAATTCCACAAAAGTTTACAACTATCACTTAACCTGCTGAGTATTTTCAAGGTATTTTTCATCAAATCTAGTCATGGCTGCTGTGAAGCAGTCATGACCGGTTTTGATGAAGAAAGAAGTTTTTTCTAAACTTAATTCAAGAAAGTACGGGAAAAATCCATTCAGTTTATAGGGTAGAAATTGGATTAATGTATACTAATTATGTTAGTTAGTTCACACTTTCAACTCGTTTCAACTCGCCCCGAGACCCATATTAGAGGATTAACAATTTCTGAATTATTTGGAAATATTTTCAGCATATGTGTGTGTGTGTGTGTGTGTGTGGTGGGGGGGGGGGGGGGGTGCTCAGCCCCTCCCCTACACACACACACTTACACGCTGCTGCTTGGAACCACCGTACCACTCTAGATGAAACTAAGGTTCAGCGACTTATTACAACATTAATAGTTAGTTTTCATCATACGTCCGATCAGTTTCTCTCGATTGTAGCCTCCTTTTGTTTTTTCCTCTTCTTTTCGCCCTCTTCCTTGGTAAAATTAAAAACAAAGAAGTATCAGTTAAACCCGGTTCCTGTATTTTGGTATCACAATCTTTCCGTTTGGGGGTCATGTTTTTGTTTTCCCAAAAAATAAAATTAAGATGTCTTCATTCCAAGGTGTACTGTTGTAAAGTGTTAAGACTTGAGTTTTCTGTGTTAAATTTCCTGGTTCTTTACTCGATATCTCTACTGATATTTAAAATTCTATCGACTGTGTTGTTGGAAGCACACGAGGAGACCCTCTAACATACTTAATGAATAATATCGTGATCTGAATCCTTAATTGTCTAGGTCTTTTCTCAGAAACAACTAAGCGAAGGGACATCTTCTATCGTTGCAGGGATAAATTCGATATATCTCTTCTGGTTGATACTCGCTCATCCAAAGAAATCGGGAATACGTGGAAATGCGAATGGGGTTATGAATCTATCTTCTGCTCTCATTGCAACTAAAGTTCGGGAGTAACCGTCCTGTTCAAAAACACATTTGCGTTTCAAATTCACAATTCAATAGGCAGCTTCATCATTCTTCGATTAAGGACCAAAGAGTGACCATTTCTGCTGCATATGCTCACAATGAAGGCAATCCGAAATTCATTGATAATCACTTTAACAAAATTGGGAACTCCTCCATACTGGTTGGATGGGATTGGAATGTGTCACAAAATTGGCACCATAAATTACCTTCACAAAAATAACGTTAGAGGAAATGTGAAAATTCATTCTCTTATGGAAACATTGGATCTATACGATATCTGGAGGTTAGAAAACAATAATTTAACCCTTTACTCAACGCAGACGATATAAAAATTTATTATTTTAAATATCATTTTTCGAAATTTTTCAAGCAATTTCAACAAAACCATATCATTTGGCCTATCACTGGAACGAGCTCAATGAGCTCGTTCCTGTGAGGGGTCACATGATATGGTTTTGTTGAAATATTTTGAAAAATTTAATTTTTTCAACTGCTCAATTTGCATATTAAGCTGACGGATGCGGGCGATTCGTTAGGTAAAGGGTTAAGGCGCAATGCTTAGTAATAAAATGGCGAGGTTGGACTATTTTCTCATCTCCACCGATTTGCAAATAAAAGATCCAGGCAGCAACGTATAACAATTCAGGACCAAAGAGTGACCCTTTATTCTGTGTTTGCCCACAAGGAAGACAATCCGAAATTCTTTGATAATCTCTTTAACAAAATTGAGATAATTGGGAACTCCTCCATACCGGTTGGGTGGGACTGGAATGTGCCATAAAACTATGACATTGACATCATAAATTACCTCCACAAAAATAACTTTAGGGAAAATGACAACATTCATTCTCTAATAGACAAAATGGACCAATGCGATGTCTGGAGGTTAGAAAACAAAAACGCAAAAACGTAAAAGTTATACTTGGAAAGGTCCCGGTAATAAAATGGAGAAGTTAGACTACTTTCTCATCTCCACCGTTGTCACAAATCCTCTGGCATTCATATACGTTACAAATCCGACCACAGCCTTGTGGCCTTAACTCTCTCTTTAATTAGTCAACCGAGGGGGGGGGGGGGGGGGTTCATAAGTTTAATAATAATATTAATAATAATATTGCCATCAATTTACTATATTAATGACCAACTACAGTTAAAACTAGAAGTGCTGTCATGAAATGCACACAAATAGCACGTCGATCTGCGCGTTAATCTACGCGTTATGACCATAGTAAGGCTATCAAATTTTGTTCATATGGCCTGTGCACAGGCAATGTTTCAGCCAATGGACCTCCGGGTAACCCGGAGGTCCATTGGCAGAAACATTGCCTGTGTTTGCAATGAGTAACCAGGGGAACCTGCTGTGCGTTGGATGCCATTCGATATGGCAATTGCGCGCAATTACTACGCGCAATTAAGCCTAGATAAGCGCACAGTTCGTGCCAGGACTTCTAATTTTAACTGTATGTTGGGAAACTTAAAGCTAATGATTAGAGGGAAATTCACCCCTTACTCTTTTGAGATAAAACGTGCGACGAATAATCGCATGGGAGAAATTGAGGAAAGACTAAAAATCCTACACCCTGCCCGATAGCGGCGATTTGCCGGTAAGTACTGAAATCGAAACCATTGAAAACGAACTGAAACAGAAAAATTAAAGGCACGATTCTATGGGCAAAATTGAGATGGAAAGTAGAAGGGGAAAAATCAACCAAGTTCCTCTGTAATCTAGAAAAACGGCATTACACGGAAAACACTGTACCTAAACTTGTAACTTCCACCGGCCGGATTATGGAAAACATACCAGAAATACTAAATGACCCGTCAAACGGGTCCAGAGACAATTATCCTTTCTTTGACAAATCCAGCCTTTTCTACAGTTTTAAACAAGGAGAGCAACCCATTGGTGAGTCATTTAACATATTCTGAATGTTTAAGAGCCTTAAAATCAATGAAAAGTTTGGGAAATTAAATAAATAAGGATGTTTTTCTTCCAGATTTTGAAAAAGCTTTTGATTCGCTTGAATAAGTCGTTTATAGAAAAAAAGACACAGTTCTTTAACTCTTAACCCACTGTGTGTTTGTCAACTATTGTTGCGGAAAAGAAGGAAAAGTTTATCGATCTCGGATGGTCAAGTTTGGTGTTTCCACGTTGTGTTTACTGGGGTCCTGTGAAGGTCCACCAGCCCGTAGCATTTGAGTTTCCTTACCAGACGATATCAGACACAGGCTCCAGATTCTGAGTTCAGCAACTTCAAGAACTTGTCGTGTATAATACAACGGAAGACCAGTTCCAAGTTATCTATTATTTTATTTAAGATAATTAAAGATAATTCATCGCGACTAAACAGTCGTTGTCTCTGGCATGAGAAAGCAATGTTACAAACAATCAATGTTCATACCTTACACACTGTGGCGGCACCTAGGTTTCTTCTGGTGGAGCAGTCAGTGTTCTTCAGGAGCCAGGAGACAACTTGTCTAAGCAGTCAGAAATTGGTGCTTATATTCACCAGATTTCTGATGCAATACTTGAGGTACGTGACGACCGTCAGCAGTTTCTCCCTAACCTCAGGGAAACTGAGGGAAAGTCCCCTGACGTGTCAGTCGCCATTTTGTAGACTCTTATACTGCCATGCAGACTGTCAGTCAGTCTACATGCAGTCCATGGAATCTTGACTCTAAAATAGTATTCCGCCGGGCGCCAGTTAACCGGCGGAATGTCCCGGTGACTGATGCAAAAATGCAAGTCAGTGTCCCAGTTCAATGGGGAGTTTCACCAGGTACAAGTTATGATTTGTTAGACAGTTCGAACACCAACATCCCAGTAATACTGCCGAATGTTATTGTCCCATCTGTCAACAAATCCTCGAATGTTACTGCTTTGTTGACGATACTGGCTCTCAAAGGTATGCCTGGTATTGCCAACAGAACATCTGGTGTGTACCCACAGAGTACATCTGTACTCTTTTCGCCAGTTTATACAATTCCATGTAATTTCATTATATTGTTTAATGCTGTTCCAAAGCTATGAAGATCAGCGTAAAAGTTAAATAAACTCGAGTCTAATGAATTCCCCAACAAAGACCCCAAGAGCTCGAGCTCTTACCCGAGCTGACAAGTGTAGTTAACCCCTGTGGGCTCACTTCGCAACATTATCCTGGTCACGACACCAATATAAATATTCGTCTGTTGCAGAATAGAAGGAAAAGTTTATCGATCTAGGGTCGTCAAATTTGGTTTTTCCACGTTGTGTTTACTGGGGTTCTATGAGGATCCACCATCCCGTAGCATTTGAGTTTCATTACCAGACGATATCAGACACAGGCTGCAGATTCTGCGTTCAGCAACTTCACGAATTTGTCGTGTATAATACAACGGAAGACCAGTTCCAAGTTATCTATTATTTTTAAGATAATTAAAGATAATTCATCGCGACTAAACAGTCGTTGTCTCTGGCATGAGAAAGCAATGTTACAAACAATCAAAGTTCATACCTTACACACCTTACACACTGTGGCGGCACCCCATTTGCGGAATCCCTTTTTAGGAATCCCATTTGTGGAATCCCTTTTTTCTGAAATGAGGATAAGAGTCGTATTAAATTATACCTCATTGAGGGATTTTTCAAGGTCCTCATAACCTCAAAATTCAATGAGGCTATGAGGAATAATAAATGAGGACTCATTGAGGGCTTTTACATAGCCCTCATGGCCTCATACGACAAAAAAGGGATTCCATAGCCACAGATGTTTTGCAAAATTATGGGATTCCATGGGATATGGCCATTGATATAGTCTTTTCTTATACACAAGGGAGATAACTCTGTACAATTAAGTACAGGTTATGGGAAATCAAGCCATCTAATTGGTTAATTATAATTTATATAAATGATCTAGATAAATGAAACAACAAGAGTACTCGGAATAAGGTAGGAACTACTGGTATCACGTACCACCTTACCAGTAACAGGATGATACAAAGCATTTGGTAGGTTAATACTATGAACGGTTAGGATGGGACCTATAGGGGAATATACCAACCATACTCTGCTGCTGTTCTGTATTACCAGGCATTGACCCCACCCCAGAATACCGCTCAATAATATGAAGCATCTGGTGGATCAGTAGTACCAAGGGCCAGCAAGAGACCTACAATGATATGTACAGCCTATGCTATACTACCGTTCTAAACTACCAAGCATTACCCCCACCCTCACAAAATCGCTAGGTCTACCATAACGTACTACATATACCAGCCATGTAATAAAACAAAGCAATCGGTTGGTTAATAATACCAAGCAGGGGCCTATAGGTGTATATACCGCCATACTATAGTACTGTTCTAAACTACCAGGCAGTACCCCTACCCACAATACCCCTATGCCTAGCATTGCATACTACCTATACCAGTCATACGATAACGTAAAGCATCAGGTGGATTAATAGTACTAAGGGCCAGCAAGAGACCTATATGGATATGTACAGCCTATATAGTATCCTCAGATAAGTATTCCATAAAATGTATCCTCGATAGGTATCCTCGAATAATACAATACCAGGCCATGGGTATCCTCAAATACCGAGATGAGGCTAAGAGTCGTAGTAAATTATGCCTCATTGAGGGATTTTTAATGGTCCTTATAACCTCAAAATTCAATGAGGCTATGAGGGATAATAAATGGGGACTCATTGATGGCTTTTACATAGCCCTCATGGCCTCATACGACAAAAAAGGGATTCCACAGTCACAGGTGTTTTCCAAAATGGGATACCATAGGATATACCTGTTAAATACTGAAATGAGGCTAAGAGTCGTAGAAAATTATACCTCATTGAGGGATTTTTCAAGGTCCTCATAACCTCAAAATTCAATGAGGCTATGAAGAATAATAAATGAGGACTCATTGAGGGCTTTTACATAGCCCTCATGGCCTCATACGACAAAAAAGGGATTCCATAGCCACAGATGTTTTGCAAAATTATGGGATTCCATGGGATATGGCGATTGGATATAGTCTTTTGTTATACACAAGGGAGATAACCCTGCATACAGATTATGGGAAATCAAGCAATCTGATTGGTTAGTTATAATCTAGATAAATGAAACAACAAGAGTACTTGGAATAGGGTCAGAACTAACAAGAATAGACCAGAAATTGCTAAATATAGTAATAATAAGTACAGCTGTTCCAGCTGATAAGTTCTTCTACGCTACTGGAGTATACTCTAGAATAAAGGAACATGGCCAGAAAACGATAACTATTGCATATATAGATAGAAGCAGAGAATTCTGGAAGAATTCGAAATAATACAAGTTGTCGGGTTGTTTGTGGTAATTATCCAGGGAAGTCGTTCCAGAAAATACTCCGATTCAATCGAACATACCCTCCGAACATACCTCTGTCCTATTGTAGGCCTTAGGTAACATAGCAATCACGTGCTACCATAGAAACCAAGATGGCGGCCTCCAGTATACAAAATGGACGACGGAAACACGTATCACCCTAACACGCGCTGCGCTTGCGCACTCACACCACGTATCACTATGGAGATGACGTCACAAGATGGCCGCTCATGCGGGTTACCATGACAACACAACATGGCGCCACTACGTCACGTGACTATGACGTCACATGAGATCCGGCAATGAGATCCGGCCAATGAGGCCCCGAACGTGCATACACTACTACTGGCGGCATCTAGGTTTCTTCTGGTGGAGCAGTCAGTGTTCTTCAGGAGCCAGGAGACAACTTGTCTAAGCAGTCAGAAATTGGTGCTTATATTCACCAGATTTCTGATGCAATACTTGGGGTACCTGACGACCGTCAGCAGTTTCTCCCTAACCTCAGGGAAACTGAGGGAAAGTCCCCTGACGTGTCAGTCGCCATTTTGTAGACTCTTATACTACCATGCAGACTGTCGGTCAGTCTGCATGCAGTCCATGGAATCTTGACTCTAGAATAGTATTCCGCCGGGCGCCAGTTAACCGGCGGAATGTCCTGGTGACTGATGCAAAAATGCAAGTCAGTGTCCCCAGTTCAATGGGGAGTTTCACCAGATACAAGTTATGATTTGTTAGACAGTTCGAACACCAACATCCCAGTAATACTGCCGAATGTTATTGTCCCATCTGTCAACAAATCCTCAATCGTTACTGCTTTGTTGACTATACTGGCTTTCAAAGGTATGCCTGGTATTGCCAACAGAACATATTGTTTAATGCTGTTCCAAAACTATGAAAATCAGCGTAAAAGTTAAATAAACTTGAGTCTAATGAATTCCCCAACAAAGACCCCAAGAGCTCGAGCTCTTACCCGAGCTGACAAGTGTAGTTAACCCCCTGTGGGCTCACTTCGCAACACTATTTCTCATCACATCTAGTCATGGCTAGATTTGGTGAAAAATTCATATAAATTTAACTCAAGAAATCATTGATCAAACATATAATCCAATATACAAGGGAGAATTTGGATAAAAGTGCCCCAATTATACTTATTTCGCTGGCAACTATTCCTTGTCCTCGGCAGAAATATCCACCAGTAGCATGCAAGAAGTTAACTTCGGGCTCTCCATTATAAATTGGTTTCACACGTCTACTCAGTTATCTTCAGTTTTGTCATTAATGATGCACACTGCTCTGAAAAATTTAATTTGGGAAGGGGTGTAAGGCAGGGAGACCCTCTCTCCCCGTATTTATTTATTTTAAGCGTCTGAATATTGAGTGCCGCACTTCAATACAATCCTGATATCAAGTAAACCACTTCGAGTACCCATAAGTCAATATCCTGAAGACTCGAGTCTATTTTTGAATAACGATTCTCAATCTTTAAACTCAGCTCTAGAGGTCACGAACTCATTTGTAGAGGAGTGAGGCCTTAAAGTCAATTTCGAAAAGACGCATGCAGATTTTCTGGTTTGGGTCTGAAAAGGGGTCGAGTAAAAAGATTGCCACGAAACGTAACATTCAATGGACTAATAATGGTAAATTCACCATATTAGGTATAATGTATGATCTATTTAGTGAAATTATATATTGAGTCAACAAAGAAACTATAAAAAACTTCGAGGAGCAATTTATTTAGTACTGTCGACTTTAATCCCAAACAAATTATTGTAAATTCAAATTTCGAGTCTAGCTGAATGAATTTGCATAATTTCATGTTCTTACTGTTGCCAGCGTCACGTCAGGATGTCGCAATTCATACATGGAGTGAAATGAAAAGTTCACACATACAGTCAATAGCGTGTATGTCCACCGTTTGCCTCTTGGATGGCAAGACATCGACGGCGCATGGAACTGATAAACCTCCGGATGTCACCCTGTGGCATTGCGTTCCACTCCTGCCTTAGAACATTACGTAAATCGCCTAACGTCTGAAGATCATGAAGTCGTACCCGACAGTCCAACTGATCCGACAGATGCTCGATTGGCGACAAATCTGGCGAAAGTGGGGGCCGGGGAAGAAGTTCGATACTCTGCTCCTCAAGAAAGTCACGACAGATACGCGCCACGTGACATCGGCCCTTGTCTCGCTGAAATATACTAGTACGAGAAGGAGGAAATAATGTTTTCATGAAGTATGCCCAGATGATTAATTTATTTGCAACTAAAGGCGTGCGTGAAATACAGAACAAAATCCAACGAAGGTAGTTGATTCCTGTCCCCGGTACTCTATTCGGGTTGTGTTTTGTATTTATACTGCGATTAAACGCGAATTAAGAAGATATAGCCGATATTTTTAAAGAAACATATCGCCTCCTGTGGTCTGTTTATATTCTGACTTGACACTATTATGTATCGAAGCATTTCGTTCATGTCATGACCTCAGTCAAATGCGTAACGACGTGTTCTTACATGACGTTCTTACACGTAGACCAGATTCCACGCGCGGTGCGTCTTTAACATTTCTCAATGTCTGTGTTGCATCGGGTAACGTTGAATACACTGAGTAATCGTGGTATAGAAAGTTATTGATTGATTATAGTCATTTGAAACAGTGGCCTACTATACTGCTGTATTTCCAGATTTAACCCTCTGCACATTAATGTCAAAATGCCAGAGTTTTCAGCAGTACATTTCTTCCACAATGCAACTGAACATTTAATAAATTACATCTTGTTTGACAGAGCTCATTGAGCTCTGTCAAACAAGATATACTTTGTTAAATTTTTCATTCTGCGTGGGCAATATAGGGTCAATGTCGAAAATTCTGAAATACTGTCAGAGTGCTAGGAGTTAAATCATTCAATATCGCTGAAAAAGAATGAAGCGGAAGACCCAACGAGAAACGCGTTCTCGTTTTAAGTGTGTACACATTCCCAGGGTGTGAACTACCTCCTCTCCCAATTCGACGAATCTCTGCTTTCGACATTGAACTTCACTTCGGAATGAATTTTCTGTATTGCAATCTTCTTCTCCCTATTTAATGACGTTATGACGTATCACGTTCCTGGCCGGAAAATAGGCCGCTATGGTTCAAAGGGTTAATTACATAATGAGAGAGACAAAAACAAAGTAGTGTCGATTTTCCATCCGATAAAAGTTCATTTTTTCATAAAAAGTATAGAAAAGCACAATTAAGAGCACATTCTGCCCATGCAACACTGGAAAAAAGCTGAAAGTTTTTATAACTCAGAAGTGCTCAGTAAGTGAAAAATTTGCATGAATACTCCGCCCCCTTCACCCCCCCCCCCCCCCACACACACCCTGCACGTTTTGCTATATCAAGACAAACTTTATTCAAATCTCCTCTTTCCTGAAAATGAATCCGTGTTATTCATATGTTATGGTATTCCAGTTAAATGTAAACTACAGAAATCTAGGCGTCAGAACCTCATTCTATGCAATATACAGTACGTGGAGAGTGTATTATCACTAAAACACCCACAGAGTGGAGGTTCCACCCGAGCAATAGTTTCAAATTTGTTGCAAACCATAACCATCACAAGCAAAGTTCCAGCCAATGAACCTCCGGGTTAAACCCGGAGGTCCATTGACTGAAACTTTGCTTGTGTTTTTTGTCCATTAATGCAGAATTTGAAAGTGATACTTTGGGTGATAACTCCACTCCAAGGGTGATTTAGTTACAATCCATTCTCCACGTACTGTAGATACCACTTTTTAAGTTGGGGGCGTAATGACTAGCGAATGTAGGAAAATTTGAAAATTCAGACAGTTTTGGTATTCAACTATTGGTTCGGTTCAGTTTTTCAGTATCCCATGATATCGGTATCGGTCTATCGGATTCGTTTTTCAGTATATTGCCCATTACTACTTGACGTTTCGGTATTTTGGCATCAGTCTGCAGAAGGTTTACGCACAATTATGATATATAAAAACATAAAGACTTTTAAATCATGCTGACCAGTCAGGGACCGATCAGGACTATTTCATATATACAGTACGTGGAGAGTGTATTATCACTAAAACACCCGCAGAGTGGAGATTCCACCCAACAAATAGTTGCAAATTTGTTGCAAAGCATAACCAGCACAAGCAAAGTTTCAGCCAATGGACCTCCGGCTTTAACCCGGAGGTCCATTGGCTGAAACATTGCTTGTGTTTTTTGTCGATATGTACAAAATTTGAAAGTTATAGCTTGGGTGATAACTCCACTTCGCGGGTGATTTAGTTACAATCCACTCTCCACGTACTGTAGTGTTAAACACCACTCCCCATTTCTGTTTGTTTTTACCTCGATATTTATAACTTTATTTTACCAATTCGTCAAACGTTAGTCATAATTTAGATCTGGGAGGTTTTGAGTTTTCAGATTCGGATTCGGTTTCGGTTTTAGGAAAAAAACTCGGTTAAGGTTTCATTTTTCTGTGTTTAGAATTGATAATAAATAACACTTCTCCTTCACTTGAAAAAATACGCAATAATTTGAACAACACTGCTCACGACAAAATGCCCTGTCTGTAGGTATCATCAGTAGGTCCAGCACAACTCTCCTTTGATCACTCTTAGAGGTTCTAGAGGTCCAGTTCCTCGGTCTATTCAGTCAGAAAAAACCCCAGAAATTAGTGTAACAAATGCACAGAACGACACACGTGTGTGAATGGGTTAATCGGTAGGACACGAGTGGCCGCGCGGAAAGAGAGAACGAGAGGCCGCAGGCCTCGAGTTTTATCTTTCCGTGATGGCACAAGTGCCACATTGATTAACCCATTCACACGCGTGTGTCGAACTGTGTTTATTACACGCCTTCACATCTATAGAAACAATTATTCGAACGACATTCGGCAATTCATTTGACAAATATCAACAAAAAAAAACACATTTTATCGCCAACCAGATTTCCGAGGGGAACTCGCGTTACTATTTCGTCCCTGAGTTCCAGTGTGTTCTATGTGCCAACGGGTATATAGAACACATTGAAACTCAGTGGGCGATTTTCAGCTATCGCTAGGGATTCAAGTTGTAATTACGAAGCACGATCTTTAGAAAATTCCAGTTTCGCTTCTATTGAAAAACCATCCGTCAAAGATTTCCGTTCCGCACATATGTGCGGAACAGATTTTCATTTTCCGCACGATTTAGTGTTGCTGTGTAGATGGGGATTTCATAGAACAGGCGTGTAATAAATGGATAACGTCCAAGTAATATATGTTGTGTTCTTATTGTGTCATTTTCTCCCTCATTGGCCGCTCCGATGGATGGTACTGACCGGTTCGATGGATAGTATTGACCGGTCTGATGGACAAGTCAACAAGAGGGTAAATGTGACAATGAGAACGCGACGTATTCGCCCCTTTCAGGGTAGACTATGCGACATGAGCCCATAGCGGCAACTAGTCCAGTTTCCTTCCAGTACAGGCTAAAAACTAAAGTGTTAAAAACTACACTTGAAGTGCTGTATTTAACACTTACTAAGTGCTGAACTAGCACTTTGTTCAATTGTTCAAGCGTAGATATCCCAGAACTTGACAGGTGTTACAATAATACCACTTGACAAGTAGTGTAATGTCGCGACACTTAAAAGGAAACAACGCAGAGGACGCGGATCAGACTCGAACTCTCGAGCCTGATCCGCGTCATCTGCGTTGTGTCCTTTTAATTATGTACCCACCAAGCGCAAATCAAATTATGGACGATTCTGGAAGAACCACCAATGCTAGACACATGGGAAGTGCCATCCATTCAAGTTTCAGATGTCTGGCGATTGTAATGTCTAAGTGCTTAAAGCATTGCACTTTGAGTGTTAAAATCAAACCCTAAGACTTAGAATGGGTTTAAAACCTTGAAAGTGTCAGTTTTAACACTTTAGTTTTTAATGTGTAAGATAGTTTGAACAGTTTATGCTCTCAAACACAGTAAAACCGTTGGGGCGGTTTCTGCTGGGCCCTGCAGATCAGTTTTCAAGTTTGCCGCGAAAACCGCAAAGGAACCGGAAAACAAACAATACAAAACCCCACCCAGATCTATTCTCTCCATCTAATATTATCCCTGGTGGTGTCTTCCATACCAGTTCAATGACAGCAACTGGAAGGTTCCATATTCATTATTTTAGGGGTAAACCAATTAATATTTTCAACGCGCAGCGTTGTGGCTGCACGTTGAAAATATTAATTGGTCTACCAGACACATGCACTTTATGCTCTCAAACACAGTAAAACAGTTAGGGCGGAAAAATCACCATTCAATTTTCATTATATTTTTCTTTTTTGTCTCAAAGAGACGAAAAATGAAAATATTTAGTTATTTAAAAATTTGGTCTGCAGTTGTCGTCTGCTTTTCGTGTTTGGTTAAGGGATAACAGCATGGCGGCATTGATCATTGATCAAAGACGCTGCCCTGTTAGCTTCTTTCGATGATGTCGTATTTTTATTTTAATACACACTGTGTCATGCTCTTGATGACAACGAACCAATCAGCCTGACTGTGCTGTAAGTCTAACTCTTTTCTATGAATTCTTAAGCGTACTACTCCTTTTGGTTGCGACTATTTGACATCGGCACTCACAATCGGCCGATTGTGCGTTCATCTAATCGGCAAGCAGATGGCAGTCGCAAATCCTTATCGGTTAAACCTTTACCCAACGTAACGTCCAAAACCGGCCCGCTCTATTCTCAAAAATCGCAAATTAATTTTCATTATTTTTTTCATTTTTTGTCTCAAAAACATAGGTTATGACCCCTCATTGGAACGAGCTCGTCGTGCTCTTTCCAATGAGGGGTCATAACCTATGCTTTTGAGACAAAAAATGAAAAGAAATAGTTATTCAAGAATTTGTTTTGCAAGTGTCGTCTGCTTTTCATGTTAGGTAAAGGGTTAATGACTACCTTCGATGAAGGCGTGCCTTGATGATGTAGTATAATTAATCAGTCGGGACTTGAGCCCCATCACAGTCCGGACAAATCATGTTTACTTTCCCCAATCGGTCGCCTGCGCGATGCCCCTAATGTTTTGAAAGTACAAACGGACTTACGGGACAAGTATACCGCGTGCTGTTATCTTCTTCGCGTTAATTAGAAGTAATTACTCTCTGAATTTCAGGTTGTTGTCCTGAACATGTAGAAAAATGAAACAAATCTCGTCTAATTTTGTCTGGTTGCAGCTAGTAGTGGTGTTTATATCACATTCTCACCAGCAGCAAAGTGAACCATGCAGTAGAAACTCAAATTATCCCTGTTCTTGGAAAGGCGATGAAGCCTCGCCTGAACACGATGCGATACAGACAGATTATCCAGTTGGCACGAGCGCGATGTCCTTTTCCTGGGAACTTAAAAAAAATCCGCCGGAATCGAAAGACAGCAGGCATCACGTGCACAGGAACCAGGGTTGGCTCAGACCAACAGTGTCAGGTTTTTGACACCAAATGAAACGACTACAGCTGAACCTCCTTCACTTGAAATAAATAGCACAATTTCAGCAAAGGAGCAAAGAAATTGGGAGTTTATCAGCAATATAAGCAAGCAAACAATAGAAGAGAGAGAAAACAGGTTCACCTCAAGCTCTACTGAAACTTTGCTTTTCGTATCGTCCGTACTCACTGATATGCCAAGAACAGATATTTCGCCAACATATCTTGAGGGTGGAGGTCTGAACATAAATAAGAGTGGTAACGGGGTTGAGAATTTTGAGCAGATCTGCTCTAGTACTGATAACAGAAACTCTCCCGTTAAATTCATATGCGACTTTTTTGAACAAGTTGAAGAGTACAAATTGGGCACTGATGAAACGGATTATGCAATCAATCAGTTGGATACGTGTACGGAAAACCACAAAAATGATTATTGTTTGACACAGAGTTACTGTTCTTGTGACGAAGAATGTACTACACATAACAACTGTTGTTACGATGCACAACCTCATCCTATGGAGCCATCTAGACGTATTGAACTAGAAATTAAGTCTGCTATGTCAACGTGTGAGAACACCGTCAACGGCTTAGGGTGGTTTATGGTGTCATCATGTCCAAGTACGGTTACTAACATTACATTAAAACAACAATGTGAGCTTCCAAACTCGTCCGATGTGGTAAGTTTGATCCCTGTGTACGATAAAAATTTAGAAATGTCATACAAGAACTTGTATTGTGCTGAGTGTCATGGGGTGAAGGCACAGTTACCATTTTGGAATGTGTACATCGAAAGATGTAGCCGGCATTTTCATGGCAGCTTGAGCCTTGAAGATGATTTGATGGTTAAAATTCAAAGACTTGTTCAGAAACATCCGTGTGTACTTAGGACTAGACCAATGGAAAGCGCTAAAACTATACCATGTTTTGAAAAGTATAGTGATGATTATCAATGCTTTGGCCATCAATCCCGCGAATTTCTGATCTACAATGTTTATTTCAACAAGCGAGATCTTGATCAAAATCAGGGGTTTATGAATGTTGAAGCTGAAAATATGTTCCAAGAGTTACTTTCCATTTCAGAGCATCCGTCAATGAACAATGCCATTCAAAATTACATTGAACATGTATGTGGAAAATATTTCAACCTAGTTGTCATTGGAGACAGATATTTCAGAAATTCGATATGCACCTGGTGTATTCACAAGCCAAGAAAATGTTTGATTTCATTTGGGGTAAAACCCTTTGTCTTATTTAGTGCACTCATAAATTTCACAGCGGCTTTCCAGAAAACGCCCAAAAGAACTGCCTGCAACGAAAACGAAATATTTGATTGTTTATAATGGGCTTAGTAGGACGTCTATTAGTGATCTATAAAGATTATTACCATTATCTGAATGTACTAAATATGTATCCGAGTCGAGCTCCGAGTTCTAAGGGCAGATCACGACGAATCCAAGACCTCAGGCGTGGTATTTAAATGAGACATCAGGTATTAATTCTCCATATACCATACATGTTGGCGGAGATAACGTTTTTGTCCCGTTTGAAACACAACACAAACATAGTGGAAATAGATTTGTGGACACATTTCTCAGCAACACAATTATTTAGATCAAATTCGTGATAATAATTTTGCTTTTAGAATCGCAGAAGACAACAACTAGAGTTACATCCTTTGGGTCGTTCAGGAAACGAGTGAACAGTATTTTGTTGACATATCGTCCACCGAATTCCAATGTGTTCTATGTGCCTACTGGCACATAGAACACATTGGTACTCAGGGCACGAATTATTTGCTCTTATTTTATTTTTATGATTGTATTGTCGGAAATCTGATGATATTTGTGACTATTTTCGGGGGTTTTTTGTTCGAGTTTTATAATGAAACCATATACTCCCAATGTTTCGCCTGGGTGTTGCACGCTCTCATATACCTTGGATGTTGGTCGCACCCTTTGCCATGGCTATTTGTCCAAGGCATTCTGACTAATCAAATTCTGACTAATCAAAAGGCAGAATTTATCGGGATATAGGGGCAAAAAAGAACGGCCTGTAAAGAAAATGAAATATTTGATAAACGTTAGTATATACTGAGAAATATTGGTAATAGTAGGACGTCCATTAGTGATCTAATATGGTAAACGAGGTGTCACATAATTCGCCATTGGTCTCGGACTTCAATCGTGTCGCAATACAATTAATGTTAATTGTTTATACTAAAATAGGTCATTAATCACTGTATAATGAATGTATCTTGCTGACTATTTCTCCTATAAACTGAATTAGGAACTATAATAAATACTAACAGACAGAAGTCTTGCTTATTGAGTGTGAAGCGGTTGTCGTATGCCGTAATTTGAACAGACTGTGCGTGGTATCTAAAGAGCTTGCACGTGGCATGCTAAATCCAATGATATTCTCACAAGTTTGTCGTAAGTTAACCCTTTACCTAACATGAAAAGCAGACACTTGCAAAACAAAAAATTATTGAACAACTAATTTTTTTCATTTTTTGTCTCAAAAACATAGGTTATGACCCCTCATTGGAACGAGCTCGATGAGCTCGTTCCAAAGAGGGGTCATAACCTATGTTTTTGAGACAAAAAATAATGAAAATGAGTTGCAGATTTTTGAGAATAGCGCTGGCTGGTTTGGCCGTGACGTTGGGTAAAGGGTTAAATATTTGGAGGTTATTATTGTTTGTTTTTTATTGTTTGATTTTTGTTGTTGTTGTTGTTGTTTTTCTTCATTCCATTTCGTTATTGGTTGGGGGGAAATGATTGTGAGGATGTAATATTAATTATTTCAGCACAAAACGTGCCCTATTTCGTGCCAATTTGCAAATTAAATTGGTGCCTCAAAGCGATATATTCCTACTGTTTTCTGCATCACAAAAATAATGCGAATAATGTTACTTCATCATCCAGCCTTCAATTAACCTTTACCTAACATGAAAAGCAGACGACACATACAAAAAAACAATTCTTGAATAACTATTTTTTTTCATTTTTTGCCCCCAAAACATTGGGTATGACCCCTCATTCGAACGAGCTCGATCCAACGAGGGGTCATAACCTATGTTTTTGAGACAAAAATGAAAAAAAATAATGCAAATTAATTGGCGATTTTTGAGGATAGTGCTGGCCGGTTTTGGTCGTTACGTTGGGTAAAGGGTTAATACACTCCCAAATTAATATTTCTTCAGTAGCTGAATCAACCAACAATGCAACCGGCCGAAATGTATTGACTTGACGCCCAACTGACTAAAATTGTCAGTGGCCGAAATGGCTTGCATCCGAATTGTGTGTATACTTGAAAATCAGAAGACATAAAAAAAAAAAAACAAATGAGATGCCTTCGTAACTTCAGTAGTCCATAAACGACTTATCAAGCCGGAATTAATGATGGCGAGTATTTAGGAAGTACCCAGAAAACTTATTTCTGTTCTCAGAACACTTAGGTACCGCGGTGAAGACAAATGGAACACGACCAACAGCATTCAATGTCTTCAATGTCACGTTTTAAGAAATGGGTCAGACTTTCAAGTCGGATTGTTTTCATGTCACTGTTGCAAAAACACTTTAGCTGACGGCTTAAAAGCATATATATATAGATATTACGGATTGTTTTGCGTGTATAGTTTAAAGACAATGTACAGAAATGAAAACAAAATAAAGGAGAAATACAAGAATTCGTTCGGATTTTGAAGATGTCCATTTTAACTTCCGTAAATTGAATCTTACTGAGCATTGAATTCCCCATGAATTGTGCCAAGAATCGATCCAGATACTACCGCGTATGCGCACTAAATAATATACACAATATAAAAGTAACAGAAATATAGTAACCGACATTTGCATTAATTATATTATTATGCCTCACGTCTCTGACATCAGCCGTGATTGGTTAATTTGATTCCTTCTAAAAGTCATAGTACTGGAGTTTTGGGACTAAACACGAGTTCTATCGGAACGTTCTTCCCTGGAGACATGAGAACAAAGAAAATGTAAGCTCCACTTCCATTGATCAGCGTCGATTACGTGATTGGAATTTCTCAACACCAAACGAAGGCGCCGTGTCTGTTTAACTTTTTTCGCCACCGATAGACACAAACTTATTAACAACTATGTCATCTTCAGTGGGTGTGTTTTTAATTTTAGCTGCAAACAATGAATTCAAAACAATCAGAAATATTAAAAACTCACGTGGTGTTCTTAATTTCAGTGAATCATGAATGTGACTTCAAGTACAATCAATTTTCTTTCCACAAGTTTAGTATCTCTACTAGTACTAGTGTTCCTCGACTTCACTAAGTCTCCGCCTCAGGTTCAAAATAAATTGTTTCACTCCGTCTATTCTAACAACTGTCGTCGTCTAAGAAGAATTTATATTCTATTATACCACTTATCACCAAACATTAATAATGAATTATAACATGAATAGCATGATGCAGTTGTAAACACCGACATTTGGTGATATAGAAACTTCCAAAGCGACGTCACATGTTACAAGTCATTTTCGAATTTGGTGATCTGGAAACTCCTAAAGAGACGTCATTCGTTCGAAATGACGTCATGTTTTGGGATTCGACTATATTGTTATTACAAGATTGATGGCATTTTGCAGTAAACGCTTAACAATGAAAGCTATTTTTTTCGGTATAATAAAATAATTAGAACGTTTCTTTTCATGTTCTATCGATCGATAGTACCTGAGTTTGTGTGATTTCTGAAATAAAACCTTCAGCAGCTTCGCTGAACATGAAAAGAAACGTTCTAATATTATAAAATACACCTTCAAAATCGTTTGTTATACTGTTAAAACTAGAAGTCCTGTCATGAAATGCGCACAAATAGCACGTCGATCTGCGCGTTAATCTACGCGTTATTACCATAGTAAGACTATCAAATTCTGTACATATGGCCTGTGCACAAGCAATGTTTCAGCCAATGGACCTCCGGGTAACCCGGAGGTCCATTGGCAGAAACATTTCATGTGTTTGCTATGAGTAACCATGTGAAGCTGCCGTGCTTTGGATGCCATTCGATATGGCAATTGCGCGCAATTCCTACGCGCAATTAAGCTTTGATAAGCGCACAGTCGTGACAGGACTCCTAGTGTTAACTGTAAGATCTTGTTTTCTTTAAGTGAGAAGTTCCTGTTGCAAAGGAAGAGCATAGCTCTCGATTATTATTAGTGATGATGACTCTAAATTTCTCAATTGTATCCATTATAGGTGTTATAGGGTGTATTGGCCGTACTCTTTATCCTTAGATTCTACCACGGGGAATTGTGAGACTTCGGTGCCCGAAACACCACACAACGCGAATGTAGCCTGTATTGTGATACTGGGGAATTAGCTCTCATGCTTGGCTTGTGTCTGGGGCATCCATGGACTGATGGTTGACCTGGAGAGAGACGAAATACTTCCTACAAATGTCTAATCACATAACTGGAGTGTTATATACAAAACAATATTTACAAACGACAATGATGATTTCTAAATATAAGAGCATTATATATATTTTACATTTTGATTCATCTACCTGATACCTGACTTCTCTACATAGATGAAACCTTAATTTTAATATTTCAACAGACTCACAATCGTATCGCACGACTGCTTAATGTAACGCTGAACGATTGCTGTGATGTTATATATTTGGGATGAGTACTTATCCAGTCGTCACCAATTTACATAATTCACTCAAATGATACTGAAGTATAGATTTATTATTTTCCGTTCTGGTATTTTTCCAACAACTTGTAAAATAGCATAAGATGCACGCATGTTACCCTCATAACATGACCCCATTAGTAATAACTCGATAATGTGCATTTTAGTCTAATATACCACTTAGCTCTTGAGCTCTTGACAAGAGTTTACTATTACGCGTCATCATAGATACTCAAAATAACATGGTCATGACTTTCCTTTTCATTGCGCGGATCGCAACATTCTACTGTTCTCGGAAAGGCATAATATGCCCTTTCCACAAACAGCAGAATATTGGGAACGCTATATAATGCAGAAAGTATGCTTGTTTAAACAAATAAAATGCCGTTACTAAGCACTGAAAATAACTCGAAATATGCACTCACCCGGAGAGAGACGAAATATTTCCTATAAACTTTTAATCATCATAACTGGAGTGTCGCTTTCCAGGTATGCGTAAACATTTATAGAAGATTTCGCGACTCTCCATTCATCGCTTTAAGAGGGGACACCTTTCTTCACCTGGTTGAGATAAGGGCTGCACGATATTCAAAACTGAATACTGGTATCGGTATTCAAAAAATACCGCGGTATACCGGTATATCGAAAACTGTTCAGATATATGAACACAAGTACCACAATCGAGACTCGAGGCATCACAGTCGGAACGAATTAGCGTTTCTTGATGATGCGGTTCGAAAAACTTTTTCCAAACGCAGTCGATATCAAAATTTATCATTTTCAAAATTAGTTTATCAGATTTTCCCCAAAGATTTCAACAGAACTATATCATGTGACCCCTCATTGGAACGAGCTCAATGAGCTCGTTCCAATGAGGGGGTCACATGATATAGTTTTGTTCAAATTTTTTAAATTTATTTTTTCAACGGATGAATTTGAAAATTACGAGGGCACAAGCAGACGATTACTTGGATAACGGAATAATATTATTCATTCGGGGCTACTATTAAAAAACTCAAGACATCTTGAAAATTAAATTGCGGGTAAATAAATAATGACGATAAACCGATATTTTTGTAATTACACCGGTATTCAATCAATATTGGTTTGAATACCGGTATATATCGGTTCATCGATATACCGTGCAGACCTATATTCCAGGCACATTAGACATAAAAATGAGAAAGTAAGGAAACAAATCGGAGAAAGCTGATTTTTTTATATGTTTCCGGGACACACATTCCGGATAAAGTGTGAAAAGTCCCCGTGAATCCGAGTTGAGCTTTTTTAGTTATAGCGTTTTTTTGATGAAAAAAAAATTTAAAAAAAAATTCGACCCAGCTCCATATTTCTCATTCTTATTCGCCTTAGTAGGGTGAGAATCATAAATATCGTGCTGAATTATATTGAGAATACATATCCCCAACAGAAAATGCCAACTTTGTACCAATCCTCACACTCAATGGTGAAATATTCACGAAAATGTACAAAATTACGAAAAAAAATTTATTGTTTTCATACACACAACGGTACACAACGAACATTAAATCAAATCTACGACTACTTTGGGAGTTAAATTATATATCCAAAATTGCAGAAAAGCAGTGGCTTTATAATGATATATAACAATAGTCATTTATTCCATAATGAACTGGTGAAACGTGTGAAATATTAACCATACCCCCTAAACTCAAATTCAAGCGGCATCGACTTTTCTCATTCAAATACCGTATTATAGCATCATTGTTTCAATTTCCATGTTCGATTAAATCACATAATGAGAAACAGGGACTGAACGTTTGTCCAGTGACGTTTGACCAACCACTTTATATCAAAGCAGTGGAGATTGTGTCTTCGTCTGATAAGTTGACAAAAGTTTTCGTTAGACTCGGCGGCTTCCATATGATTATGTCATATTTAGGGGCAATTGGTTCGATCGTGGCTGGTAGCGGCTTGGATGAACTTTGGGGGACTGTTTATGCTGGTGGGTCAATCCATCATTTGATCAGTGGTCATGCATATTCAAGAGCAGTTCGTGCCCATTTGCTAACACAAATTGCCATTACAAAACTTGTGTTTGAAGAAAGCCGAACACTAGATAACATAGACTGCACAGAAGTCAATGAAATATTCTGTGGACTTGCCAGAGGTGACTGTACAACAGCTGACGCTGTCAATCAAGAAAGTGTCAACCATCTACTGTCAAAATTACACGAAGTGCTCCAGAATGCGTCCGTAGGACGCACAGGAAAGCTTTGGGTACAATACTTCGAGCAAATAGGTCTTCTCCAGTTGTTCTTGAGAGCAGAGCGCGCAGGCGACTGGGAACTCTACACATATTGTGTTCGCAATATGATTCCAGTATTTCACGCAGGTGGTCATTTTGCATACGCAAAAAGTTCTCATCTCTATTTGCAGCAGATGAATGAGCTAACAGAAATAATGCAATAGGATGATTTGAAGTTGTTCACTGAGAAAGGTTACTTTACCATAAGGCGCTCAGATAAATTCTGGGACGGGATATATTCTGATCAGACCATAGAGTAGTGTTTAATGAGAATGTTCAAGCTCCCTGGTGGTCTCACACATGGCAGGGGAATAACCGATAGCACTGTTGCGAAATGGGTACATGGACTACCTCTTTGCCTTCCGATATGTAATGCTCTCGAAAATTTTGTTCATGTTCACACTGGTCATGGCGAACAACATCGGGATCTCCGTCAAAGTTCACAATTGACTGATGCCAATGATATCTCCAAATTATTGAACTGGCTCAGAGTGCATTCCCCCTTTCAGAATAGAGATCCACTACAATTAGTCTCTATAGCGACCGGGCTTGTGGCCGACGAAACTGTGAACTGTGACCAAGTTCGCAAAATTGGTGAATGTTGCGTATCGAATGTTGTAAGCAAAACGTTCAACAGCATCAAACTGCGACGTGTTGACACTGTGAAGTCTTTCGCATCGATGGCTAATAGCATCAAAGTCCGTGGAAGTAAGGTAGTGATTGACCCCACAATTCTGTTCAACCGCATCACATGTGTTATTCAGTCACAAGCAGAGATGGAAGAGTATCTCAAATATGAACTCGCCCCGAAACCACCAGCATTGTTTGATTCTGCTGGAATGAGGAAGACACAGAAAAGCACGCTCGGTAAGATCCTCAAAACATACGGTTCCGAGCAAACTAAAATCCCAGAACATTCTCTGTTTGTTGTAGATGGTGGATTTTTATTGAGGGCAGTTGTATGGCCTAAACAGTCGTCATATAAGGACATATGTACATCATATTCCAATTATCTAGTGAGACATTTTGGGGCGAACGTCGTGGTTGTTTTTTATGGTTATGCTTGTACAATGTCGACAAAGGGCATGGAACAAGCCCGTAGATCTAAAGACAGGTATTCCATTGATATCAATATCTCACCCGAGTTACCAGCCACCACACCCAAATCCGATTTCCTTGCAAATGCCAAGAACAAAACCCAACTGATCGATCTTCTAATGCAGGAGCTATCTGCTATCAATATTCAGTCCAAGCAGGCCGAGGCTGATGCTGATGTACTGATAGCCGAAACTGCACTTGACATCGCTCAAGATGACAACAATGTTGTCGTTGTGGGAACAGACACAGACTTGTTAGTCATTCTTACCTCTCGAGTTCAACCGGGATGTAATATTCATATGATGTATTCCATTACCCCAAACTTACTAGTTTCAGTTAGTGAAATAGCAACCAAAATGGGTGACCATAGAAGCAACCTCCTTGTAGCACATTCTATAAGTGGTTGTGACACTACTTCTGCACTCTTTCGAGTTGGTAAGAAGAAAGTATTCAGTACAATTGTCTCCGATGTTACTAGCGACTCACAACAGTATGTCAACACAATTTTGGCGGATGACAGTACACCAAGTGCAGTAGCCGCTGCCGGGGAACAACTTCTCCTGATCTTATACGGGAGTAAAACTGTTTCCTCTCTCGACCAATATAGATATGTCACTTACAAGCGTTATGTAGCAAAATCTAAACTGAATAAACCCATCGACCTAGCCTCACTCCCACCAAGCAGCGATGCTGCACAACAACATGTCTACAGATGTTATCTCCAGGTCCAACAATGGCTGGGCACTTCGCTTCCTCCGACGGATTGGGGGTGGTCGCTAGACAATGGACTTCTTGTACCGACTGCAGCCACAAAGCCATGTGCCCCCGATAACCTACTGCATCCGATCAGTTGTGGTTGCAAGAGTGCTTGTACAAAAAGGTGTGGGTGTAAGAAGGCAGGACTCTCTTGCTCAGGTTTGTGTAATTGCAGTTCGGATTCTTGTAACAACCACAGAAACACTGTCCTGTCGGAAATTTCTGAGTTCGATGAATAATATGTATATAGGTCATGTCATCTCTGTATATAGCGTTGATAATAGTCAATGTAACTTAATCCATGTTGATTGATTTGTACATTCTGTAAATATTATTTATTGATTTTTGTACATTCTGTAAATATTATTTATTGATCTAATGCTGCCAGACACAGACGTGTCTGTTCGGTCCCAAGCCCGAAAATAGTTGAGTTCTCATGCTGACGAATTTTATGCCAAAAAGGGAACTCGGCCAGAAGCAGAGGGGGTCTTCCATAATGTCTATTTTGTAAGCAATGATAAAAGTCTTCAAATGGTGGTGGATTTTTTATCGTCTGTCCAACTAACATCCCGTTCTGTACTACGACCCTTTGGGCAAATCCGTTAGGAAAATCGTCATTTTTTGCGTAAATCCGATACTTTTTTGTGAATTTTCAATAATTTTTCGCAGAAATTGTCACAGAATGCACATTTTCCTCTAGGTAAATGTATATTAGACATTATGTAGCTCGAAATACGCGTAAACGAAAAATACAGTTGTATCAATTCGAGGTTACAAAGTTCGTGCGATTTTTTTTGGATTTTTTTCAAACGCGTTTTCGAAAAAAGGCTGTAGAAAAAAAAGCTCAACTGGGATTTTAGGGGACTTTTGTCTAATCGTTCAGTGACATGTACTCGACATTCCCTGAAAAAAATCAGCTTTCTCCGATTTTTTTCCCCAGTGAAACCTAATGTTCTTGGGCTACTAGTTGAGACTGAGATTGGTAAGGGCAACTTTCGAGAAGAGTTTGGATATATGAACATTGTAAAATAGATTTTCGTTAATACTCATGCCAAGACATTTTACAGATTTTTCGTGTTGTCTGTCACCGACGTTGTGGATGATATTATTATTATTGATATATCTCATGAGTGTAATTAGTTCCTTTAGTTGGATTGATAAGTATATATTTTAGTTTTCTTGGGCTTTAGAACTAAATATCTGGCAGCGCACTAATCGGTTATTAAATTCTGAGACAGGTGGGTTTATCTCCACCCCAGACTTGTATCCATTGGTGTCATCTGCAAATGATGGGATGTGTTTAGCTTGAAGATTGGATTTGAAGATTGGAGTTCCTTTGGCTGTTTTCATCCTGGATGAACGACTCGTCCCCATGATATGCACAAGTGGAGTGGCAATTAAATTTATTGAATGTTTCAGAATGTTGGTTGAAGTATTATCACTGTTTCGAATAAATTTAGATTTCATTGAGTTTACGGTATTTATTATATCAAAAGATGACGTGGGTGTGATAAATAGGTTTTCAGTCAGACTGGTATTAAGGCACTTGGCATATCACTTTGAGGCTTGGGTATGAGTTCAGAAGTTTCATTTCCCATGTTTGCAACGAACTTATTGAACTCATGTCATTTTTGGAATGAATCTTTCTATCGCAGGCCTCGAGTTTTATCCTCCTACGATGGAACAAGTGCCATATCGATTAACACATTTATTTACATGTGCGTGTCGTTTTGTGTTTAATACTGTTTATTACACGCCTTCACGTCTCTAAAAGCAATTATTAGGACACTAAGTAATTCATTTGAAAACTATCAACAACAAGAGATTCACTCGGAAGTGAGTATGTCACCTACGCGGTAATGGCCTTGATCTGTGACCTTGACCTCCATCAAACAAAAACATTTGCAAAAAGTTTAATATTTGTACTTTGGTTCGTTTCTGAGTTATGGCTGAGACACGAATATTGATGATTTTCAGTGTGACCTTGAAATGTGACCATGCCATTGACATTACGGGCCTGGCTGTGGTATGTTACACATCCACCCAATGTCCTTTACAATTGATCGAAGTTAGATGATTGTAGCCCTAATAGTTTTGGAGTTATGCTTGAGACACGATTTGTGACCCTGAACATGTGAATGTCAATTGTGACCTTCACCTTGCAGATGCGGCGGAAACTATTATACGCGACACACCTTCGGACTGTCCTTAACATTTGTAAAAAGTTTAATAGTTGTACTATAATTCGTGTCTGAGTTTTGGCTGAGACACGAATATTGACCGATTTTAGTGTGACCTTGAAATGTGACCTTAACCTTGAAGGTACGAACCTGGCTATGGCGTGTGACACATCCTCACATGGTCCTTTATAATTGTGTGAAGTTTGATGACAGGCCCTAACAGTTTTCGAGTTATTGCCTCGTACACACACACACACACTCACAGACGGACGGACGGACACAGGCACACTTCAATCACTATATGCCACCCGACTTAAGGCGGGGGCATAAAAAGAACACATTTTATCACCAACCAAATTTGCGAGGGGAACCCGTGTTACTGTGTCGCCCCCTGAGTTCCAATGTGTTCTATGTGCCTACTGGCACGTAGAACAGAGTGGAACTGAGAGGACGATTTTTAGCTATCGCTAGGAATTCAAATTGTAACTGCGGTACACGATTTGTAGAAAATTCCAGGGAAATATAAATTTTATAGTAAATTACCTTTCTTATTATACCTACCGCAATTGTTTACTACAGGCTTGCACTGCAGTGGAAGAACCTAACTCGGATAAAATACTCTCTATTTTGATCTTTCCCAAGAGATTTGGAAAAGAAAAGTGGTATAAAACACCACGAAAAAATAAGCCAAAACTGGGTCGAGCACCATCGGCGCACACCCAGTAAGGGACGCTCTTCTCTTAGTACAATTCCACGACTTCCGTTAACCAGTGCGCAAGCAGTCATTAAAACCATTCTTCTGAGTCCGCCAACATAGGAGGTATATGACCAGCGGGGAGGAAGGATTCTTACCCGAATAACAAGACGGGAGGGCCTCCATGTAAACAATTGCGGTAGGTATAATAAGAAAGGAAATTTACTATAAAATTTATATTTCTTATCAACCTACCTTACAATTGTTTACTACAGGCTGAATAGACAATAGGATGGAGGGAATCACATAACCAACCCACACATAACTCAATTGCACTGGAACCGTGAACAGATGAAGAGATCCCTAGGCCTATCAAACCATAGCATCACAAACATTAGTAAAAGACAATGAAAGATGAGGCGTATGGTGAAGTGCGACGCACACACAGAAAGGGCAGTAACAGCACGGAGCTGGAACTGACCCTGTAAAAAGCTGAATGGCTGGGATAGACAACAGCCTAGGCCGAAGAAAGAGGGCCCATAGGACAAAGGTCCTCTGTCAGCTCCTGCAACTGTCGCAGATAAATGGAGAAGGTAGTATTTCTCCAGGAGGCTGCCAGTATAACAGCCGACAACATGACGGAGTTAGCAAAAGCCCCGAGAGGAAGACAATGCATGCACCTCGTGGCAGAAAAAACAATTGGTAATACAATCACCAGCAGCTAGACGAGCGGAAGCTGCACGAATAGCAAGACAAATCCATCGAGAAAAGGATGCAGGAGAGATCTGGCATGTGAGAAAACACATATCCATCCAGGATAAAGGCGCGAACGCCGCCCCCCCCCCCCCCCCCAAGCAGAGCAGTCCCCAAGAATGTGTCCATCTTGGAGTAAACTGCAAAGTCCTAGGCCTTTTCAAGGAAAAGAGCTGAACAAGCTTGGTGAGGCAAGGATGAGTGCCGAAACAATGCGGTACCACATATGAAAAAGGTCTCCGAAGCATGGACGTGTACCCATTGCTGGAGACCCCCAGAAACAAACATATACCAGAAACTCCGCAATCGGTGTGATCGAAGAAGTGACAGAAGCAACAGAGTGATTGCACACCATCGACAGAAGAACCTTCGACTGAGCCACAGAGGCTAAACCAGTGGAGTGTGTGCCTCCTTGAAGAAGAAAAGCAACTCACCTGCTTGTCTCTAAAAATCACTACGGAGGAGACAGGACCCGATAAGAGACATGCGCGAAGGCACAATGAAGTTGGGTCAACTTGAAACCTCCTCGGGCGACTTTGGCAAAGAAAGTCGCGATGTAGAGGGATACGTGCCGAAGCCGCCGCTAACAGAGAGCGGAGCAGATTGGTCCACACCCACCGAGGCGACAGGGATGTGATCGAAAGGATTCGACGACGACTGCAGGTTCATATCTGGGCTAGAACCTGAAGCGGAATCGGAACCGGCAGGAAGGCTTAGCCTACTCGACTGTCCCAAAGGAGGGCCAGAGCGCCCACGGCGAAAGCCAGAGCATCTGGACACGGGGACACGAAAGTGTCCACCTGATGGTTCCAACGAGTCGCAAAGAGATCGATGGAACACCGCCATGTGGAGCATCCACTCGGTGGAAAAGAACCTGCCCCGTCGGAACAGTGAGTCAGCCAGGACGTTCAGACGACCGGGAATGTGACGAACAACCACCCCGGCGTTGACATCCTGAGCGAGCAGTAGAAGATCCCGAGCCAATTCGTACATTGGAACCGAGTACGTGCCGCACTGGTTCCGAATGTAAGCAACCACTGTCCAATTATCGGACAACAGAAGGACCTGACGATTCGACAGGTGAGGGATCCACTGCCTGAAACCTAGAAGAAGAGCAAGAAGCTTCTTCTGGTTGATGTGTAGAGATACCCGATCCTGGTCCCACATCCCGTGAAGGGAAAGACCAAGAGGATCCAACGTCGCTCCCCATCCGAGATCGCTGGCATCTGCCGTCAGAACGCGATCGGACGTGGGTAAGTCCAACGGGACACCCAGCGTGATCCACTGAACATTCGTCAATGAATCAGATTTCATTTCGATTTGTGCTGTAAGGGGGTGGTAAACCCTAGAAAAAACAACAGCTTGAATGCAATTAGTTTCCACCCATACTGTATCGGTTGAGAGAGAGAGAGAGAGAGAGAGAGAGAGAGAGAGAGAGAGAGAGAGAAAGAGAATTGAAACGTTTGTTGTGATCATGATGGGCAAAGGGTGGTCGGGCTGGATAGTTAGATTCATTAAACATGCTAATCGGCGTGTTACATCAGTATCTATCATATATTTTTACTCAATTGAAAAAAAAATATATACAGGTCTATAAACCAGCTGCGTTTATTTAGAATGACTGCAGAAAATACTCTATTTCATTACACCCGGACATCAAGTTCAAGTTATAATTAAACGTTCGCAGTTTATTCTAAATAAACACGGAGTTCATATTCATATATATGTCCAACAGTCGGCGAACTTTAATATTATTTTTATATATATTATTTTTTATCTAATAATATCTATCCCAAATTATGACTTTAAAAATATGTACTAATCGACATTATTAATTCATTTATTAATATACTAATTATTATAATCAATCCTAATTACATTCATTAATTACATTAATTATGCAACATTCATTAATTAAAATTAATTACGCAACAGTTATTAAAGTGATTAAAAAAAATATTCATTAAGTGACGTCATGTTAATTACCTTACGTAACTTTTTAATTAAGATGACGTAATCCACCCTGGCCACATCCAGGCAACACCCAGGATACTGGAAGAACTGGGTCATTCTTCATATTCTATACCACTGTGGCCTGGCTGACACTGTCGGCTGGTTTGATGGTTTGAGATCTGGAAGGAACCCAAACACAGAGTCAAGAGCTGCCCCCAAGTTAGAAGACTGCTGGCTCTCGACGTCAAGGATGTCTGACTCCTCCCCGGAGTCGGAAGACACATAGCCCATCGTGGGAAAACCAGCCGATGTCTCCCATGGTGTAGGCACACTAGGGTGATCGGAAAGCGGCCTGTTTCCAATCCCGGGAGGCGGCGCCATAGGGGCGCCTGGAAACCATTCGCTGCCTCGCTGGAAGCAACGGGAAGGCTCTAGGACAGAACCAGAGTGAGTGAGGAGATGGCCTCCCTAAGCTCACTGCCCGTACCGGCCAGTTCGACATGGGGATGAACCAGCAAAGTGGCTTCACATCTGACCCTCTTAACCAGCGAAGGGTCATGATCCTCCAATACACCCGAGGCGGGGCGACGGGCGGCAGCCGAAACATCTGAGGGCAGACGTTTATAGGGGTATGACACACCCCGAGGATCAACATAGCGGGAACTCAGCAGAGTTGTAGGTCCTCTGCAGGGCATAAGGTCCAGGCTGCACAGAAGGCGTTGACCAGCAAAACTGGCCATGTGACCAGAATGAGTGGACGGAAACGCCAATGACAAAACTGTGGTACTCGACGGAGACCACAGTAGAGGGTTCGGCCGGCAGCCACTTCCAACTTCGTCGAGTTGAAGTCAGGGAAGGCTGAGGCCGATACCCCACATCTACACTACCAGACACCGCTGCAGACCCCTGCAGGTATAAAACTGCTGTGCTCAACGGTTGAGAGGACACAGCAGGGGGTTCAGTCGGCAGCCACTTTCGACTTCGCCGAATTGAAGTCGGGGAAGGCTGAGGCCGATAACCCACAACCACACTACAGGCAACCCCGCAGACCCTTGCAGGGATAATCCGAGGCCGAATAAAAACGGTGCCCGATGACGTTATAGACGGAACAGCAGTAGCAGCAGATACAACGGTAGCTGTTGGAACTGGCGGAAAAGGGGAGAGAGCCACCTAGCTCGGCCTCCAAAGGAGGAGTCACAACCCTAGTGACAGCCTCAGATGTCGATAGGAGAGAGAGCATAGTACCGGAACCAGGCATCTCTTCACCAGAAATCCAACAGCTCCCGCAGTATCCACTACGGTAAAAAAAACTGCACATCCCCCACGGATGGGGAATAACTCTCACCAGACGTGGTCGAGTCCGGAGGCTCCGAAACGACAGCGTTCCACACCCACCGCGGGTGCGGGAGGATCTGCACATCCCCCACAGAGGGGGAGTAACTCTCACCAGACGTGGTCGAGTCGGGAGGCCCCGAAACGACAGCGCTCCCACCCCCCCCCCCCCTCGCGGCTGCGGGAGGAGCTGCACGTCCCCCACGAGGGGGTATAACTCACACCAGACACGGTCGAGTCGGGAGGCCCCAAAACGACAGCGTCCCCCACGGGTGCGGGAGGAGCTGCACACCCCCACGGAGGGGTTATAAGTCATACCAGACGTGGTCGAGTCGGGAGGTCCCGAAACGACAGCGTTCCACACCCACCGCGGGTGCGGGAGGATCTGCACATCCCCCACAGAGGGGGAGTAACTCTCACCAGACATGGTCGAGTCGGGAGGCCCCGAAACGACAGCGTCCCCCTACGGGTGCGGGAGGAGCTGCACACCCCCCACGGAGGGGTTATAAGTCATACCAGACGTGGTCGAGTCGGGAGGCCCCGAAACGACAGCGTTCCACAGCCACGAGAACGCACCAAAGGCGAGAGCAAAAAGGAATTGCCCTAAAGGAACCGAACTGGAAATTACAGAGGTGAGAGCAGTAGAAGAAACAGATACAGAAAGTAGAAGAACACCCTCAACTACGAGAGAAGGGTGCAGAAAAAAAACCCGGTGGGTACACGACAGAATCCAGACGGCCGACAGGGACCGAAAAAACAGAAATTCAGCCCTCAACAGAGTGAAGAAATCCTGTCCAGAGAGTCCATCATTGACACCTAACTCCAATATAACAATAAAAATTTATCAACAGAAAAATTTCATTGCCGAACCGCGTTGACACGATGTCGAAAAAAAGCATTCGCGAAAACGGAATATATAAACAATATACAATGAGAATGTGGTAGAAAATATTAACGGGAATATATAAAACACAGTCCTGTTATTATACGATCTTCAGATCCATAATCCAGTCACAGGAAAACCATTATCGACGAGTTGAATTATCACTGTATCATAATGCAAAGATGGCAACACGTCAACCACGTTGCACGGATAAAAGAAGAAAGGTTTTGATGACGGCTTGCGCACTGGTTAACGGAAGTCGTGGAACTGTACTAAGATAAGAGCGCCTCTTACTGGGTGTGCGCCGATGGCGCTCGACCAAGTTTTGGCTTATTTTTTCGTGGTGTTTTTACACCACTTTTCTTTCCCAAATCTCTTGGGAAAGATTAAAATAGAGAGTATTTTATCCGAGTTAGGTTCTTCCACTATAGTGCAAGCCTGTAGTAAACAATTGTAAGGTAGGTTGATAAGAAATTTCGCTTCTGTTTAAAAATAGGCCGTCAACGATTTCCGTTCTGCACATGTGTGCTGAACGGGTTTTCATTTTCCGCATGGTTTAGTGTTGCTGTAGACGGGGAATTCATAGAACAGGCATGTAATAAATTAATTTCTGTGGGGATCTTAACTCTTATAGAAAAGATTATTCATTTGCCACGTTCCAGTGATTTGTTAAACGATAGACCCAATGGAAACTAACTGTCAATGATCACAGCCAGATTGTATCTGAATAGTAATCCATGTGAATACCCTGATATTATATGAGGGCATAATTGATGGTTTTACTGCCACAGATTCTGTTTTAAGGGATCTACAGAGGTGTCGCCGACAAGCTTCAATTTTCCACAGTAAAAGCCTGGTTTACAGTACGTGGAGAGTGTATTATCACTAAATCATCCGCAGAGTGGAGATTCCACCTGATCAATAATTGCAAATTTGTTGCAAAGCATACCCAGCACCAGCAAAGTCTCAGCCAATGGACCTCCGGGTTAAACCAGGAGGTCCATTGGCTGAAACATTGCTTGTATTTTTTGTCGATATACATAAAATTTGAAAGTTATAGCTTGGGTGATAACTCCACTCCGCGGGTGATTTAGTTACAATCCACTCCCCACGTACTGTAAGTCCCCAAATGATGAATACAAGATTATTATCCTCAAAGTTGTTTGTGAAACACGGTCGTCTTCACATTCAACTAACTAGAGAACTGTAATCTGTTGGACAAATTACGTGCTTTCCCAAACAGGCAGACTTCATATAGCAAAGCAAACTGCTTGAATTTAACCCTTTCAAAAATGATAGAAAAAAGCATCCAAAGTTGATCAATTTTGACATTTCCAATCGGTACTCTTGTTCTCACCTTCATTGTGCTAGATGGGTTAAATTTGAGATTAAAAAATAAACAGTAACTTTCTTCAGCAATCATTGTTGCTTTCTCCCATACCAAAATAATAGTTTAGTTTAAACATATTTTATTTGTAAATGTTTACAGCAAATCGGATCGGAAGACAAGTGCTCAACACTTAGCAGTCCCACCTTTTTGTTCCAACTAACAAATATCATCAAGTGCGGCAACAGTAGTAATTAAAATAAAATATTATAAATAAAAAATGTAGACGATTACAAGGATATAATAAATAAGTAATATAAGAAGTGAGAGAGAGATAATGATAAACAGAGAAATAAAGAATTCGAGCATACCAGTAATAATAATAATAAATAGAGAATTCTAATTTGTTGGAAAATCACGAGCTTTCCCATTTTTTAATGTAAAAAGGCAAACTGTATTATACACAAAACTATCGATCAGTTTTTAAAATAGAAAAATATAGCAGAAGCAGAGTTTTTTGTGATGCTACTAGGTTTTATGCAGCCAAAACAGATATTTGAGATAAAGCAGGACATCAAAACATTTAACACAAAATTTGCTCTTCAATAATTACTGAATATTTTCATGGAAAGCAAAACGAGTCATGTCCGCTTTGCTTTGGAAAAAATAAGTACAGATGAATCATGGGCATACAGATAATGATAAACAGAGAGAAAAAGAATTCGAACATACCAGCAATAATAATAATAATAATATTAATAAAATATTTATATCTATATACATGCACACACCCACATGCACACAAATATACTCACATACATACATATATATCTATGCTCATGCGCTCGCACACATGCACACGCGTGTATGTATGTATGCATGTATACACGTGTACGTGTGTGTGCGCACGCACGACCGCACCCAAATACATACATATACATTTCGCTTTCTTCAGTCTCAAAATTAATGAGCTAACAGTTAAAACGTGTAGGATCTCTAATAAATATATGCACAACTCTGAAAGGGAGAGAGAGAGACGGTATATCAATAACAGTTCTTCGACATGCGAAATTTTGTGTTTATTCAATCTGTTGAAAAGCTCTTTTCTAATAATAAGATTTTGGTTGCACTTTATAAAGTAGTGAATTGAGTCTTCGATGTAATTCCAACACGAACAGTAATTGAAGTTAGAAATATGATTTTTGTATTTGTGCCCATGTAAATCACTAGATTCATTTCTTAATTTACTGCGAATTATATTTAGTTTACTTTTTCCTGCAGAGAAGTACTCAAGATCGGGGATGGGAGGGTCCATATTTGAGGGCGTGTCATTAATTGAAAATTTCTAGAATGCTCATCGTAGTAGATTCAAATGTTAATACACGATGGTAGAAAAGTTGCTTACAGTTAAAACTAGAAATCCTGTCATGAAATGCGCACAAATAGCACGTCGATCTGCGCGTTACTCTACGCGTTATTACCATAGTAAGACTACCACATTCTGTACATATGGCCTGTGCACAAGCAATGTTTCAGCCAATGGATCTCCGGGTAACCCGGAGGTCCATTGGCAGAAACATTTCATGGGTTTGCTAGGAGTAACCAGGTGAACCTGCCGTGCTTTGGATGCCATTCGATATGGCAATTGCGCGCAATTCCTACGCGCAATTAAGCCTAGGTAAGCGCACACTTCGTGACAGGACTTCCAGTTTTAACTGTACGTGCTGCAAGTGGTATGATGTTCGAAGAGTTTCATGGGTTATATGGCGTAATCTGATTAAAAGTGGATGGCAGTAAATTTGTTTAGTAAGATGGGACTTGACCTTTGAGATTCTCATGGAATAAACTAATGTTTTAGACATAGCGTTTTTTATCAAGAAAAACACTCTACGTTTATTTTGTTTATCCCATAAATCATTTACCGGCAGTCGCGATGAAATCGTGCTGTTACTCGCTACAAAACACTACAAGAAGTGAGGAGCACATTGGTTCAATTCGATCGACAAGCAATACTGCAAAAAATAAACAAGGCGCAGTGATACATTTCTGTCTAAAAATAATTCTCCTACAAACTTGAGCAAAAGTTGCAAAAATACTTTATTAAATGAACAAGGTTGGTCTTTCTTATTTTCCTTGTTTATTGTTTCTTTTTTCGTCGTTGATTCAACTTGAGTTTTATAAACAAAGCAGACGGCAAGTGCATTTCTTTTTTTACACTTTCCTAATTTGGAAAATGAAACATCACTCATCATGTTCCCGCCTTTCACAACTGAACTTGTATGCGTTTCAACGCTTGGTTTCGATTGATTTACTTTTTGTTTTTCTTTGTTACTTGTTGTTCGTTTTATTGTTAGGCAGAGTTGAAATGTGTCATATTCTAAAACTAAATATTTCAGTGACGGTCAACAATTGATAAACGTTGGTCCATTGTGTCACCCACAAACATAAAACAGGTCATGATAACACGAATGCGGTAGAGGTCAAAGGTCAGCAAGTCAGTCTCTACTGTAGGAATAAATTATTTCAGTGTTAAAACTACGGGGAAATTTTTATCACCATACTAGCAGCTGTTACTTGGTGAATAAAGCAAAAATTTATTCAAGACTATTATTTTTCGAATGTACGTCCATTTTTGTGATAAATGTAGTATAAGATTGGACGAGATCCAGACTAATCCTGAATATGAATTTTATCACATACTAAATGATATAGCTGGTAAGTTGACTGAAGATAATAACTGTCTACCGGTATACCACACCATAAATGTTAAGTATTTTATTCCTAGTGAGGTGCGTGCTGAGCTTAATGGTATAAATAGAACATTCTCGGCATTCTTTTCGGCATTTCATATCAATTGCCAAAGCCTACAAGCTCACTGGGACTTCCAAGATCATCTTGTTGAAATGAATAGCGCTCAGAATACATTCGATGATATCGGCTTTACAGAGGTATTTCAAATTCCTGACAATATATCTTATTGTCTAGAAGGGTATCACCAGTCAGGCCTTTAAATTCTTCCCAACTGACGACGGTAAACGCGACGCCCAAATAAGATAAGTGCGCCCAAATTATGCGGGGTTTGAAACTTTTTCTAAAGTTTTGCAGTGTTTCGACAATATATAGTTTGGCCAGGTTTCCCCGGTTGCTTGCAATGCAGCTTAGAGCTTACCTTCGAAACAAATAATGCAACATAATTCTTTAAAAAACAGACAGAGGTCGCCATAGAAAAGCAATCGGCGTCGACAGTGTCATACGACACTGTCGACGTCGATTGCTTTTCTGTGGCGAATTTTATATGATCCACACACTTAAAGCTTGAGCTTTATTATATTGACGTGTGTGGCATTTCTCGGTAAACGACATGCGTAATTTACATTCAAATAGGGCTTTGGCTCGACACTGGGAAACTAATAAGCCTTCTCGAGTTAGTCGAGTAAACTTATATAAAAAGACTTCTCGAGTTAGTCGAGTAAACTGATATAAAATATATGGCTCTCCAGAACAACGAAGACAGTACAGATAGTACGATAGCCCCATTACTGGATCTCTTGAAAGCCTTTGATACTATAAGTAATGAAATATTATTAAAAAACTAGACTATTACGAGATAAGATGTAACGCAAACAACTGGTTTAAAAGCAATCTCCATAGGAGGACTCAATATGTCGTTCCTGGAGATAGTAAATCCAGTCTAGCTGAACTAACATGTGGACTTCCTCAAGGTTCCATCATCGGCACTATCCTCTTCCTCATATACATAAATGATATACAAAAGTCAACAAATCTTAATCTCCAATTATTTACAAATGACACTTCGGAATACCAATCTAGTGCGGATATAAACTCTCTAGTCCTGGATTTTAATGAAGAACTCCGACAAATATTTGAATGGTGTGCTGTCAACCCCTTACAGTTAAAACTAGAAGTCCTGTCATGAAATGCGCACAAATAGCACGTCGATCTGGGCGTTAATCTACGCGTTATTACCATAGTAAGACTATCAAATTCTGTACATATGGCCTGTGCACAAGCAATGTTTCAGCCAATGGACCTCCGGGTAACCCGGAGGTCCACTGGCAGAAACATTTCATGTGTTTGCTCTGAGCAACCAGGTGAACCTGCCGTGCTTTGGATGCCATGCGATATGGCAATTGCGCGCAATTCCTACGCGCAATTAAGCCTAGATAAGCGCACAGTTCGTGACAGGACTTCTAGTGTTAACTGTAGTACGAAACGCCAAACAAATAGAATATACTTAACCCATGCCACAAAGACAAGAGTATCACATCCAAACAAATACGGATAAACAATGAAGTTATTAATAAAGTTGGTTATAGTGAGAATAAAAAATATGTCACATTCCTTGGTATAAATCTGTTTATTTATTAGCTCGAAAGTTGCTCTTGCCAACTACGCCCTCATCAAAGTAAAGAAAGTTCTCCCACAAAAAGTCTTGAATACTTTATATTTCTCACTTATACAAAGCCACTTGGTTTATGGAATTCCACTATGGGAGAGGGGGGGGGGGGGGGTGGGAAAAAGCCTATAATCGTCTCTGTAAATTATAGAAGCGACCAATAAGAATTATAACCAAAAATATAATGTCCGAACTGAGCCCTCTTTATCAAAGATAATATACTGAAGATTAAAGATTTATATAAATTACATGGTTCCCTGTTCGTGTTTGATTGGCACAATGGGAATCTTCCAGGATCGTTTGATGACTTTTTTTCAACCGTGAACAACGAAACTTCTAGGAATACTCGCCAAACAGGTCACATTCGTAAACATAGAACGAGAACTAAAACGCTCGATACCTTTCCAGTCTTTGCATTCCCTAAAGTATGGAAACTAACCAACAGGACAGAATTCAAAAGGAAGTTAACAGCTAAATTTATTTCCGCTTACGAGAAAAATATATACTGCTCAAATCCTTATTGTCCCGACTGTGCAGTCTAAGGCCTACATCCATTTATAAGTGTGGCCTCGGCGATCCAGTCCAGTGTCTGTTATTCCTTAATGGTCGTCAACAAAAACAAAATAAACCGACGTTTTTGTTAAGACTGTCCTTTGTGCATTAATGTTTTCGACCTAAATCTGGAGCTCGTCCAAGACAGCCTCTTGACTTGGTCCCTGTCAAACGTATACACAATTATGTTGATCTCTTGAAAGTAATTTAGTGTTTCATAGGGGCCATTTCAGCGAAGCCTAGTTGCCTTTGAAGACCAGCCATCATGTGTACCACACACGGAGGTTAGAATGGACGTTAGCACAATGGACACGGTAGAAGTTTAATATAACGGTACTGGGAATACACAATGTTGTACATGCCTTGATTCTCCTAGCCTTTATCTTTCTTATTCTGTCTCACTTTTCTTTTCTCTTCTTCCCAAGGAAAAGGCAGGAAAAAATATATCAATAAATGTATACTGGCAAGGGAAGGCTGTGCCTTCCCTTGCCAGTATACATTTATTGATACATATTTTTTGAAGTTGTGAGTGTGTTTTACTATTGTAAACTTGGGTATTGTAGATTTACAAACATTTGTCAATTTTTTTATCTGCTTTGTATACTGATGAATAAAATAGCAATATCAATAACTAGCTATTTCTTCGTCTTGCGTTCTTTAGCTCATTTAGCTTTTCTGTTGAAGGGACGTCCAACTTAACTTTGGTCAAATTTCAGGTAATTTTCTTCAAAGTCTCAAAAAGGTCCAAAATGAATAACCCCAGCAAATTAATATACCAAAAATGCTTGGAATGAAACGTAGAACACGTGGAAACTGGAATTGGCCACCGGACTGCTGCCATATGTAGACAGCACTACCTGAAAGTCTGCTATGGCATAAGTAAGATAACAAAATGTTTACAATAAAATACCGTAAAATAATGTAACAGCTGTAGTCTAGAAACATTAAAGTACATACTCAAAGAAATCGTTTCCAAATTCTTGAATGTAATAAAGACTGAGACCAAATGTTATAAGTGGAGTGTTCACTGATTGAAAGCAGTCATTTTCTTTTGTTTATGTTTTGCTTTGGGCAGGTTCAACAAAGGTCAACTTGAAGGATTCCACCAGAAGAAGTATGAGAGGGCAAAAGAGTGTCTCCCAATATAAAAATATATGTGTCACTGTGGTGGTTTGGAAATAAGCTATGATATTTTCCAAAGTAGAATGTACTGCAACGTCATACATTATAGTTGAACAAATATGTTTACAAACCCCTTGTACTGTAACCCCTTTTAGCCCACGCATCAATTTGATAGTGATAAATTTGTCTAGTTTATCAAGAAGAAACATAGGTTCTTCTATTCTTGGACACCAAAAAACTCAAGCTATCTGTTGGAGAAGAAATAAGAGGAACTGTATGTAACTTGTCACTGCAATAAACCACCAAATGTACATAAAAGTACATTGTTATTCAAAACACATCAAATTAACCCCACATAATCATCATTGCCTGTGCTTGTCCAAAAGAGGCTTATTGGCATATTGAGATCAGGAAGGCACATCCAGTAGGTCTTTCATTCATTGGTGCTCACATATTTTTTCAAGAACGCAGTACGCAAAAAAAATCCCCAAAAGGCGACGAAGGAGCTCCATTTGATAAAGAATTTCCCGAGGATGGGGGTATGCCCCCACCCTTAAGCCTGTACGTTCGACACTCATGGTATATACCATTTTCATCAAAGTTTAACTCTTTTTAAAAATCATGGAGACACACATGCTCCAAACACTATCAAACAGGTACCCCTCCGAATACATGAAGTGTATCTGCAAAAATCATATTACATTGTAAAACATTCTTTTTAGACTAAGTTCTGAACATTTCATGCTTCTTACTTCCAAATATAAAACTTAATTTACCGATTAATGGGTGAATAGAACAACGCTACCATAATCAAGATATTGAGTTCCAGAAGCCTCCATAATAGCTCCGATAAAAGTGTCGAACACCACTTTGGTGGCTTTACAGAGTATTCAATATCTCGTTCTTTGATAAGAAAGAGGAATAAAATTTTTCACAAAAACTAATGTGTTGCAACCATATGGGGGTGGGGGGGGGGGGGGGGGTGGAGTGCCAGCATGCACGTTCCAACAAACTGTAACAAATCAACTAGTTATAAACCAAATTTTCTAAATCGAAAGAGTGAAAAGGACCATAACTCTGGAAAAAAAAGTGTGGAAGAAACACACGCTGCTCGATCACAACACAAAATATAATTCAGTTGGAGTAGCAGTGGTTGAGATACAAGCGAAAATATTGGTATGGATGGACACTCGGGACAGAGGTCTCCATGGCAATAGATACGCCTTCGTCTTTCCAAGTCGGGGGCATACATGTATCAATTCATAATAATTGCAGTAAAATAAACAGAATTGTCAATTTAAATTAATTGATAGATGATGGGAAAATATTTGGCTTCTGTCGCTCGCTCGTATTAGTATCACAAACATCTGCAGACAGTATGATGCTGACAAACGAAACTGAACGCATGTGATCTGGTGTGTCAGGTTAAAAAGTAACTCGGCACGGATACTAAAGAAATTGCGAATGTTCAGTGCATTTCATTTGTTTAAATTCCAATTCCGGCTAATTTTGACCGTGGATTCGAAAATTCGTTTGGGTTTTGACCGTCACGGTCACGCTGACCACAGTTATGTTTATTATGATATGCAAACTGGAAGACAGTTTCCTGTAAAGGAGATTTGTCACATTTGTCAGTCAAAAACCATGACAAATTACACCGATCGACGCTTGGGTTGATATGGTTGTTTGCAAGAAAAAACTAAATTCACAGCATCGTCCAATCACACCGTATTTAGCTGGTGGAGTGGTGAATTATTTTTGGCCATCAAAATTTGTTCAAATAATATCTTTGCCTTGTTAGAAATAGGCACTCTCCCATAAATTGTAACAAGGCAAATCCTAACAGACTAAATAGTTTCACTTCAAAGGTGATATGGTGAACAGCCACTGAATATGAAGCCTTTAAGTTGCGGTACCAACCAATGGCGAATACAGAGGGGGGGGGGGGGGGGGCGGTGAGGCGGTCGCCCCCCCCCCCCCACCCCTTTAGCTCGTGTTTGTCTCGTATGTATGGCGTAGCCAGGATTTTCATTTGGGGACAATACATGAGTTGAAGTAAAAACATACAACGACATTTATTTCCTCCATCACCATTCGCTATGGAAAACAAATATACCGTTGAAATTATGCAAAATATATCTACTGGTCGCCTCCATTTATAGCGTCACCGACACAGCATGATTTTGTGGTGTTACTTGCCCCTAGCCTCAGGTACCCCATGGCTATGCCAGTTATGGGTCAGGATCTTAATTGGCATAATCATGGCGTACCTAAGCCTAGAGGGCTGACTGCTGAAAACTTTCAAACGCTGGCAGATCGCAATGTTCTCCTGAGGTTAAGTCGGTTATGACCGTAAACAGCGTGTCCAAAATACAGTATTATGGTAAACGGATCTGAAGAGCATATTTCAAATTTTCTAATTCTGTCTTGAACGTATGACAGAATTTGAAATTCTGAAACAAGCTGTTTAAAAAGTGTTAATTAGCCGTTCAAACATTCAAGAGGATTTCCACCCCAGAAACCACCAGAATGCCCCATTTGGTCGCTCATTTCCAAAAGATTTCTGGGGGGAGAACCCCCCCCCCCCAGACCCCCCTACAAAAGCTAGTGCATTCGGCACTCGCAGCAGGTGCCTTCAACATCTGCAAGATCCCCCCCCCCCCTTTGAGAATTCCTGTATCCGCCACTGGTACCAACACTTCAGAATAAAGCCCAAATATGGGCTTCCAACACTCTACTAGTTAAAAGCGTGAATGCGTCATTTTCAATCGGTCCTTTGCGGACATCAACACAGTCGCGGCAGAGATCCATGGTTACTAGGATGTAAATAAATTCACAGCATTAGGGAAAATCAACACGCTCAATATAGTTCCCGCTCACTTGGAATATACCTCGAGAAAAAAAGTGATTTCTGATGCATTCAGCTTACTTTTTGTGAATATTACTTGATTTTATGTGTATCGTCCCGATGTTATACACTCGGCTTTTTTATAAGTGGTTCATGTTATCTTTTTAGTGCGCAATGATTCAGATTTTCGTCAACAAAAATGTTCAGACGGCCTGTAAATATTGGATGGCGTTGGAGGGAATTTCAAAGCATATATTGCAGTCATGACATTAACAGCTCAAGTATTTGCTTAACTTGTTTGCAAATCTGCTCGTACATTGTCACGAAGACATAAAAGGCGTGATCACATCCTTACATTCTTATGATCGCTCAAAATGAGTTGGTGGTATTCCATTCCAACATCACAACACACCAGAGTGTGTGTCATAAAAATGCTTTCTCCGAGTATGTAGTATGTTATCATTAGATTGAGGACAAGACTTTCGAATTACCGATCATTTTATGGTTTTATGGGTTCGTTACCTATGCCAATGGCAATTTAATCTTCAAAAAATTATAAAATTCACTTTTTTCCTGAAAAAAAAATTATACATATCTTTTCTATGCACTCTACTCATTATTTTGATATATAATTTGCCTTTCCTTACTTCTCTTATCTGTTTCTGGGGCATTGGGAAAAAGGTCAACAAACTGACCAAAGTTAGGTTGGATGACCCCATAAGGGCTCGGTGCTCGGCAAGCTCTACCATTAATTCCCAATATTTAAGTCTAATGAGGATTTTGTTTCGTAAATCTTTCAAACATGTTTCAATGGTTTCTATTTTTGCTAGCTCATGAAGTTCCTTTATAGGTGTCCACTTGGGCTTGCATTTTGCCACGCACGGTGCATGGTTTTGAATCCTCAGCAGCTTTTGAATGTTGTTTTTCGTCCAGATCACTTACAGTTAAAACTAGAAGTCCTGTCATGAACTGTGCGCTTATCTAGGCTTAATTGCGCGTAGGAATTGCGCGCAATTGCCATATCGAATGGCACTCAAAGCATGGCAGGTTCTCCTTGTTACCCATAGCAAACACAAGCAATGTTTCTGCCAATGGACCTTCGGGTTACCCGGAGGTCCATTGGCTGAAGCCTTGCTTGTGCACATGCGGTATGTGCAGAATTTGATAGCCTCACCATCGTCATAAAGCGTAGATTAACGCGCAAATCGACGTGCTATTTGTGCGCATTTCAGGACAGGACTTTTAGTTTTAACTGTATGACCCTATATTCTAGTATTAACGATTTGTAAAGTGTGAGCGGCACGTCTTTGTTTGCTCCCCAACAGAGACGTGGCTACAGGGGGTGGGGTGGTGGGAGGCGGTGGTGGAGGTGGGGGGGGGGGGGGTGTCACTCCCAATTTTGGCCAAAATTTCCTTTAGTTGGAAATTCGGAGGGCAAACCATGAGTAGTTGGAAATTCCATCTACACGTATCTGGATTTTAGAGCTTTTTTGGTGATGCCGATACATGTACATGTATCTCCTTTACTTCCCAACATTCCAACTAGGTTTCAAATCGGCAAAAATTCCAACTTTTACTATTTTCATCTACAGTGTACGCAACATCGAGCTTCATAAGTAAGCATGATGTCAATCGGTACGAGATTTCTATAGTACGTTTATTTATCACAATAAAAAAATCCTCGAAATGCACTTCAGGAAAATCGCATCATGTCAAATCGTTATGCTGGGTTAATTCCATCATTCACAGTCACAAAATGACGAAACATCGAAAACTGATCATTCCTGCATAACATCTCATTTAATGTTCGGAGAGTGTGTGTGCTCAAAGTTCTCAGCTTGAGCATTTTCTTAGCACATATTCAATTCCCAGAATACCAAATAATAATAACAACTTGATAATTCTATCATAAATGTGTGGGCATTTCAGTTACTAGAATCACTTTTATGTCCCCTTTCATGGCTTCATTTTCAAAACTTTCTCGGTAGTGAATTTCCAACTAAGGGAAGGGACCGGGAGGAAATCCACTTCCCTCCCCCCAATCAGATATCTCTAGCAACGTCCCTGCTCCCCAATTTTCATCTCAGATCATCTTCAGAAAATACTTTTAGCAGCTTTAACCGTGACAGAGATTAAGTAAATCGCAAAAATTTGGCCTTGTTGCTTGCTTCTAGTTTGTGATCGTATAACCGGAGATTAATATTCGGGACGGGTGTTCTCATTTGCTTCTAAAAGAACACAACTATTTGAGTTTTTGCGGTATTGAGCTTGATGCGGCTTATGGAGCACCCGTTCTCAAGACCGCGAATGGTATCTCGTAAGCCATTTTTAATTATGTTTCGGGACGTTCTGACTGTCCACATGCATTTGTCATCTAAGAACTTCGATAGTTCAACATAGTTTTTCCCTAGTTTATCAACATAATTACTTATTTATCTATTTATTTATTTATTTATTTATTTATTTATTAAGATTTAACGGCACTTTAAAAGCTAAGGTCATATCGTGTCGGTGACAGTTTTACGGGTGAGTGGAGGAAGCAGGAGTATCCGGAAAGATCACCGAGCAACGACTAGCAGCTGCCAGCTCCCCACATCGTAACTCCACACTGCAGCACAGGCAGGGTTAGATTGGTTGAAGACATGCGCACCATCGACGTGCAGTACGCCTTAGTACACGACGTCATTGTGACCCCATTGCGAACAATCGGGGTAAGTGCCTTGCCCAAGGCCACAACGCGGGAGTCCGAATCGATCGCTCACGCGGTCACCCATCCAAAAACTGTGTCATGCACATGTATACTATTCACATTTTGCTAAGAATTACTCCCCATTTCTACATGGAAGGAATATGGGTACATTATTTGTTTGTTTATTTATCGGGGAGCAGTGATACTTTTAATAGTCTGGGTCATATCAAGGTGTACAAATTTACGGGTAGAAAAAGCTAGAGTTCCCATCGGAAAGCACTCAACAATGCCAAGGAACTGTCGCACTCTCTGATTTATCATCATAGTAAAGGCAGGGTTAGCCCGGTTTGAAGGCAAATGACCCGTGGGAATACTGCGCGTCGACCATAGATGCCAACATGTCAACGTAACACTTACCTTCAACTAACCGCTTGTGTCAGGAATGTAAATTAGAGAAGACGAAAGTTACTCACCATTGCTAAGTTGTTCTCTGTGGGTACTCCGACTCCCCCATGCGTAAAATTGTCTGACATGATACGATCAAAGCTTGTGGGAGTCGTATTAAAGCTTAATGGACAAATAAACAAACTTAAAACAATACACATAATTTGAACTTTCATGTATCAAATATATAGATGGGTAGGAATGATGATTAGTAAAATGTAAGTAGTATATTATGAAAAGAAGCGCCTTAGGATTGATCTCTGTCCCGGTGGTGACACATCGCAGTTAACCCTCATCTTGATTTTTCGATCAGTTAGAAAAGATTAAATGAACCTCAGAATTGAACGGATAATCCCATTTTTACTAGTTTATATCTCATGCCACTGTGCTTTTCCTACAGTTAACACTAGAAGTCCTGCCACGAACTGTGCGCTTATCTAGGCTTAATTGCGCGTAGGAATTGCGCGCAATTGCCATATCGAATGGCATCCAAAGCACGGCAGGTTCACCTGGTTACTCATAGCAAACACATGGAATGTTTCTGCCAATGGACCTCCGGGTTACCCGGAGGTCCATTGGCTGAAACATTGCTTGTGAACAGGCCATATGTACAGAATTTGATAGTTTTACTATGGTAATAACGCGTAGATTAACGCGCAGATCGACGTGCTATTTATGCGCATTTCATGACAGGACTTCTAGTTTTAACTGTAGTCGAACGCTTTTTCTACATCCAAGAAAAGCATTGTTCCTATTTCGTTTTGACTGAACGCTGTTTTCATATAATCGACCAGTCTCGATTTCTTCTTTCTGACTTCTATACATGTATGTTCTTTGCCATTTGTTGAAAAAGTTGATTGAATCGAGATAGCTGCGGAATCTCACCGTGAGAATCCACTCAAATATTTTTCCAATACAACTGAGCAACTAATACAACTAGGCAAGTTAAAAGGGCGGAAATTAGACGGGTTCGTAAGGTCTTTGTCTGGTTTGGGGGGTTTTTGTCTAGTTTAGCTTCAGTTATACAGTGAAAGGAAGTTTTATAATACGACAGTACGAATGATCATGTTGTGAACGTAATTAATTAGGCTTCACATCATTTACTCATAACCGACACAAAGTCAAGTAGAAAACCTCACACTGGGTGATAATGCTGGTTTCGGTCATCAATGATGTTTTCATACCAGAGAGCATTATTGATCGAAATATAAAACCATCATATTGAAGTTTTCAGATCAGACACTCACGAAATTAAATCCCAACGAAACTGTCACAATTCATAACGACGCGAAAAATTAACCCCATAAAATTTGGTGATTTTACAGTGATAGGTAATATAGAACACGTCAGGAAATACCCCCAAAACTGCGGTTTCAGGATTATCATAAATATGCCCACCTCTCCAAGAAAACACAGAACAGAACTCTTGTAGTTACGTAAGATTCCTAGCATCTTCCAGTTCGAGGTTCTCGAGGATCTCAACCCTCTACCCTACTGCCAATGCGCAAGCTCAAACCAAATAAGATTATTGACTCTCGCTTCCGACTGTCGTCGACTCATACGCGAATAAAGCTATAAAGCAAATGAAGTTATTCGGGTCACAAGGGATTTCAATCCCATATCGTCCCTGAGCGCCTTCGGCGCGCTGAAACTTTCATTTCATCGTCAAAACTCGCATCACGTAAGTACCTGCATACATTACGGTTGGTACGTACAGTTCAAACTAGAAGTTCTGTCATGAAATGCGCACAAATAGCACGTCGATCAGTGCGTTAATCTACACGTTATGACCATAGTAAGGCCATCAAATTCGGTACATATCGCCTGTGCACAAGCAATGTTTCAGCCAATGGACCTCCGGGTAACCGGGAGGTCCATTGGCCGAAACATTGCCTGTGTTTGCTATGAGTAACCACGAGAACCTGCCATGCTCTGGATGCCATTTGATATAGCAATTGCGCGCAATTCCTACGCGCAATTAAGCCTAGATAAGCGCACAGTTCGTGACATGACTTCTAGTTTTAACTGTAGACATCGATTAACGACTGCACAAATTAAAGGGTACTTCACAATTGGTAGTATATGCTGTCACAATGCACCCAGAAAGAAAGAAGACCCGTTCACACCCTTATTCAAATCCAACATCTCCCGCCGACCAAGATACATGTATGTTCCAAAGCTTTGCCTTGAATCAAATCAAATTCCACATTTATTAACTCTCAGTAACCTTTCACGGCTTGTTACGTTCAAGGTTATAAAAAAACTACCAAAAATCACAATGTGTTGACGACCTGCAGCGAACCGAATTGCATGTCGTTGTACAGTACCTAGTCTTTTTCCCTAAATTTAATTCCAAAAAAGTTTGCAATTAACTTTTAAGCCGCTGAGTATTCTCGAGATATTTTTGGTCAAATCTTGTCAAGGCTGGTGTGAAGCAGCCATGAGTGGATTTGATGAATCGTTTTCCCAGTTGGTTTCTTCATTTAATTTAAGAAATTACTGGAGGAATATATTCAGCTTACGCGGGTAGAGATTAGATTATTGTGCCCTAAATTTAACTTTATATTGGCCATGTCAATCAGTGACTTCATCAGACATAGTCCTGGAACTGCGCCACTGACTGAAAACTATAAAGTTTTTCGGAAAGTAGTGGCGCTGGTGGGAGTCGATGCCAGGTCAAGGGCACCCAATCGCCTAGCCGTAAAAGCACGGTCACTCTACCGACTGAGCTAACGACATCCCCACCGACCAAAAAAGGTAGCAAATAACTCTTCACCCGCTGAGTATTCATATGTATTTTAGATATGTTTCGTCGGATCTGGTCATGGCTGCTGTGTAGCAAACATGACTAGAAATGATGAAAGTTTCTATTTTGAATTTAACTCCCAAAATGTTTGCAATTAAATCTTAATCCGCTGAGTATTTTAAGGATATTTTTCTTCGGATCTAATCACGGCTGGTGTGAAGCAGTCATGCAGGCTTGTCATTCTAAAAATTGCAGGAGGGCAATTATGGTTCGCCTCAAATCATCACAGGAGGGCCATTTTGGGTTCACATAAGATCACCCCAGGAGCGTCATTTATGATCTGCGGGGGCATTTTGTTTCAGCCTGATGGGTAGACAACTAATATCATTTTAAGGTACAGTACGCGGAGAGTGGATTGTAACTAAATCACCCGCGGAGTGGAGTTACCACCCAAACTATAACTTTCAAATTTTATACATATGGACAAAAAACACAAGCAATGTTTCAGCCAATGGACCTCCGGGTTTAACTCGGGGGTCCATTGGTTGAAACTTTGCCTGTGCTTGTTATGCATTGTAACAAATTTGCAATTATTGTTTTGGGTGCAATCTCCACTCTGCGGGTGATTTAGTGATTATACACTCTCCGCGTACTGTACATGGTCTGTGTAGTTATGATGTACGTCATTACGTAATGTATATTTGGAAAGTTATTTACTGTCTCTGGGTGACTGTGTGGGCGACACACAACAAACTTCACAAAGTGCGCTCTTGTTACATGTACCTCCTTCAATCCGCGAAAACTGCCGTTTGAGGCGGCTGATTTTGAGGTGCCTTCGACTGAATTAATGGGCCGCAGAAATCGGGGTTAGGCGGACGTTTACCGTCCACGGAATTTTGAGCTCAGGCGGGCGACAGCGGACCGGGGCGATCGCCCGCTTCAAAATGAGAAGCCTGGTCATGGTTAGATCTGATGAAAACAAAAAAAAAAACAGAAAAGAAAAAAAAAATTAACTTACGAAATTACTGGAAAAACTCTATTCAGTTTACAGGGTAGAAACTAGATTAATGTGCTATAATTAAACACATTTCACTGTCAAGCGTGTGTGTTGTACTCCCAACGTTTTGTCTTGAAGCAAATTAAACTTCACATTTACTTACTCTCAGTAACCCTTCACGCCTTGTTACATTTAACACTATAAGTCCTGTCACGAACTGTGCGTTTATCTAGGCTTAATTGCGCGTTGGAATTGAGCGCAATTGCCATATCGAATGGCATCCAAAGCACGGCAGGTTCACCTGGTTACTCATAGAAAACACAGGAAATGTTTCTGCCAATGGACCTCCCGGTCACCCGGAGGTCCATTGGCTGAAACATTGCTTGTGCACAGGCCATATGTACAGAATTTGATAGTCTTACTAACGCGTAGATTAACGCGCAGATCGAAGCGCTATTTGTGCGCATTTCATGACAGGACTTCGAGTTTTAACTGTAATTGAACTTTTTTCTGTTCCTGCATTTCAGGCAAAATGATTGGCTAAATTATTTCTTTTTTTCTATTCATATTACAATGAACCGAAAAAGACGCATTTAGGCCCGCCCTAAAACACGCCCCAATGCCAATCGCTAAAATTACGCTGCACTGTGTGAATGGAAAAGAACCTCTGCACGCTCAAATTGTTTCGAAATGAAAAGTAATTAATACTTATCTCACCATTTTAAAAATACTTTGAAATTAAAATCAAATAAACAATGAAATCCTTATCATGTATTTTTATTCCGTGTTTAAAATTTTTTAATGCGCAATTAAAATTAATAGACGATCGTGTGCGTTCGTCGTTTTAAAGTACAATTGGGTCTATAGGTTATTCGTACTTTAGGATACTCACTTAATAATCTATTCAGTTCTCTTTAAATTACAACACTATCACTTTTTCTGGCTCAGTAGAAAAGATACGTCTTATCGCTTCAAATCCACTCAACAAGAGAACGGTTCGACCAATCTTCGCCAACTCATCGCTTATTATCGTACGTTCTCGGCGAACTCCGGATTCCTCACGATGCTTCCATCCGGTTGAAGGTGATCGGCCGTACCGTCAATGCAATTTCACAACAGTTTTACCCAACTCAAACGTAAACAATGGCCGGTCATAATCATTACCAACCTGTCATAAAGATTTAACTGATCGGGCTGATTGAAATAAAATTGCCACCTACCTGCACTCCACGGTGTTCTCCTTTCATCATCAAATGAATGTCTGTGGTTCCTTGACAAGAGTGTAAAAGAATACCAGTTCTCAAAATCTATGCCTGACATTTCACGAAACGCAAAATGTAGGCATTGTATTACAACAAACGCAACACACTGTTCACGTGCAACTGGTATCTAGAGAATGCATGATGTTGGATTTGAAGTACACCAGGAACATAAGTCCATTAATTATTCAGTTGCTAGAGACTCAACAGATACATGAAGTTCAAACTAGTATATTGGCACACAACTTAATACGAGAAACAATCACAATAATGATTCAAAATTATAACCGTTGAGGGAGACAAATACATAATCCGTTCAGGAGTAGAACACGAACACTAAGAATAGAGAACATTTCAGAGTAGCTCTGGAACAGAGGGAATAACAGTTAAACTGATAGTGGCGCTAAAACATATTATGTACATGAGTGGACATCGAAATGAAGGTTCCGTCCGTCATTACAATAGGGAATGAACCACTTTAAAGAAACAAAATATCTCCTCCGTATTAATACAGCGTCGTGCACAGCAATGTCAGCAGGAACAAAACTCCACATAACTGACGTCGATGGCATCCACAAAAGAAACTCGCGTAATCAAAACGTTCCAATTTCCAAATAACCTGAATGAACTCTTTCTGAAACAAAGTTCAGCCAACTTAATGTCATCTGGGTTTATATTGAACTCCACATTTAACAACTGTGTTTTCAATTTCTCAGGAAATGATCAAAATCAGAATTAAATTTAACCCAGTTATGCATTGAATGACATCACCTTCCCGTCAAGTGGAAAAGAAGATTGAAGTTTTGTGCGGGTATGACCGACGGAGTTCCTTTTAACATACGCAATTTCATTGGACAATACAATTTTTAATGACACAAAACCATTTTTCTGTGAAATGAGTCGCCATTTCAAAGTTTAGAAAACTATGCTTTTGTATTATAATTCCACATAGTAGATAGAGTTTAAATTTATGGCTACCCAGGTTTAAATATAAGGAATGATCGTTTGTTTCAATCTGTTTCCTGAGTTATGAGCCCAAAAAACAAAGGCCAGACTAGTGTAAATGGGCTACGTCCATTTACACAGTTTGGCCTTTGTTAATGTAGTTATACGTTTTGGGTTCAAATACTCAATTCCCATTGGTCAGCTGGATGAAAACGTCATGACCAAATGTAATTCATTTTCCACTGAATACATTTGATCGAACTTTGACCCGCATTTACGGTAGAGTGCAGTTGACAGAATGTAATTCGGGTGGTGTTTGGGCGGGTTTATAACTTTTAGCGCCTCTCGCAGTGATCAGTGATTATAGTTTACTGGTATGTTAAATAAATTGTTTTGAACATTCCAAGTTTCGTGGCGAAAGACGGCAATTTGACAAATTTGGGTCAATGCCGCAAACCGGCGCTCAACTCAGAGTTGTGCTCTTTGTCTTTTGTGTGAGGGTGGTTTTTCGCCTCGTTCGTTCGTACATGTTTTATTTCGTCTTTCTGTTTTGTTGTTTGGTAAAAAGTAGTTACGGAATGTAATTACAAGAATTGAATACAATTTTTATAATCTTTATTGGAGTATGAATGTATGGGAATGGGTACAAATTGTATGAATCCCTTCGGGATTCATACATAATTTGTACCCATTTCCACACGTTCATACTCCAATAAAGATTATAAAAATTGCATTCAATTCTTAAAGAAATAGACGGAAACAAACGATCATTCCTAAAAAACTACCAAAATCACATTGACGACATGCAGGGAACTGAATTGCCCGGCATTGTACAGTACTTGATACTTTTTTTCACATATCAGTGAATTATATGCTTATATGCGTCACGTCGGGGGGGGGGGGGGGGCATTTGGTGGTCATGCAATCAGTCTTTTCTTTTAATCACATACCATAATTGCCATTGTATACTGTGTTTAAACATTCTATTTTTAACAACTATTAAATTTTGCTGCACTGTCTGTTTCAGTTCTACGTGACAATTATTATTTTAATGCTTTGTAAAGTGATTGATTGGATGACTACCATCTGAAGACCTGGCACTTCCACATACGGGTCAATCAGTCAGTGGTATGCTTCGGCATCAACGCTGACTGCGTATACTGCTCCATACCAGGTATGTGGGAATACCGGCAACCCGGTGGGTTCACTGCTTAGCAGTAACCCTGCCCCTTGTTGGACTCCGTGGTGGGTGGGGGCCGGGGCAGTGAACGTTAAAATATTAAACATGGCTACCTAACAAACTCAAAAAGACAGCATGTGGAGACATCTGATTCTGACTCCGATCAGGACATTCAAAAGAAAAACACTAACAACTGGCCGAGATTCATTGTCATTTCATCAACAGAAGAGAATAAACAGGCAGTTAATATAAATCCATTTGCTTTAGAAAAAGCAATAAAAGGTATAGCGGGAACAGTCAAAGGGGTTAAAAAGTTAAGATCTGGGGGATTATTGATTGAATGTGCTAACCATACTCAGGCCTTCAATCTTTTAAAAACAAAAAGATAGTAGACATGGAAGTAATTGCAAGCTCTCACAAAACCCTCAATTCCAGCAGAGGTGTCGTTCGAACTAGAGAGCTGGCAAATATTGATGACTCGGAAATTGTGGCAGAATTAAAACCACAAGGTGTAATTAGTGTCAAAAGAATAATAATTAAGAAAAACGGAAATGAATTTCAAACTAACACTTATATATTTGGATTTAATACCACTCAACCCCCCAAATCAATAAAAGTGGGTTATTTGAACATCAAAGTGGATGGGTATATTCCTAATAGTAAAGATTCGTGCCGTGGTCAAGCAACATGCCACCAATGCAGTGAAAAGCACGAAGGGCCATGTACTAGTTCTGATCATAAATGTGCAAACTGCCAGGGCAACCATACGTCCTCTTCAAGGGATTGCCCTGTGTGGAAAAGGGAAAAGTTAATTCAAACATTAAAATGTGAAAAACAAATAAGCTTTATGGAGGCCAGAGATATTGTTTCATCTATGCCTGCCTGGCATCAATACATCAACCCCTTCGTATGCTACAACCCTAAAACAAAAAATACAGACAAGATCAGTAGAATGCCAAAATAATCCTACATGGCTCAACGGCACTATACCAGTCCCGTTACACGCCTTTTCAATTGAACATTCAAGTCAAACAGAGACACAGTCCACACAAACCCATAGGCAGGAAAATACTGATAAGAAACAAGACAAAGATTCACCCAAAACCATACAACCTAAACAACAAATAACATCAGGCCAGAAAAATGAGCCAAACCAAATTAAACACAAACCACTTCAAAAATCACAACAAAATTTGAGTCAGAATCAGATAAGAAAATTAGAAAAAGAAAATAAGAAAAAGGAGAAGGAAAAACAAAAGCTTTTATCAGACAGGTCACCCAAAGCACTTCAGAATCCTGTTACTCGTAACAGGTTTGAAGGCTTTGAGGAGATGGCAGTCGATGATTGCATCGACGAAACGTTCTGGCAACTGAGCCAGAACTGGAAGAATAGATCCCCGAGGAACAAATCGCCAAAGCAAAATACCGGGGCTATTTCGCCCATTCGTCCACCATCCACATCTCCATCGAAATATGGATAATACAAATAATCATAATATCATACAGTGGAATTGTCGAGGTTTTATAGCGAATTTTAATGAACTTGGTCTTCTAAGCCAAAAATATAAACCTGCTGCTTTTTGTCTGTGGAACGTCCGTCTTAGTTAGAAACGACATTATTCGCAGTTCTGTATCTTTGCAATCAAATTTACAGGCTGTAGAGGTACGCCTAACTTTAGACAAGACAATTACATTATGCTCTATTTACGTTTCACCAAGTAAAGCCCAGCAACTGAATGATCTTGAGCTACTGGTCCAACAGCTCCCAACTCCATACATTTTGTTAGGTGATTTTAATGCACATAGCCCTCTTTGGGGTGATTCCTGCAGTCAAGAAGATGTAAAGGGTAAAACTGTAGAAGAGTTCATTACAAAATATGATCTGTGTATGTTTAACGATGGTTCAGATATTTATCTGCACCCCGCATCTGGTTCGTATACATCAATTGATCTTTCAATTGCATGCCCTTCTATCTTCCTCGATTTTTCGTGGAAGGTAGAAGATGACTTGTGCGGGAGTGACCACTTTCCAATTGTGTTGGAGAGTGTAGTTCCGGTGGGCGATGAGAGAGTGCCCCAGTGGAACTTTAAAAAGGCTGACTGGGACACTTTTTCATCGCTTTGTTCTGGACGCCTCACACAGGAGATATTTCAAGATAGTGCTGATCAAATAGAACAGTTTACAAACGAGCTGCTTGACATTGCAAACACAGTCATCCCTAAAACCTCGGCAAATCCGAAACGTTTCAACAAACCATGGTTTGATAATGAATGTAAAAAGGCTATAAAGGATCGTAAGAAAGTTGAAAGGGAGTTTAACAAGTCGTCAACTACATATAATTTAGACAAACTTCGTATAAATCGGGCAAAAACAAGACGACTTTTAAAACAAAAAAAAAAAAAAAAGTTCTTGGGAATCTTACGTTTCTAAGATTAACCAAAACACTCCCATCACTAAAATTTGGAAAATGATTAAAAAGATTAAAGGAAAAGAAACAAACTCAACTGTACAACACCTGAAGGAAAACAACACCTTAATTACATCTAAAACAGAAATTTCAAACACTTTGGTCTCCACATTTTCGAAACATTCGTCGTCTGAAAATTGTAATCCTGAATTTATTAAAATTAAAAAACAACAAGAAAAACAAAAGATCAAATTTGCCTCCAACAATTGAGAGGATTACAATGAACCTTTCTCTGTGGAAGAGTTACGTAACTCTTTGCATAGAGCAAAGGATACCGCCATTGGTCCCGATGACATTCATTACAAACTTTTAAAACACCTGCCACAAACATCACTAGGACTTTTATTATCAATTTTTAATGGCATTTGGGTGACTGGCCAGTTTCCACCATCCTGGCGTAAAGCAACTATAATTCCTATTCCTAAGCCTGATAAAGATCACAGCAACCCAAGCAATTACAGGCATATTGCCTTAACCAGTTGTCTGTGCAAAACCATGGAGAGGATGATCAATGACCGACTTGTCTGGTTTCTGGAATCGAACAATCTGCTTGCGGATGTTCAGTGTGGTTTCAGAAACCAGAGAAGTACTGTGGATCATTTGGTCAGACTTGAAACGTTTATTGGAAATGCCTTTGCTAGAAAAGAACATGTGGTCGACATCTTCTTTGATCTGGAGAAGGCATATGATACAACGTGGACGTATGGGATTTTAAAAGATCTTTTTAACATGGGGTTGAGAGGGCGTACGCCTCTTTTTATTGAAAACTTTTTAAAGGACCGCCAGTTTCAGGTTCGTGTTGGGTCAACGTTATCTGATCCTCACGAGCAGGAATTGGGGGTCCCTCAGGGTAGTATTCTATCTGTTACCCTATTTTAAATTAAAATTAATAGTATCATCGACGCAATTGAGAATATGATAGATTCGTCATTGTATGTCGATGACTTTTTGATCTGCTATAGCAGCAAAAAGATGAACGCTATAGAGCCCAAACTTCAGCTGTGTTTAAATAGGATTCAAAAATGGGCTATCGAAGATGGTTTTAAATTTTCAAAGACAAAAACGAATTGTGTTCATTTTTGAAAACTTCGGAAACATCACCTCGATCCGGAGTTGAAAACTGATGGTAGTCCTATTAAAGTTGTTAAGGAAGTGAAATTCTTAGGTTTGTTGTTTGACAAAAAACTGAATTTCACTTCCCACATAAAACAACTAAAAGTTAAATGTAAGAGAGCTCTGAACCTACTGAAAGTTGTTGGTAGCGCCGATTGGGGTGCTGATCAAAAAACTTTGCTCCATCTGTATAGATCACTTGTTCGATCAAAGTTAGATTACGGTTGTATAGTTTACGGTTCTGCAAGGAAATCATATCTCAAACCACTTGATGCAATTCATAATAGTGGTATTAGAATTAGTCTAGGGGCTTTTCGAACATCCCCAATAGACTCGATGCTTGTTGAAACAGGGGAGCCTTCTCTTGAGAAGCGTAGAATTAAATTATCTCTCCAGCATGTGTCTAAACGTTTGTCTAATCCTTCAAATCCTGCTTATAATTGTGTTTCAGACTCTCAAAATGTTAAATTTTATAACCGCCACCAGAAACACATTCCTCCATTGGGAATTAGAATCAAACCCCACATGGAGTCTGCCAAAATTGATTCTGATTCTATAAAAGAAAACCATAAATCACATATTCCTCCTTGGCATCTTAAAAAACCTACAATTATTTTGGACCTTGCTTCTACCAAAAAATCTGATACCAATTCCTTGCAGTTCAAACAAAAAATTGCCGAAATAAAGTCCAAGTATAGTACATATACAAGGATCTATACAGATGGATCTAAAGATGGTGACAAAGTATCATCAGCTGCTGTTACTGGTGATCATGTCACCTCAATCAGAATACCGTATCAAAGTTCTATTTTCACAGCTGAAGTTAAAGCTATTCAACTCGCACTTGAGCACATCGAGAATGCACAGGAAAGAAAGTCGATCATCTTCTCCGACTCTCTTTCCTCTTTACTTGCTTTACTCAACCCCAAGTTGAAGAACCCTCTCATTTTGGAACTTCGTGAGAAGTAAACAGCTCTCATGTCTGGCCAATATGATGTCGTGTTTTGCTGGTTACCCGGACATGTAGGTATCGCTGGTAACATCAAAGCAGACAGTGCAACAAACAGGCTTTAACAAGGCCTCTCACTGATTTTAAGATCCCTTTCAGTGATTTTAAGCCTCATATTAGTAGTTACATCAAATCTATGTGGCAGGCGGAATGGGATGGGGCAACTAATAACAAGCTCCATCGCTTCCGACCAACTATTTCTGATCACTACCCATCCAGTAACCTTTGTAGAAAAGATCATGTTATTTTGACACGGTGTCATATTGGTCACACACAACTTACACATTCCTTTCTGTTCGAGGGTAATATGCGCCCAGAATGTGTTCCATGTCAGCAGGTGTTGTCAGTGGAGCACATTCTCTTAAATTGTTCTGATTTTAATCTTGTTAGAGGGCAATATTTTACAGTTCAATCTCTACGAGATTTATTTTACCACACGTGCCCGCATAAAATAATCTTATTTTTGAAAGAAATCAACCTTTTTGATAAATTTTAAACTTGTTTTATTCTTTTAACATAGACTCTACAAGTCTAAATGTCAACAGGTTGATTTTATAAGTATTCTGGTTTTTATAACCTTAGTTATTACTGTTTCATCTGCTCGTGATTTTAGGTTTTGTTGTGATTGTTTCATATTTTATTCAATTACTTTTAATTCATACTTGACACTTGTTGTTTAAGTAGTTTTCTCGCCACGATATAGCCTTAGCTGCTGATGTGGCGTTAAGCAACAATAAATAAATAAATAATAATATGCTTATATGCGGCGCCACAACTTTGGGAAGAATATGTTTCAACAAGAAGCACACGGCGGTCAACCTGTTTTTCAGTTGTCCCCAAGCTGATCAATTGTTTGGATTTGTAAATATATTTTGCTTCAAACCTAGTCATGGCTGCTGTGAAGCAGCCATGATTGGACTTGATGAAATTTTCTTTTTTTTCCTAAATTTAATTCCACAAAAGTTTACAACTATCACTTAACCTGCTGAGTATTTTCAAGGTATTTTTCATCAAATCTAGTCATGGCTGCTGTGAAGCAGTCATGACCGGTTTTGATGAAGAAAGAAGTTTTTTCTAAACTTAATTCAAGAAAGTACGGGAAAAATCCATTCAGTTTATAGGGTAGAAATTGGATTAATGTATACTAATTATGTTAGTTAGTTCACACTTTCAACTCGTTTCAACTCGCCCCGAGACCCATATTAGAGGATTAACAATTTCTGAATTATTTGGAAATATTTTCAGCATATGTGTGTGTGTGTGTGTGCTGGGGGGGGGGGGGGGGTGCTCAGCCCCTCCCCTACACACACACACTTACACGCTGCTGCTTGGAACCACCGTACCACTCTAGATGAAACTAAGGTTCAGCGACTTATTACAACATTAATAGTTAGTTTTCATCATACGTCCGATCAATTTCTCTCGATTGTAGCCTCCTTTTCTTTTTTCCTCTTCTTTTCGCCCTCTTCCTTGGTAAAATTAAAAACAAAGAAGTATCAGTTAAACCCGGTTCCTGTATTTTGGTATCACAATCTTTCCGTTTGGGGGTCATGTTTTTGTTTTCCCAAAAAATAAAATTAAGATGTCTTCATTCCAAGGTGTACTGTTGTAAAGTGTTAAGACTTGAGTTTTCTGTGTTAAATTTCCTGGTTCTTTACTCGATATCTCTACTGATATTTAAAATTCTATCGACTGTGTTGTTGGAAGCACACGAGGAGACCCTCTAACATACTTAATGAATAATATCGTGATCTGAATCCTTAATTGTCTAGGTCTTTTCTCAGAAACAACTAAGCGAAGGGACATCTTCTCTCGTTGCAGGGATAAATTCGATATATCTCTTCTGGTTGATACTCGCTCATCCAAAGAAATCGGGAATACGTGGAAATGCGAATGGGGTTATGAATCTATCTTCTGCTCTCATTGCAACTAAAGTTCGGGAGTAACCGTCCTGTTCAAAAACACATTTGCGTTTCAAATTCACAATTCAATAGGCAGCTTCATCATTCTTCGATTTAGGACCAAAGAGTGACCATTTCTGCTGCATATGCTCACAATGAAGGCAATCCGAAATTCATTGATAATCACTTTAACAAAACTGGGAACTCCTCCATACTGGTTGGATGGGATTGGAATGTGTCACAAAATTGGCACCATAAATTACCTTCACAAAAATAACGTTAGAGGAAATGTGAAAATTCATTCTCTTATGGAAACATTGGATCTATACGATATCTGGAGGTTAGAAAACAATAATTTAACCCTTTACCCAACGCAGACGATATAAAAATTTATTATTTTAAATATCATTTTTTAAAATTTTTCAAGCAATTTCAACAAAACCATATCATTTGGCCTATAGCTGGAACGAGCTCAATGAGCTCGTTCCTGTGAGGGGTCACATGATATGGTTTTGTTGAAATATTTTGAAAAATTTAATTTTTTCAACTGCTCAATTTGCATATTAAGCTGACGGATGCGGGCGATTCGTTAGGTAAAGGGTTAAGGCGCAATGCTTAGTAATAAAATGGCGAGGTTGGACTACTTTCTCATCTCCACCGATTTGCAAATAAAAGATCCAGGCAGCAACGTATAACAATTCAGGACCAAAGAGTGACCCTTTATTCTGTGTTTGCCCACAAGGAAGACAATCCGAAATTCTTTGATAATCTCTTTAACAAAATTGAGATAATTGGGAACTCCTCCATACCGGTTGGGTGGGACTGGAATGTGCCATAAAACTATGACATTGACATCATAAATTACCTCCACAAAAATAACTTTAGGGAAAATGACAACATTCATTCTCTAATAGACAAAATGGACCAATGCGATGTCTGGAGGTTAGAAAACAAAAACGCAAAAACGTAAAAGTTATACTTGGAAAGGTCCCGGTAATAAAATGGAGAAGTTAGACTACTTTCTCATCTCCACCGTTGTCACAAATCCTCTGGCATTCATATACGTTACAAATCCGACCACAGCCTTGTGGCCTTAACCCTCTCTTTAATTAGTCAACCGAGGGGGGGGGGGGGGGGGTTCATAAGTTTAATAATAATATTAATAATAATATTGCCATCAATTTACTATATTAATGACCAACTACAGTTAAAACTAGAAGTCCTGTCATGAAATGCGCACAAATAGCACGTCGATCTGCGCGTTAATCTACGCGTTATGACCATAGTAAGGCTATCAAATTTTGTTCATATGGCCTGTGCACAGGCAATGTTTCAGCCAATGGACCTCCGGGTAACCCGGAGGTCCATTGGCAGAAACATTGCCTGTGTTTGCAATGAGTAACCAGGGGAACCTGCTGTGCGTTGGATGCCATTCGATATGGCAATTGCGCGCAATTACTACGCGCAATTAAGCCTAGATAAGCGCACAGTTCGTGCCAGGACTTCTAGTTTTAACTGTATGTTGGGGAAACTTAAAGCTAATGATTAGAGGGAAATTCACCCCTTACTCTTCTAAGATAAAACGTGCGACGAACAATCGCATGGGAGAAATTGAGGAAAGACTAAAAATCCTACATCCTGCCCGATAGCGGCGATTTGCCGGTAAGTACTGAAATCGAAACCATTGAAAACGAACTGAAACAGAAAAATTAAAGGCACGATTCTATGGGCAAAATTGAGATGGAAAGTAGAAGGGGAAAAATCAACCAAGTTCCTCTGTAATCTAGAAAAACGGCATTACACGGAAAAAACTGTACCTAAACTTGTAACTTCCACCGGCTGGATTACGGAAAACATACCAGAAATACTAAATGACCCGTCAAACGGGTCCAGAGACAATTATCCTTTCTTTGACAAATCCAGCCTTTTCTACAGTTTCAAACAAGGAGAGCAACCCATTGGTGAGTCATTTAACATATTCTGAATGTTTAAGAGCCTTAAAATCAATGAAAAGTTTGGGAAATTAAATAAATAAGGATTTTTGTCTTCCAGATTTTGAAAAAGCTTTTGATTCGCTTGAATAAGTCGTTTATAGAAAAAAAGACACAGTTCTTTAACTCTTAACACACTGTGTGTTTGTCAGCTATTGTTGGCGGAAAAGAAGGAAAAGTTTATCGATCTAGGATCGTCAAGTTTGGTGTTCTTCTGCGTTCAGCAACTTCACGAACTTGTCGTGTATAATACAACGGAAGACCAGTTCGAAGTTATCTGTTATTTTATTTAAGATAATTAAACATAATTCATCGCGACTAAACAGTCGTTGTCTCTGGCATGAGAAAGCAATGTTACAAACAATCAAAGTTCATACCTTACACACCTTACACACTGTGGCGGCACCCCATTTGCGGAATCCCTTTTTAGGAATCCCATTTGTGGAATCCCTTTTTTCTGAAATGAGGATAAGAGTCGTATTAAATTATACCTCATTGAGGGATTTTTCAAGGTCCTCATAACCTCAAAATTCAATGAGGCTATGAGGAATAATAAATGAGGACTCATTGAGGGCTTTTACATAGCCCCCATGGCCTCATACGACAAAAAAGGGATTCCATAGCCACAGATGTTTTGCAAAATTATGGGATTCCATGGGATATGGCCATTGATATAGTCTTTTGTTATACACAAGGGAGATAACTCTGTACGAGTAAGTACAGGTTATGGGAAATCAAGCCATCTAATTGGTTAATTGAGATTTATATAAATGATCTAGATATATGAAACAACAAGAGTACTCGGAATAAGGTAGGAACTACTGGTATCACGTACCACCTTACCAGTAACAGGATGATACAAAGCATTTGGTAGGTTAATACTATGAACGGTTAGGATGGGACCTATAGGGGAATATACCAACCATACTCTGCTGCTGGTCTGTATTACCAGGCAATGAGACCCACCCCAGAATACCGCTCAATAATATGAAGCATCTAGTGGATCAGTAGTACCAAGGGCCAGCAAGAGACATACAATGATATGTACAGCCTATGCTATACTACCGTTCTAAACGTCCAAGTATTACCCCCACCCCCACAAAATCTCTAGGTCTACCATAACGTACTACATATACCAGCCATGTAATAAAACAAAGCAATCGGTTGGTTAATAATACCAAGCATTAACATGGGCCTATAGGTGTATATACCGCCATACTATACCTACCAGGCAGTACCCCTACCCACAATACCCCTATGCCTAGCATTGCATACTACCTATACCAGTCATACGATAACATAACGCATCAGGTGGATTAGTAGTACTAAGGGCCAGCAAGAGACCTATATGGATATGTACAGCCTATATAGTATCCTCAGATAAGTATTCCATAAAAGGTATCCTCCATAGGTATCCTCGAATAATACAATACCAGGCCATGAGTATCCTCAAATACCGAGATGAGGCTAAGAGTCGTAGTAAATTATGCCTCATTGAGGGATTTTTAATTCTCCTCATAACCTCAAAATTCAATGAGGCTATGAGGGATAATAAATGAGGACTCATTGAGGGCAAGGAGACCCACCCCAGAATACCGCTCAATAATATGAAGCATCTAGTGGATCAGTAGTACCAAGGGCCAGCAAGAGACATACAATGATATGTACAGCCTATGCTATACTACCGTTCTAAACTTCCAAGTATTACCCCCACCCCCACAAAATCTCTAGGTCTACCATAACGTACTACATATACCAGCCATGTAATAAAACAAAGCAATCGGTTGGTTAATAATACCAAGCATTAACATGGGCCTATAGGTGTATATACCGCCATACTATACCTACCAGGCAGTACCCCTACCCACAATACCCCTATGCCTAGCATTGCATACTACCTATACCAGTCATACGATAACATAACGCATCAGGTGGATTAGTAGTACTAAGGGCCAGCAAGAGACCTATATGGATATGTACAGCCTATATAGTATCCTCAGATAAGTATTCCATAAAAGGTATCCTCCATAGGTATCCTCGAATAATACAATACCAGGCCATGAGTATCCTCAAATACCGAGATGAGGCTAAGAGTCGTAGTAAATTATGCCTCATTGAGGGATTTTTAATTCTCCTCATAACCTCAAAATTCAATGAGGCTATGAGGGATAATAAATGAGGACTCATTGAGGGCAATGAGACCCACCCCAGAATACCGCTCAATAATATGAAGCATCTAGTGGATCAGTAGTACCAAGGGCCAGCAAGAGACATACAATGATATGTACAGCCTATGCTATACTACCGTTCTAAACTTCCAAGTATTACCCCCACCCCCACAAAATCTCTAGGTCTACCATAACGTACTACATATACCAGCCATGTAATAAAACAAAGCAATCGGTTGGTTAATAATACCAAGCATTAACATGGGCCTATAGGTGTATATACCGCCATACTATACCTACCAGGCAGTACCCCTACCCACAATACCCCTATGCCTAGCATTGCATACTACCTATACCAGTCATACGATAACATAACGCATCAGGTGGATTGGTAGTACTAAGGGCCAGCAAGAGACCTATATGGATATGTACAGCCTATATAGTATCCTCAGATAAGTATTCCATAAAAGGTATCCTCCATAGGTATCCTCGAATAATACAATACCAGGCCATGAGTATCCTCAAATACCGAGATGAGGCTAAGAGTCGTAGTAAATTATGCCTCATTGAGGGATTTTTAATTCTCCTCATAACCTCAAAATTCAATGAGGCTATGAGGGATAATAAATGAGGACTCATTGAGGGCTTTTACATAGCCCTCATGGCCTCATATGACAAAAAAGGGATTCCACAGTCACAGGTGTTTTCCAAAATGGGATACCATATGATATACCTGTTAAATACTGAAATGAGGCTAAGAGTCGTAGAAAATTATACCTCATTGAGGGATTTTTCAAGGTCCTCATAACCTCAAAATTCAATGAGGCTATGAGGAATAATAAATGAGGACTCATTGAGGGCTTTTACATAGCCCTCATGGCCTCATACGACAAAAAAGGATTCCATAGCCACAGGTGTTTTGCAAAATTATGGGATTCCATGGGATATGGCGATTGGATATAGTCTTTTGTTATACACAAGGGAGTTAACCCTGCATACAGATTATGGGAAATCAAGCAATCTGATTGGTTAGTTATAATCTAGATAAATGAAACAACAAGAGTACTTGGAATAGGGTCAGAACTAACAAGAATAGACCAGAAATTGCTAAATATAGTAATAATAGGTAAAGCTGTTCCAGTTGATAAGCTCTTCTACGCTACTGGAGTATACTCTAGAATAAAGGAACATGGCCAGATAAACGATAACTATTGCATATATAGATAGAAGCAGAGAATTCTGGAAGAATTCGAAATAATACAAGTTGTCGGGTTGTTTGTGGTAATTATCCAGGGAAGTCGTTCCAGAAAATACTCCGATTCAGTCGAACATATCCCCCGAACATACCCCTGTCCTATTGTAGGCCTTAGGTAACATAGCAATCCCGTGCTACCATAGAAACCAAGACTCCGGTATACAAAATGGACGACGGAAACACGTATCACCCTAACAACACGCGCTGCGCATGCGCACTCACACCACGTATCACTATGGAGATGACATCACAAGATGGCCGCTCACGCGGGTTACCATGACAACACAACATGGCGCCACTACGTCACGTGACTATGACGTCACATGAGATCCGGCAATGAGATCCGGCCAATGAGGCTCCAAACGTGCATACACTACTACTGGCGGCATCTAGGTTTCTTCTGGTGGAGCAGTCAGTGTTCTTCAGGAGCCAGTAGACAACTTGTCTAAGCAGTCAGAAATTGGTGCTTATATTCACCAGATTTCTGATGCAATACTTGGGGTACCTGACGACCGTCAGCAGTTTCTCCCTAACCTCAGGGAAACTGAGGGAAAGTCCCCTGACGTGTCAGTCGCCATTTTGTAGACTCTTATACTACCATGCAGACTGTCGGTCAGTCTGCATGCAGTCCATGGAATCTTGACTCTAAAATAGTATTCCGCCGGGCGCCAGTTAACCGGCGGAATGTCCTGGTGACTGATGCAAAAAATGCAAGTCAGTGTCCCCAGTTCAATGGGGAGTTTCACCAGGTACAAGTTAGGATTTGTTAGACAGTTCGAACACCAACATCCCAGTAATACTGCCGAATGTTATTGTCCCGTCTGTCAACAAATCCTCAATTGTTACTGCTTTGTGGACTATACTGGCTCTCAAAGGTATGCCTGGTATTGCCAACAGAACATATTGTTTAATGCTGTTCTAAAACTATGAAAATCAGCGTAAAAGTTAAATAAACTTGAGTCTAATGAATTCCCCAACAAAGACCCCAAGAGCTCGAGCTCTTACCCGAGCTGACAAGTGTAGTTAACCCCCTGTGGGCTCACTTCGCAACACTATTTCTCATCACATCTAGTCATGGCTAGATTTGGTGGAAAATTCATATAAATTTAACTCAAGAAACCATTGATCAAACATATAATCCAATATACAAGGGAGAATTTGGATAAAAGTGCCCCAATCATACTTATTTCGCTGGCAACTATTCCTTGTCCTCGGCAGAAATATCCACCAGTAACATGCAAGAAGTTAACTTCGGGCTCTCCATTATAAATTGGTTTCACACGTCTACTCAGTTATCTTCAGTTTTGTCATTAATGATGCACACTGCTCTGAAAAATTTAATTTGGGAAGGGGTGTAAGGCAGGGAGACCCTCTCTCCCCGTATTTATTTATTTTAAGCGTTTAAATATTGAGTGCCGCACTTCAATACAATCCTGATATCAAGTAAACCACTTCGAGTACCCATAAGTCAATATCCTGACGACTCGAGTCTATTTTTGAATAACGATTCTCAGTCTTTAAACTCAGCTCTAGAGGTCACGAACTCCTTTGTAGAGGAGTGAGGCCTTAAAGTCAATTTCGAAAAGACGCATGCAGATTTTCTGGTTTGGGTCTGAAAAGGGGTCGAGTAAAAAGATTGCCACGAAACGTAACATTCAATGGACTAATAATGGTAAATTCACCATATTAGGTATAATGTATGATCTATTTAGTGAAATTATATATTGAGTCAAGAAAGAAACTATAAAAAAACTTCGAGGAGCAATTTATTTAGTACTGTCGACTTTAATCCCAAACAAATTATTGTGAATTCAAATTTCGAGTCTAGCTGTATGAATTTGCATAATTTCATGTTCTTACTGTTGCCAGCGTCACGTCAGGATGTCGCAATTTATACATGGGGTGAAATGAAAAGTTCACACGTACAGTCAATAGCGTGTATGTCCACCGTTTGCCTCTTGGATGGCAAGACATCGACGGCGCATGGAACTGATAAATCTTTGGATGTCACCCTGTGGCATTGCGTTCCACTCCTGCCTTAGAACATTACGTAAATCGCCTAACGTCTGAAGATCATGAAGTCGTACCCGACAGTCCAACTGATCCGACAGATTCTCGATTGGCGACAAATCTGGCGAAAGTGGGGGCCAAGGAAGAAGTTCGATACTCTGCTCCTCAAGAAAATCACGACAGATACGCGCCACGTGACATCGGCCCTTGTCTCGCTGAAATATACTAGTACGAGAAGGAGGAAATACTGTTTTCATGATGCCCAGATGCCCGATGATTAATTTATTTGCAACTAAAGGCGTGCGTGAAATACAGAACAAAATCCAAAGAAGGTAGTTGATTCCTGTCCCCGGTACTCTATTCGGGTTGTGTTTTGTATTTGAATGCGAATTAAGATTAAACGCGAATTAAGAAGATATAGCCGATATTTTTAAAAAAACGTATCGCCTCCGGTGGTCTGTTTACATTCTGACTTGACACTATTATGTATCGAAGCATTTCGTTCATGTCATGACCTCAGTCAAATGCGTAACGCCGTGTTCTTACATGACGTTCTTACACGTAGGCCAGATTCCACGCGCGATGCATCTTTACTATTTCTCAATGTCTGTATTGCATCGGGTAACGTTGAATACACTAAGTAATCGTGGTATAGAAAGTTATTGATTGATTATAGTCATTTGAAACAGTGGCCTACTATACTGCTGTATTTCCAGATTTAACCCTCTGCACACTAATGTCAAAATGTCAGAGTTTTCAGCAGTACATTTCTTCCACAATGCAACTAAACATTCAATAAATTACATCTTGTTTGACAGAGCTCATTGAGCTCTGTCAAACAAGATATAATTTGTTAAATTTTTCATTCTGCGTGGGCAATATAGGGTCAATGTCGAAAATTCTGAAATACTGCCAGAGTGCTAGGAGCTAAAGCATTCAATATCGCTGAAAAAGAATGAAGCCGAAGACCCAACGAGAAACGCGTTCTCGTTTTAAGTGTGCACACATTCCCAGGGTGTGAACTACCTCCTCTCCCAATTCGACGAATCTCTGCTTTCGACATTGAACTTCACTTCGGAATGAATTTTCTGTATTGCAATCTTCTTCTCCCTATTTAATGACGTTATGAGGTATCACGTTCCTGGCCGGAAAATAGGCCGCTATGGTTCAAAGGATTAATTACATAATGAGAGAGACAAAAACAAAGTAGTGTCGATTTTCCATCCGATAAAAGTTCATTTTTTCATAAAAAATATAGAAAAGCACAATTAAGCGCACATTCTGCCCATGGAACACTGGAAAAAATCTGAAAGTTTTTATAACACAGAAGTGCTCAGTAAGTGAAAAATTTGCATGAATCCTCCGCCCCCTTTACCCCCCCCCCCCCCCCCCCCCACACACACACACACACACCCTGCACGTTTTGCTATATCAAGACAAACTTTATTCAAATCTCTTCTTTCCTGAAAATGAATCCGTGTTATTCATATGTTATGGTAATCCAGTTAAATGTAAACTTCAGAAATCTTGGCGTTAGAACCTCATGCTATGCAATATACAGTACGTGGAGAGTGTATTATCACTAAAACAACCACAGAGTGGAGGTTCCACCCGAGCAATAGTTTCAGATTTGTTGCAAACCATAACCATCACAAGCAAAGTTCCAGCCAATGGACCTCCGGGTTAAACCCGGAGGTCCATTGACTGAAACTTTGCTTGTGTTTTTTGTCCATTAATGCAGAATTTGAAAGTGATACTTTAGGTGATAACTCCACTCCACGTGTGATTTAGTTACAATCCATTCTCCACGTACTGTAGATACCACTTTTTAAGTTGGGGGCGTAATAACTAGCGAATGTAGGAAAATTTGAAAATTCAGACAGTTTTGGTATTCAACTATTGGTTCGGTTCAGTTTTTCAGTATCCCATGATATCGGTATCGGTCTATCGGATTCGTTTTTCAGTATATTGCCCATTACTACTTGACGATTCGGTATTTTGACATCAGTCTGCAGAAGGTTTACGCACAATTATGATATACAAAAACATAAAGACTTTTAAATCATGATGACCAGTCAGGGACCGATCAGGACTATTTCATATATACAGTACGTGGAGAGTGTATTATCACTAAAACACCCGCAGAGTGGAGATTCCACCCAACAAATAGTTGCAAATTTGTTGCAAAGCATAACCAGCACAAGCAAAGTTTCAGCCAATGGACCTCCGGGTTTAACCCGGAGGTCCATTGGCTGAAACATTGCTTGTGTTTTTTGTCGATATGTACAAAATTTGAAAGTTATAGCTTGGGTGATAACTCCACTCCGCGGGTGATTTAGTTATAATCCACTCTCCACGTACTGTAGTGTTAAACACCACTCCCCATTTCTGTTTGTTTTTACCTCGATATTTATAACTTTATTTTACCAATTCGTCAAACGTTAGCCATAATTCAGATCTGGGAGGTTTTGAGTTTTCAGATTCGGATTCGGTTTCGGTTTTAGGAAAAAAACTCGGTTAAGGTTTCATTTTTCTGTGTTTAGAATTGATAATAAATAACACTTCTCCTTCACTTGAAAAAATACGCAATAATTTGAACAACACTGCTCACGACAAAATGCCCTGTCTGTAGGTATCATCAGTGGGTCCAGCACAACTCTCCTTTGATCACTCTTAGAGGTTCTAGAGGTCCAGTTCCTCGGTCTATTCAGTCAGAAAAAAACCCCAGAAATTAGTGTAACAAATGCACAGAACGACACACGCGTGTGAATGGGTTAATTGGTATGACACGAGTGGCCGCGCGGAAGGAGAGAACGAGAGGCCGCAGGCCTCGAGTTTTATCTTTCCGTTATGGCACAAGTGCCACATTGATTAACCCATTCACACGCGTGTGTCGAACTGTGTTTATTACACGCCTTAACATCTATAGAAACAATTATTCGAACGACATTCGGCAATTCATTTGACAAATATCAACAAAAAAGAACACATTTTATCGCCAACCAGATTTCCGAGGGGAACTCGCGTTACTATTTCGTCCCTGAGTTCCAGTGTGTTCTATGTGCCAACGGGTATATAGAACACATTGAAACTCAGTGGGCGATTTTCAGCTATCGCTAGGGATTCAAGTTGTAATTGCGTAGCACGATCTTTAGAAAATTCCAGTTTCGCTTCTATTGAAAAACCATCCGTCAAAGATTTCCGTTCCGCACATATGTGCGGAACAGATTTTCATTTTCCGCACGATTTAGTGTTGCTGTGTAGATGGGGATTTCATAGAACAGGCGTGTAATAAATAGATAACGTCCAAGTAATATATGTTGTGTTCTTATTGTGTCATTTTCTCCCTCATTGGCCGCTCAGATGGATGGTACTGACCGGTCCGATGGATAGTATTGACCGGTCTGATGGACGAGTCAACAAGAGGGGAAATGTGACAATGAGAACGCGACGTATTCGCCCCTTTCCGGGTAGACTATGCGACATGAGCCCATAGCGGCAACTAGTCCAGTTTCCTTCCAGTACAGGCTAAAAACTAAAGTGTTAAAAACTACACTTGAAGTGCTGTATTTAACACTTACTAAGTGCTGAACTAGCACTTTGTTCAATTGTTCAAGTGTGGATATCCCAGAACTTGACAGGTGTTACAATAATACCACTTTACAAGTAGTGTAATGTCGCGACACTTAAAAGGAAACAACGCAGATGACGCGGATCAGGCTCGAACTCTCGAGCCTGATCCGCGTCATCTACGTTGTGTCCTTTTAATTATGTACCCACCAAGCGCAAATCAAATTATGGACGATTCTGGAAGAACCACCAATGCTAGACACATGGGAAGTGCCATCCATTCAAGTTTCAGATGTCTGACGATTGTAATGTCTAAGTGCTTAAAGCATTGCACTTTGAGTGTTAAAATCAAACCCTAAGAGTTAGAATGGGTTTAAAACCTTGAAAGTGTCAGTTTTAACACTTTAGTTTTTAATGTGTAAGATAGTTTGAACAGTTTATGCTCTCAAACACAGTAAAACCGTTGGGGCGGTTTCTGCTGGGCCCTGCAGATCAGTTTTCAAGTTTGCCGCGAAAACCGCAAAGGAACCGGAAAACAAACAATACAAAACCCCACCCAGATCTATTCTCTCCATCTAATATTATCCCTGGTGGTGTCTTCCATATCAGTTCAATGACAGCAACTGGAAGGTTCCATATTCATTATTTAGGTTGCACGTTGAAAATATTAATTGGTTTACCACACACATGCACTTTATGCTCTCAAACACAGTAAAACATTTAGGGCGGAAAAATCACCATTCAATTTTCATTATATTTTTCTTTTTTGTCTCAAAGAGACGAAAAATGAAAATATTTAGTTATTTAAAAATTTTGTCTGCAGTTGTCGTCTGCTTTTCGTGTTTGGTTAAGGGATAACAGCATGGCGGCATTGATCATTGATCAAAGACGCTGCGCTGTTAGCTTCTTTCGATGATGTCGTATTTTTATTTTAATACACACTGTGTCATGCTCTTGATGACAACGAACCAATCAGCCTGACTGTACTGTAAGACAAACTCTTTTCTATGAATTCTTAAGCGTACTACTCCTTTTGGTTGTGACTATTTGACATCGGCACTCACAATCGGCCGATTGTGCGTTCATCTAATCGGCAAGCAGATGGCAGTCGCAAATTCTTATCGGATAAACCTTTACCCAACGTAACGTCCAAAACCGGCCCGCTCTATTCTCAAAAATCGCAAATTAATTTTCATTATTTTTTCATTTTTTGTCTCAAAAACATAGGTTATGACCCCCGTCGTGCTCGTTCCAATGAGGGGTCATAACCTATGCTTTTGAGACAAAAAATGAAAAAAAAATAGTTATTCAAGAATTTGTTTTGCAAGTGTGGTCTGCTTTTCATGTTAGGTAAAGGGTTAATGACTACCTTCGATGAAGGCGTGCCTTGATGATGTAGTATAATTAATCAGTCGGGACTTGAGCCCCATCACAGTCCGGACAAATCATGTTTACTTTCCCCAATCGGTCGCCTGCGCGACGCCCCTAATGTTTTGAAAGTGCAAACGGACTTACGGGACAAGTATACAGTGTGCTGTTATTTTCTTCGCGTTAATTAGAAGTAATTACTCTCTGAATTTCAGGTTGTTGTCTTGAACATGTAGAAAAATGAAACAAATCTCGTCTAATTTTGTCTGGTTGCAGCTAGTAGTGGTGTTTATATCACATTCTCACCAGCAGCAAAGTGAACCATGCAGTAGAAACTCAAATTATCCATGTTCTTGGAAAGACGATGAAGCCTCGCCTAAACACGGTGCGATACAGACAGATTATCCAGTTGGCACGAGCACGATGTCCTTTTACTGGGAACTTAAACAAAATCCGCCGGAATCGAAAGACAGCAGGCATCACGTGCACAGGAACCTGGGTTGGCTCAGACCAACAGTGCCAGGTTTTTGACACCAAATGAAACGACTACAGCTGAACCTCCTTCACTTGAAATAAATAGCACAATTTCAGCAAAGGAGCAAAGAAATTGGGAGTTTATCAGTAATATAAGCAAGCAGACAATAGAAGAGAGAGAAAACAGGTTCACCTCAAGCTCTACTAAACTTTGCTTTTCGTATCGTCCGTATCCGCCGATATGCCAAGAACAGATATTTCGCCAACATATCTTGAGGGTGGAAGTCTGAACATAAATAAGAGTGGTAACGGGGTTGAGAATTTTGAGCAGATCTGCTCTAGTTCTGATAACAGAAACTCTCCGTTAAATTCATATGCGACTTTTTTGAATAAGTTGAAGAGTACAAATTGGGCATTGATGAAAAGGATTATGCAATCAATCAGTTGGATACGTGTACGGAAAACCACAAAAAGAAACTTGCTTGACACAGAGTTACTGTTCTTGTGACGAAGAATGTTCTATAAAAAACAACTGTTGTTACGATGCACAACCTCATTCTATGGAGCCATCTAGACGTATCGAACTGGAAATTAAGTCGTGTGAGAACACCGTCCCCGGCTTAGGGTGGTTTATGGTGTCATCATGTCCAAGTACGGTTACTAACATTACATTAAAACAACAATGTGAGCTTCCAAACTGGTCCGATGTGGTAAGTTTGATCCCTGAGTGTGATAAAATTTAGAAATTCCATACAAGAACTTGTATTGTGCTGAGTGTCAAGGGGTGAAGGCACAGTTGCCATTTTGGAATGTGTACATCGAAAGATGTAGCCGGCATTTTCATGACAGCTTGAGCCTTGAAGATGATTTGATGGTTAAAATTCAAAGACTTGTTCAGAAACATCCGTGTGCACTTAGGACTTGACCAATGGAAAGCGCTAAAACTATACCATGTTTTGAAAAGTATAGTGACGATTATCAATGCTTTGGCCATCAATCCCGCGAATTTCTGATCTACAAAGTTTATTTCAACAAGCGAGATCTTGATCAAAATCAGGGGTTTATGAGTGTTGAAGCTGAAAATATGTTCCAAGAGTTACTTTCCATTTCAGAGCATCCGTAAATGAACAATGCCATTCAAAATTACATTGAACATGTATGTGGAAAATATTCCAACCTAGTTGTCATTGGAGACAGATATTTCAGAAATTCGATATGCACCTGGTGTATTTACAAGCCAAGAAAATGTTTGATTTCTTTGGAGTAAAACCCTTTGTCTCATTTAGTGCACTCATAAATTTCACAGCGGCTTTCCAGAAAACGCAAAAAGAACTGCCTGCAACGAAAACGAAATATTTGATTGTTTAAATGTAAGTATACACTGAGAAATAATGGTATTAGTAGGACGTCTATTAGTGATCTATAAAGATCAGTACCATTATCTGAATGTACTAAATATGTATCCGAGTCGAGCTCCGAGTTCTAAGGGCAGATCACGACGAGTCCAAGACCTCAGGCGAGGTATTTAAATGAGACATCCAGGTATTAAATCTCCATATACCATACATGTTGGCGGAGATAACGTTTTTGTCCCGTTTGAAACACAATAGAAACATAGTGGAAATAAATTTGTGGACACATTTCTCAACACCACAATTATTTAGATCAAATTCGTGAAAATAATTTTGTTTTTAGAATCGCAGAAGACAACAACTAGAGTTACATCCATTGGGTCGTTAAGGAAACGAGTAAACAGTATTTTGTTGACATATCGTCCACCGAATTCCAATGTGTTCTATTGGTACTCAAGGCACTAATTATTTGCTCTTATTTTTTATGATTGTATTGTCGGAAATCTGATGATATTTGTGACTATTTTCGGGTTTTTTTTGGTTCGAGTTTTATAATGAGACGAGCGGAAGCGAAAAGCTTTCATTGAAACCATATACACCCGATGTTTCGCGTGCGCTTATACCCTGGGTGTTGCACGCTCTCATATACCTTGGATGTTGGGCGCACCCTTTGCCATGGCTGTTTGTCCAGGGCATTCTGACCAATCAAAAGAATGTATCGGGATATAGGGACAAAAAAGAACGGCCTGTAAAGAAAATGAAATATTTGATAAACGTAAGTATATACTGAGAAATAATGGTATTAGTATGACGTCTATTAGTGATCTAATATGGTAAACGTGGTGTCACGTAATTCGCCATTGGTCTCGGACTTCAATCGTGTCGCAATACAATTAATGTTAATTGTTTATACTAAAATAGGTCATTAATCACTGTATAATGAATGTATCTTGCTGACTATTTCTCCTACAAACTGAATTAGGAACTGTAATAAATACTAACAGACAGAAGTCTTGCTTATTGAGTGTGAAGTGGTTATCGTATGCCGTAATTTGAACAGACTGTGCGTGGTATCTAAAGAGCTTGCACGACGTGGCATGCTAAATCCAATGATATTCTCACAAGTTTGTCGTAAGTTAACCCTTTACCTAACATGAAAAACAGCCACTTGCAAAAAAAAAATTATCGAACAACTACTTTTTTTCAATTTTTTTGTCTCAAAAACATAGGTTATGACCCCTCTTTGGAACGAGCTCGATGAGCTCGTTCCAAAGAGGTGTCATAACCTATGTTTTTGAGACCCAAAATAATGAAAATTAGTTGCTGATGTTTGAGAATAGCTCTGGCCGGCTTTGTCCGTTACGTTGGGTAAAGGGTTAAATATTTGGAGGTTATTAATTGGTTAGTTTCATATCGGCCGAGATATCAGCCCGAGGTAACTTATACCGGACGAGGTATCAGCCCGAGGTAACTTTATATCATTCTGGGACAGGATGAACTTATTGAAACTCGGTTATCTTAATTATTTGGTAAATCTCCCCGACAGCCGATGGTGTAAAGTAATGTTCCTGAGAATTTTCAACTCAAATATCAAGACGGGGTGGATGGTCGATGTGAGGGAGTTAGCAGAAAACTACTCATTGGAGATCTCGGACCTAGACGTTGGGGCAAACCAGGTTAAAAAAATCGTCAGAGAAAGGGTCATGGAGGATTGTAACCGTAATTGGCGAGAGGGGGTCAAATCAAAGAGGTCTTTGGGTGGCCTGCGTAATAAAGAGAAGCCTGGTTTTGAAGGGTACCTTGACGGCACCTTTGGGGGGGGGGTCACTGTTGTTCAAGCTGAGGTCGCGGTCCCTGGAGCTTAGGGGAAAATTGGGAAAAACAGTGAAAAGGTAGTGCCAGATGTGTAATTTGGGCGTGGTGGAGACCCTGGAACACTTTCTTCTAGAATGCCCAAAATACCAGTCTAACAGAATAAGATTCACTGGGGGTATAATGGGGAAATGGGATGGGAGAATGAAGGACATGTGGTTAGTGGGAGACTCAAAGGAAAGGGTTAATATGCTAATCGGAGAGATTAGGAAGAATGGAGCAATGGACGTCATCATGCAGTTCGTCGCCGAGTGTTGGGAGGAGAGAATAAGAGTGGGAACAGGGAGGCAGTTGGGAGTACAGGGGTAACCATGGCCTTCTCATCCGAGAACCGCGACAATTCAGCGGCCGTCCAAAGTGTTATTATCTGAGACCGAAAATCTGATATCTTTTCAGGCATTAGTGTGTATAACCAAGCGTATCTCAGATGTCTGTAGAGTCAAGTCATTGAAAGTAACATATTCCCAGAGGCGGAGTTTACAACTGGGAATGAAACCATTATTTGTTGGTCCTTTAACCCTTTATCTGACATAGCGGTAAAAAACGGCCAGAAAATTAACTAGAATGAGCCTCCCACAGCCTAAAATATCTCGGAAGTTTCTCAATAAAACCATGCAAATATGGATATCCAACGAGTTGGTTCTAACGGCATCCATCTTTGTAGTGTTTTATTGAAAAATTGTGAAATTTGTTTTCGAAAATGTTAAATTTAATTTGTTTTATAAATACTGTGTTAGAGAAAGGGTTAACAAAAAATAATGTTAGAAACGTGAGGATCCGTCATGTTGAATCGTAACTTTCAAATATCAATATTCTAAAGATCTGACCGATTAGCTGATTAATTACGTGAAAGAATACCAGCCAATCTGAAGAAAGATTTGCATAATTCATTTCAAACTCTCCTCTAAAAATAATTATCTCAAGGGCGACATTTTGTACTTGAGAGAGAGAGAGAGAGAGAGAGAGAGAGAGAGAGAGAGAGAGAGAGAGGGGGGGGGGGCGAGAGAGAGAGAGAGATAGATAGAGAGAGAGGCTCGCGGTTAACACCTCTTCACCACTCGTGGTGAACATTTGGTACACCAACCTACTACGGGTATATTCTATATGTCTTAGACAGAACATGTTGATAACATGTTTAAAAAGTCTTGTTCGAGATTGTTTCAAATGAGAAAACTGAAATATATTTTTAAAATGAAATTACTTGAAAAACTATATCATGCAATCATTTCCGATCTCGGAATAGGGAAGTTCTGTGTGGAAAGGTGCTTACCGTGTGGAAGATGTTCACCGTGACGCTGAATGAATAGTTAGTCGACTAACAATATCTGTCTGACGTGATCGACTTATTTTGGAAGTTGATTGGAGAAGCTCGGAAAACAGGCGTTACGCCCAGAAATTATGTAACTTCTACAAAATTGTCAATGGCGCTTTCATACTCTATTGCAGCTCCGTTTTTCTGATCCACCACAATACGATTTACGTAACTTATCGAATTTTGTTCTCTATTTAAGAAATAACTGTTGTTTTCTTTCGGTTTATGCGATATAAACCGAAAATTTTCAGCACAAGCTTAATCATAACTCGCGTAGCTGAAAATTTTCGGTTTATATCGCATAAACCGAAGGAAAACAACAGTTATTTCTTATAATTTAATCCGGCTGTAATATTAAAATATAAAAACTATGTGAACGTGAACGAAAAACTTTTAACTTTCGCAACAGACAACAGTCAAACTCAGGAAAGTGTGCCACAAACAGGTCACGTCAATCATTGTCAAATTGTTTGTTGTTTTGATTTTCGATCGCAGACGACAGATATTTAGCAAGTCACGTAACAATATCAGTAAAAACAATTTTTTTTACGTTCCCCCAAAATCATGTCTGGGTGTATGATCTTTTATTCGTTTCCCACTTCGGTATATTTTATTAAATTCAATTGTTCCCGAGAAATTATCATTATATTCTCGCTGACTAGAGGCGGTAAAAAATCGATCATTGATCTTTGTTTACAAGCTTGTTATCCATCTATCAGTCTGCCGTCACGCCCTCACGGTGACAATTGGATTGAGTGGGCGGGGCTTCCAGAGTTTTCAAAGTTGGATCGGATGTGCGAACGTGTTTAGACATTCCAAATCATGACGTGAATTGGTTTATTCGATTTTGACGACTTTCACGCTGTACGCTTTCAACCAATCAAACGCAGAGGCGGGGCAAATTATTAAATTATTCTTGTAGAACTAAGCTCTTCCTGTCCTGAAATTTGGAACACACTCACTGAGACTGCACGGAAATGCTCGTCGCTCCTGGAGTTCAAAAAGGTCATAAGTCCACTTTCTCATAAGCCTCGATCATATGTTTCACTCGGCATAAGAAAGTACCACACCATTCAAGCTAATCTACCAACTGGTTGTAATGACCTTAATTGTGGCAACTTTCGCAATTATGTGTTTGATAGTCAGCTGTATTTATCTAACGATGATGTTGAGGATGCAGAACATTTCTTCTTCATGTGTTCCTTCAATTTAGGGATCTGCGAATCACAAATTTCTTTTCGAATCGAATCTCGAATCGAATCGTGTCTCTGATATCGACATCGAATCGAATCCCGAATGGAATCTTAAAAGACAAGTTATTTCATATTGCATCAAACGGAAGTTACGGAACACTGTGATGACCCTTACGCGACGGAGTGAACACCTTAAACGCCAATAACTAAATATTCTCTGTAGCACCGTCGCTGAAACAGCTAGGCCCATTGTCCATAGTTTTAGTTTTTGAAGGCCTAACTTGTTACTATTCACGTTCTTAAGAACGTGAATAGTAACAAGTTAAGCCTTCAAAAACCAAAACTATGGATAATGTTCTGGGCCAAATTCACACCTTACCTAACAAATTAAACATTGTCAATTACTCAAATAAAAAGGAATTGAGCCTACATGAATGAATTTTCTAATGACGGTTTTATCCTATTTTTGTTGGAAATGTAACAAATTGAAGTCAGTACGGGAGATTCGAAAAAATCGAACCCCGAGACTGATTCGGGATCGATCTCGAAGCATACGTATGGTATCGATATCGAATCGAATCTCGAATATTCGCAGGACCCTACTTCAATTTCGATATTCGCAATACTTTCGTAAATGACCTGTCAAAATTAACGTCCAAATGGAATACAGTGGATTTAACGTTGTATGGTAGCCCGATATTATCCGACAGCAGTAATATATCTATTTTTGTAATTGTTCAGAAATTTATTCGTGACTCTCATAGATTCTATATATCGTGTCTCGCATCTAAATGCGTCCTTGAACTAAATTGTGTGGTCTCAGATCTACTGACGACTCAACTCGGCAATGACGATAGTCTGCCAGGTGGACATTTAGGACATCAGGCACTTGAATAACCCACGTGTTTATCTACAGACTCGGACTGTGGTGAGAGAGTCCACATGGCGGAACCCTGCCCAACTTTGGAATTACCTCAATTTTGACGACGGGCTGCAGTGCCGTTTCAGGAACTGGGATTTTGGAAACTGGTGTGCATGTAAATATTATCTGTAATTAATTTCGCCCACATTAAGATTGGAATCCTATGGATAGGGCAGTTAATATTTTTTAACTTAGGTGTCGATTAATCGTCGCACATAATCGATAATAATCGATTAATCGTACATAGACGACCCCCTCCCTCCATGTGAGTCGCTAGAAATGAAGTTCAAGCCAGATGACCTACCTGAAGTAAACAAAGAAGACGAGCCTCTTTTAGGTACATTCAAAGCTTCGATGTTTTGAACTTTTGAACCGTCAATGTAATAATCAAGAACGGTCATCAGTTGCGAACTTCGCAACTGTCGACCGGTCTTGATTATTACATTGACGGTTCAAAAGTTCAGAACATCAAAGCTTTGAATGTAACTAAAAGACAAATGCTTCCAACGGCTTCTTGAGGGTTAACGTCGACGTTCTTGACCTTTTGCCTTTAGAAACAATAGTTTTTTCATCAATTTTTAAAACATTCTTTAACGTCTAAAACGGAGTAAAATTTACCGATTCATCGACAACGAAATATGCTAATCGATTTCGGCGTGACCAATCGACAATCGATTAATCGTGACAGCCCAACCTATGGAATGTGGTGGCTTGGGGTCATCATCATTGAATCTACTGCTGTATTTTATAATTTCTGCTCGGTTCTCATTATTTTATTATTAATCATGGTTAAAATTGGTTAAATTGTTTGAGTGATATTATTCGTTCTGCCATATTGTAAATTGTACGCTTTTGATCAATTTACGGTAGCGAAGGATTTCGTAATGGTAAGCACTTGCACTCCAATCCCGATTTGAACTGTTGATGTGCAGATAAAAATATGTTTTACCTTTAGTTTAAACAATATTTATTGAAAAAGATAAGTTACCTGTATACATGCAAACAAGATTTTGCATGTATACAGGTAACATAGATTTCAGTGAATACAATTAACACCTAACATATCAAACTAACGGGGTGTAGTTGGGGATTCGAAAGAAAGCTGAATACTTATGTGAACCGTCTCCCAAGTCTGTAAGATTACATAGTTTCAGTTAGACAGATAGAACGGGTGGGTTTGTTGGATATTGTTTAAACACGGAAAAAATGAAGAAAGTAGAACGAGAGGACGAGTGAAGGAGAAGGATTACATTTGTTTAACACATTTGAATCCGAGAGACCGCTTTTTGCACCAGGAACAGGATAAGTCATAATTCTGTTAAGTGGGGTGGGTGCTGAGTAAGTATTAAGGTAGACTAATCAATATTTTCAACGTGCAGCCACAAGGCTGCACGTTGAAAATATTAATTAGTCTACCCCAAAATAATGAATATGGACTCTCCCAGTTGCTGTCATTGAACTGACACGGAAGATACCACCAGTGTTCAAAGGGTTACACTAATGATAGTTGCATGAATACACCGAGATTGTTTAGTAGAGAGCTTCCACTTATACTCCAACATTTATGTTATCAATACACGTGGTGTGGTAAGGCATATTAACTTTCTGCCCTAGGGTTGAGAAAATTATACTTTCGGAATACAACACAAGCTCTGTGTAATGACGAGGCAATGAGATGAAGTCTAGATATTTATCTCCGGAGAGACAACAAAATTTCTTTGAAAATTTTTTTTTTTCTTTTTCAGAATTATTGTCGTCGACTATCATGTCCGGATAAACAGATACCAATCCATGGAATCTGCCTTCCTCCGTATATCAGTATGGAATATTCAACATTCTGCGTAGAATTTGTGTTCTCTTGCTCCAGAAGTATTACAACTCTTGATGATTTGTCAATTGAACGAAAAGTGAAAACCATCTACTCTTGAAACATTAAAATATTGCCTGTATCGATCACTGAGATGAATGGAACCGTCACGTTTAGGGCTGTCACGATTAATCGATTAATCGACTGTTGATCGGTCACGGCGAAATCGATTAGTATTTTTCGTTGTCGAATAATCGGTAAATTGTATCCCGTTTTAGAAGTTTAATAATTAAAAGAAAATTTGATGAAAAAACTATTGTTTCTAAAGGTAAAGAGTTAAGAACATCGATGTTAAACCCCAAGAGGCTGTTGGAAGCAATAGTCTTCCAGGTACGTTCATCAAAGCTTTGTTGTTCTGAACTTTTGAACCGTCAGTGTAATAATCAAGACCGGTCGGCAGTTGCGAAGTTCGCAACTGCCGACCGGTCTTGATTATTACACTGACAGTTCAAAAGTTCAGAACATCAAAGTTTTGAATGCATCTAAAAAGGATCGTCTTCGTTGTTTCCTTGGGGTAGGTCAACTGACTTGAACTTCATTTTTATCGACTTCAAAGAGAGGGATAGGAGAGGGGGGGGGGGGGGGCATTTAGGTACAATTAATCATCGATTATTTGCGACGATTAATCGATTCCTAAATTAAAAAATCGTGACAGCCCTAGTCACGTTACCGAACGTGATCATGGATGCTTGTAAAAGAAATACTCGTATGATCGTAATAATCGATATAATATCCTACAAACACGTCATGCGAATCAGAGAAGCCGTAAAGTGTCCATTCGCTGAATATCCCCCATCACAGGGTACGTTTGTTCGGGTTGAGAACTACGGAATTGGAACATGATCACACCAGACTCTGACCAAAATAGCCCCATGTCCATATTTAACATTCAACAACGTCGAAATGCAGTCAATACGTCAGAACATGAGTCAGGGGCCATTCCACCCAGATCAACTTAAAATATTGCAAACTGACGATACAGGAACCAGGATCTGTTGGGACAATTACAAACGTGTAGCCTGTAACCATTATAGAGGAACAGGAATACGTTACGGGAAACCACTTTTTATTTTAGATCGGGTTTTGTTGTGTGCGCTGTTTTGTCACCTCGGATTTGACGAATGAACAAAGGGAGATCAATCTGACCATTCCTCGTGTAAAGATTTTCACAATATATGTCAATGCTGGGGTGTGCTATCACACCAGAGCACCTTATTCAAATGTTGTCTCCAATCGAATCGAGTCTCGAATCCAATCTGACCGCTAGTATTCGCACTGGCCCGAAAATGTCTGGTGCCAAACTTTCAGCTATTCTGTGCATTCTAGTGCCAAATAAAATGATTTGGTTCCAAAACGCTAATGGGGGAGGAAGAGGATTTTTTGTCACTGTCTGATCGAAATAAATTGATCGAGTTTTGAAAAAGGAACTGACAATTATTTAAAGTCTGAGCGGACAATTGGTCACGGAAAAAATGGACAGAACTCGAAATTTCCGACGAAAACCCCGTTAGGCGAAATGGGCGGTCACATAAGGCCAAGTAAAAACCATACTAGTTTCCGATTTTCGACCGACCTGGAAAAAGGATTGTCGATCTGGAACAATCGAGCCGGGCGCCGACCTGAGAACTCTCGTTATCGCGATGCCGCAGCGATGTTTTTTTTAGAACACTGGAGCACGCAATGTTTTTTGAGAAGAGAAAAGAAAACCGATCTATTGTGGAGTGGATTAAACTTAAGGACAACTGAAACTAGGAAACACGTGGGTTATGTTTGGGATGAAGTGTCGTCGGAGTTTTGTGGCACTGGATGTGATTGGTTGAAAATCAGAGAACAATTTTGGGGCGGGATTATAGATGATTGACGAGCCGTGTGTGTGTGTGTGTGTGTGTGTCTGTGTGTGTGTGTGTGTGTGTGTGTGTGTGTGTGTGTGTGTGTGTGTGTGTGTGTGTGTGTGTGTGTGTGTGTGATTTGACATATTGGTACCTTTTTAGTCGAGGCCAAGGAATATGGTTATCATTAATGGAAATAGCCCTTTACAATACGTAACGGTAAAAACAGGCCAGCGCCATTCACAAAAACCGACAATTAATTTTTATTATTTTTTCATTTTCTGTCTCAAAAACATAGGTTATGACCCCTCTTTGGAACGAGCTCGTTCCAACGAGGGGTCATAACCTATGTTTTTGAGACAAAAAATTAAAACAAAATAGTTATTCAAGAATTTTGTTTGCACGTGTCGTCTGCTGTTCATGTTAGGTAAAGGTTAACTGACCGAGGTCGAGAAAGGAGTAACTGATTACTAAACATATGCGACTTGGTCATTTGAATTAAAAATATATACTTGTATTGAACGAAATATTTATAGCATAACCAAGCCAATTTGGTGGGGAATATGAATCTAAAGCGTTCCGAAAGCTTTGTCAATTTCGCAGTACAATTCTTCAGCTGAAACCCTAAATTTGGCAGCAATTTGAGCGAACTGTGTTTGAAACACCCATTGACATTTATTTATTTATTAGGGTTTAACGACACTTTAACAGCCAAGATCGTGTCGGTGACAGTTGTACGGGTGGGGGAAGGCAGCATACCCGGAGAGAACGACCGAGCAACGACGAGTAGCTGCTAGCTCCCCAACATCGTTACTCCGCATTGCAGCACAGGCAGGGTGTTAGATTTTGGTTGAAGACATGCGCACCATCGACGTGCAGTACACGGCGTCATCGTGCCCCCATGTGGACAATCGGGGTTAAGTGTCTTGCCCAAGGACGCAACTCGGGAGTCCGAATCGATCACTCAGACGGTCACTCACCCAAGGACTAACCGGGCTCGACGTTGCTTAACTTCGGTGATCTGACGAGAACCGGTTACCGCAACGTCACCGCGCCCTCCCAAATACCCATTGAATGGAGTCATATTAAGGAAAGAACAAAAACGAACATTAGTGAACACAAACGAGCACACCGAGTCCTCAATACAAGCAGAGGCATCTATGGGAATCGAGAACTTGCCAACATGAACGAAACAGATATTACAAATGAGCAAAAGACTGCGTCACACAAGTCAAACGAAATAAAATTAGAAAAAAAAACGGCGGCGAGATTAACACTAATATAGGCATCATCAATTTCAACAGCCATCAAAGTCAATAAAATTAGGCAATGTGAACGTCAGAATGGATTTGTACATTCCCAATCCACTCCCATGTTTCAAGTGTCAAAAATTCGGACACAATCAAAATGCATGCAGAGGCCATCAGATATGTCACAAATGCTGCCTAACACATGATGAGCCATGCAGCAGGGATGTATTTAAGTGTGTGAATTGTCAGAGCAACCACACGCCATCTTCAAAGGGCTGACCTATATGGAGAAACGAAAAACCTGTACAGAAAGTCAAGCATGTGAAACAGGTCAATTTCAAAGAGGCCAGAGACACTGTAAGATCTATGCCTAGACTAAATTCAAAATCACCGTCATATGTCACTGCAGTGAAACAATCACCGTCTACTAAACTGAGTGAACGTTAGACACCATATACGTGGTTCAAAGGGACTATTCCAATATATAATATAAGCCCGTTACATTAGAACTCACCGATGAAATGGAAACTGAGCCCAAATCAACATAAACACTCACCGCTCAAGCCCCAACAGCGAATTTAACAAAAAACAAAAGAAAAACCAGATCAAATAAAAGACACACCTAAATCAGATCAAACCACAGAACATACATAGAAAGACACACGCGTGTGAACGGATTAATCCATGTGGCATGAGTGTGTCAGCGCGGAAAGATGAAACCAGAGGCCGCAGGCCTTGGATTTTACCCTTCCGCAATGGGACGTGTGCCATATCGATTAACCCATTCACACGCGTATGTCGTTCTATGTTTATTACACGCCTTCACGTCAACGAAAACAATTATTAGAAGGGCACTCATCAATTTATTTGACAACTATCAACAAAAGTAACGCAATTTATCGCCAACCAAATTTGCGTGGTGAACCCGTGTTACTGTTCCGTCCCCTAAGCTGGCACATAGAACACTTTGGAAATCAGGAGACGATTTTTAGCTATCGCTAGCGATTCAAATTGTACTTGCGGTACACGATTCGTAGAAAATGCCAGTGAAATTTCGCTTCTTTATAAAAATAGTCTACCAACGATTTCTTTTCCACACATTTGCGCGGAATGGATTTTCATTTTCCGCATGATTTGATGTTGCTGTAGATGGTGATTACATAGAAAATGCGTAATAAAAAACAATAATTCAACAGAGGATTCAGAATAAAAAACAAGCCAAAACAAAAAAAAAAAAAACGAAACTGACACAGAAACACTACTTGCAGTAAAAAAGAATAAATTAGAGTCAGACTGAGAATATGAGAATAAGATGGGGAAACAAAGACAACTTACAGACCGAAAACCCAAAGTTCTTCAAGACCCTGTTACCCGCAACAGGTTTAAAACATTTGAAGATATATCAGACGATGAGTGCATCGACGAAACGTTAGGACATCTACATCCGAACTCATCTCAACATAGGTCCCTGAGAAATAAATCACGCAAGAAAGCTACCAGGGGCTATTTCGACTGGGCTGAATATTGTGCAATAAAATGTCTCGTAGCATATAATAAAAAGGAAATTCTACTCTGTTTTAGTCAGTATTTGGAATTATCATATGACTCGTCCGTTTTGTTCACTCTAAAACATTTGATATTTTGCTTTCATATCAATCAGTGATAAATGTAGCCTTCTATCAATTTCATTGGTCAATTTCAAAAGTAGACAATTTGATTGTCTGAACAAAATAAAACTGGGACACATTTTCATAATTTGCATGATTAGAGTTGGGAGCTTTCATTGGTCAATTTCAAAACTGGACAATTTGATTGGCTAAACAAAATACAACTGTGTGACATTTGTATAATTTCAGTAGGGAGAATTTACGTTATTTGTCCTATTTAGGGTGGGTTATATTGTATTAATCATTTACCTACAAGAAAAACGCCATTCATTTTTTTTTATATTTTCACTTTTTACTTCCAAAACATAGGTTATGACCCCTCATTGGAACGAGCTCGACGAGCTCGTTCCAATGAGGGGTCAAAACCTTTGTTTTGGAAGCAAAAAGTGAAAATGTTTAGTTATACGAGGATATGTTTCCAAGTGCCGTCTGCAACCAAAGTTAGGTGATGGGTTAAAAAGTCATACTAAGTGGCTAATTTGTGTACGTGTGTGTCATATGTTAAATAGAAGTCTCCAACCAAATATGGATAATACAACCTAAAACAATATACTACAATATTTTATATGCTAGCCTGTGAATTGTCGCAAATTATCTGACATCCATCGACAGATAGATATCGAGAAATATCCCTCAGTAGCTTCCTAAATGACGTCACATTTCGACGCATGACGCCGTCTTTAAGGAACAATCAGCTGAACTTTCTTATTGTTTTGAAACGTACACGTTTGATGTCGAATTGTGCTGAATATTGTGTAATAAAATGTGTCGTAGCATATAATAAAAAGAAAATCTACTCTATTTTAGTCAGTACACGCTAAAAACTAAACTAGAGTGTTAAAGACTACACTTGAATTGCTGTATTTAACACTTACTAAGTGCTGAACTAGCACTTTGTTCAAGTGTAGATACCCCAGAACTTGACAGGTGTTACAATAATACCACTTGACAAGTGTAATGTCGCGACACTTAAAAGGAAACAACGCAGATGACGCGGATCAGGCTCGAACTCTCGAGCCTGATCCGCGTCATCTGCGTTGTGTCCTTTTAATTATGTACCCACCAAGCGCAAATCAAATTATGGACGATTCTGGAAGAACCACCAGTGCTAGATACATGGGAAGTGCCATCCATTCAAGTTTCAGATGTCTGACGATTGTAATGTCAAAGTGCTTAAAGCATTGCACTTTGAGTGTTAAAATCAAACCCTAAGAGTTAGAATGGGTTTAACACCTTGAAAGTGTCAGTTTTAACACTTTAGTTTTTAGTGTGTATCTGAAATTATCTGATGAGTGTGGACCTGAAAGTTTTGTTTTTAACGAGCGCTTCCGCGAGTGAAAAATAATAGTTTCAGATCCACATGATGAATCTTTTCAGTAGTTTCCTAAATGACGCTACGCTTCGGCACCAGACGTCGCCTTGAACCTCGCCTTGAATGAATGATAAGCTGATCTTTGTTATTGTTTTGAAACGTACATGTTTGCAGTGAAATTGGGTTGAATGCTGCACAGTAAAATGTCACGTAGCATATAATAAAAAGACAATCTACACCATGTTAGTGAATATTGGGAATTATCTCATTCGTGTGGACCTGAAAGCAAGCGCTCGTGAAAAATAAAAATTCAGGTCCACACTCATGAGATAATTCTCTATATTCACTAAAATAGCGTAGATATCCTCTATATAATTGTCAAGTTTTTAGAGCGAATTTTCATGAGCTGGTCTTCTGAGCCAAAAATAAATGCATGCTGCCTATTCGTCCCCTTAGTTCCAATGTGTTCTATGTGCCAGTAGGCAGCCAGTGGGCTCATAGAACACATTTGAACTCAGGGGACGTATTGTCTGAAAAAAAACAAAACACTCTTAAAGAAACCTGATCCAGCTTTTAAGCATTATACGTCGTATGATGCTTGGGCTGACGAAACTGAACTTCATGCTCGTGGAATGACTGTCTTACTCAGAAACGACATTATTCACAGTCTTGTTTTTCTGTAATCAAATTTACAAACTATGGCGGAGCGCCTAACTTTACACAAGACAGTGACATGTTCTGTTTTCATTTCTCCAAATAAGACCCATCAGATGTATGACCTTGTGCAACTGGCTCACCAACAACTTCCAACTCCATATATTTTGTTGAGAGCTTTTAATGCACATAGCCCTCCTGGGGTGACTTCTGCAGCAATGTACTATTCCTCTTAGCCTCATTTTGGTATTTAACAGCCATATCCCATCGAATCTCATTTTTTGGAAAACACCTGTGGCTATGGAATCCCTTTTTTGTCCTATGGGTCCATGAGGGCTATGAGAAAGCCCTCAATGAGGCCTCATTTACTATCCCTCTTAGACTCATTTCTTTTGAGGTCATGAGGGTCATGAAAAAATCCCTTAATGAAGTATAATTTACTATCCCTCTTAGCCTCATCTCGGTATTTAACAGCCATATCCCATGTAATCCCATTTTTGGGGAAACGCCTGTGGCTACGGAATCCTTTTTTGTGTCGTATGAGGCCATGAAGACTATGAGAATTGCTCTCAGTGAGGCCTCATTTACTATCCCTCTTGGACTCATTTCGTATGAGGCCACGAGAAAGCCCTCAATGAGGCCTCATTTCTTTTGAGGTCATGAGGGTCATGAAAAAATCCCTTAATGAAGTATAATTTACTATCCCTCTTAGCCTCATCTCAGTATTTAACAGCCATTTTTGGAAAACGCCTGTGACTGTGGAACCCCTTTTTTGTCGTATGATGCCATAAAGGCTATGAGAAAAACCCTCAAGGAGGCCTCATTTACTATCCCTCTTAGCCTCATTTCGTATGAGGCCATGAGAAAGCCTTCAATGAGGCCTCATTTTACTATCCCTCTTAGCCTCATTTCTTTTGATGTCACGAGGGCCATGAAAAAATCCCTCAATGTGGTATAATTTACTATCCCTCTTAGTCTCATCTCGGTATTTAACAACCATATCCTCAGGCACCCCAATTTCGGCACCCCTTTTAGGAAAACGTCTGGACTTCGGCACCCCTTTTTTGTCGTATGAAGCCATGAGGATCATGAGAAAGTTCTCAATGAGGCCTCATTTAGTATCCCTCTTAGCCTCATTTCTTTTGAGGTCATGAGAGCCATGAAAAAATCCCTCAATGTATAATGCATTATCCCTCTTAGCCTCATCTCGGTATTTAACAGCCATATCCCCAGGCACCCCAATTTCAGCACCCCTTTTTGGAAAACGTCTTGCCTTCGGCACCCCATTTTAGTCGTTTGAGGCCATGATGGTCAGGGGAAATCCCTCAATGAGGTCTATTCTGCTATCCCTCTTAGCCTCATTTTTGTTGAGGCCATGAGGGCCATGAAAAAATCTCTCAGTGAGGTCTAATTTACCAGCCCTCTTAGTCTTATTTAGGTATTTAAGGATACCTAGGATCCAGCTCCTATACAGCTCCTATGCAGGTAGTCTTACCAACGGCTTCCATTTTATCTCCAAAGCCCCAAGGCCACTACTTGTCTACAGTATATCTGTCCTATCGTTAGCTTCTAACAGTCTTGTGCCATCGCGGCCTTGTACCAGTACTATTGACTAAGCTATCATCCATTAATATTGACTTGTATCACTACTTCCCAGCTATGCTTATCTCAGTCTCGACTGTACCCGCGGTCAGATTGCTTCATGTCTCCTATATGCATATACACGGGCTATATAAGGCATTCCGTAATTGAGGTACCTAGTCGATTCCATAAAGTTAGATTCCGTGTTTCGAGATAATAACATTGTGTATTTTAACAATTGCCCACTGCACCCATCCTTACCCCGACCAATCTGGCGCACTTTTCGATTTGTGACAAATGCGCATTCCGGAAATCCACTTGTAAGGAGATTAATCACTGACTGTGCTTGATAACAATTTATCAAAGCTGACAACCTGTATTTTTAGACCTCGCCAAATCCAAATCGTTTCATCAACTGAAGATTGGATAAAGGTTGAAAACATGCTACAAAGAAACGCATGAAAATAAAATGAAAATTTAAAAAGTAACTACCAACAAATAATTTCGACAATCAATATATTAATCCACCTGAAGCTAGATGACTTGTGAATCAGAGAAGAGAGTTAATTATGTCTAAAAATGTACTCAAGTAAGGCTAAGAAATCCAAACTGTAGCGCACCCCATCTCCACGACAAAAACACACTATTTTATTTACATAAAATTCACAACGGATATTTGGCTAGAAAGCAATGTGCTAATTTGATAAGAAACCACTGGAGGGCCGCATTGACCTTCCAATATTTATCGGAGAAGTCCTTGGGCGACGAGGACGTGAGTGGATAATGTATCGCGTCATGCCCACTATATACAGAACTACACTTATGTTTGAATGGGTTAACGATTACTGGACGAGAGCAAGTGGCGCAGGGATACCACGAGAGCCGGTAGGCTCGAGTGGTTATCCCAGCGTCACACGCTCGAGTCCAGTAATCGTTTACCCATTCAAACATAAGTGTGGTTCTGTATTTATTACACACCCAACCATGAAAAAGAATTCACTGTAATCAATCGCTAATTTAATTAAATAGTCGACAATCTGAACGGTTGAAAGAATTTTAGAGAGAAACGGGCAATTTTGTCAGAGAACCAGTCTTAAGTCTTTGACCTTGCCACCTGTAGAATCGCTGTTGATTCATTTTATTCGCAAAAATATATCGATCCGAACACTCAAAACTCAAAAGATTGCGTTCAACATATCAGAAGTCACAAATTATGAGGTCTGAAATGTGTTTTCAAAAGTGTGTGTGCAGGCATCATTATATCTGGAGGATGGAAAATGTACAAAGATTTTAATTTGAATACGATGCGAACTGGCCACTCTGTTTAAATTTCGTGCTTTTTAAATTGAAACTAAAATAGAAGTTTGAACTCGGGTTGACAGTACATGCACTACTGCCACAAGGCTATCGCATGTGGACATCGGTCATTTCTGTTCTGCACTGCAACAAAGTACACATTGGACGGGAAAAAACATTTTGTGCAATAATTAACCTTCCGGGGGATTCATTCGATCGTTTAGAGTAACTGAGCCTGAGGCAGGTTGAGATTCCATTCTGACTCTGAGTGAACTCCGCAGTCTTGGTAAGTTAGCACTTTATTTTTCAACATTATAAAGTTTCTGACTTGAAATTTAGCCTTCTTTTTATTTTACCTCAAGTCCCCACAAGTAATTTAGTTTGTACACCTTTTTACAAACAACCAGCCCCCCCCCCCCCCCCCCCCCCCCCATCTATAATCTGACAGCAGTTTCTCGAAAGCTAACGAAATGAGTATCCAACAGTCTTAGTCAGAGGCTGAAAGAGAAATAGGGGGGGGGGGGGGGGGGGGTGTTCTCACCAGTAAGCTCCAGTCTCCAACTTATTTTAGTTGATAATATTTTCAAAAATTGATTAATGTTTACATTATTTTGTACTAGTACTAGTAGTACTATACTTCACCAGTTTGTTATCTGAACGGTTCTGTCAATATGTTTTTCTTGGTATCTGGTTCAAAACAAAATAATTTTTGTGTGTGTCTGCTCCAATATCTTGTCAGTCTTAAAGTTGGAATTTGGTATTCTGAATTTGCATTCAGTAAGTAGTTTTAAAGAGGACTGATAGAATGTTGCTAAAATGATAGGCTTTTGGAGAACATTTTCTTGGGGATGGGGGCTGACCAATCAAACTGCACGGAACTTTTGTTTCAAAATCAAAATGCAGGCCTTTGTCTCGAATTTGCCTATGACAATGCTCTTCCCACTGCCCTGATATTTGCCAAAATTATAAAAATACCCCCTCCCTCTGAACAATCTGTTCTGAAAATATCAGTCCCTTTCAATGAAAACTGCAAAATTAACTGCTTATTGGTGAAGGGGGTGAGAGTGCCTCAACCCCCTCCCCATCTTATACACCCATGTACTACTGGCATGTAGCTAAGTCGCATAGGTGGCATTCGATTTAAGTTTTGTTGCTGAGAATTAATGCAAAATAATAAATAGCCTTGTATAAAACAGAAATACTAGCAAAAATCTTAAATTAGCCATTTAAAAATACACATCAATGTGTGTCTGGAAAATATTGTCATATTGTCTATGTTTTAAATATTCTAATAATTATTTTTGAATTTCATGGAAGTCATCTCATAAAACTGACAATATATTGCATTCATCAGACCACATGTATTTATTCCCCTCCCCTCTTCATGGTCTTATTCCCACCCTACTCGAGACTTTTCAGAGTTTCTGTAGTAGGTAGCTGGTAACATTTTTTTAATTTCCCCAGTAGAAACTCCACAAAGTCATATTTTAGCAATACTATATCCCCCTAAAAAAGCCCTTCCCCCTGCCCCCACAAAAAAATAAAATAAAATAAAACAGTTGCCCCAGCACGTAAAAAACATTGGTTCCACCAATGTAAAATACCGAGTTTTTCTTATAAAATCAGGCATTTCATTCTTCCGAATTTATTTTCTTTATTCAGCTTGTGTGGGGCGGGGGGAGGGAGTGGTCATCTAGTAAGGGTGGAATTGGAGATAGTTAATTAGTAACTGCATACATGTACTAGCTGTCAAACATCTCCAGGCGCTGTCGGCGTGTCGTCGCCTGTTTTTCCGTTTCATGATAACCAATATTCATTATTCATTTAGTCTTGCTTCCTGAGAACTACTTCATCTTAACATGCTTTTCAAAGTATGTTTGCGTTGGCAAACGTGCTGCTTCATTGCTGAAGTGTGTACCGAATAAGATTACAGTTACACAATAGGCCTCGTGTCGACTCGCCGGCAGCACTCAGCGGTGAGGGCAACATTGTAACAAAGTTTTATAGGAACTGTACTAGTGGCTGGCTGTAATATCAAACCCAATTGGACTTTTTGCACTAAAATTAGTTAAGTTTTCCTCGATTTTCAATAACGAAAGCAAAGGTTGAGTTTCACTGTTCAATTTCTTGGCAGAGATCATGTGTCTTTCATGACTTTCAACAGTTTTTAGCATAGTTGTGCATCAAACATTTTGTAATGAGAATCGGTAATTCCGACAGATAAATATAGCCGATGGTTCTCATTGGTTATATTCCACTGAACGCTGCAAACTATAAGAACCAGTCTAACGAGAGAACTTGTGCACGCGAAGGGTACTTTTTATCGGATTGCACTAGAGCTTTCTGGTTAAAATTACCGCATGCCCCTAAAGTCCATGCGATCGTGACAAATACAGTTACGGGTGTGTAATAAATTCAAATATGAGACACCTGCCTAAATCACGAACCCTGACTCCACCACGTGTCATCAGATGTTTTGCCAGAAAAAAACCCAAAATAAACACAAAACCCAAAAAGGAAAGACAAAGCCTAAACGAAAACGTTGGAATAGACTTTGATATATAAAAAAGTATGGGATATTCGATAAAAGTGAGATAGATGAAGAAATATATTTATATTTTTATCAAAAGACAGTTGAGGCATTGCACTGTGACATCTGGTGCATAATTTCAGCGAAAGTTGGGTGACTGACAAGCACGCATTCCACGATGGTCGGTCATAGAATTTAACACATTCAGTACAAGACCTCAATACCTTGTAAATCCTCCTCAGTTTGCGAGACAAGCGCGGATCCCACGTGGCATACTCCTCACCAAATGTCCTACAAAATCAGCTTGACTGATGTTATTCCATTCTTCCTGCAGTGCAGCGGTGAGTTCCTGGACATTGGTAGGGGGTGTTGGCGTTGTCGTAGGCGCCTGCTAAGCATATCCCAGGCGTGCTCGATTGGTGAAAGGTCTGGACGTAGTGCTGGCAAAGGCAGTGTAGTGATGTTCTGCTCCTGTAGGAACTCTATAGCTACACGGACCCTGTGTGCTCTTGTATTGTTGTCTTGGAAAATGAATCGACGGCCGTGACGTCGCGCAAATGGCACCACATGAGCTGCTAGCATGCTGTAACGGCAGTACTACCCTGTGACACGCCCTTGGGTGACATGTAATGCTGTTCTGCCTGTCATGGATATACCTCCCCAGACCATAACCGATCCACCACCAAAATGATCGTGCTGCCTAAGGGTTACGTCTTGGTATCGTTCGTTCCGCCGCCGCTACACTCCCTTTCGCCTATCGTGGAAGTCGAGAGTGAACTTGGATTTATCGGAAAACATGACGTTGCTCCACCGACGATTGTCCCTGCGCTGCCGTGCTCCCCACCAATTACGCCTTGCTGCGATGTGACGTTCAGTCAAACGTGGGATTATTCAAGGTCGTCGAGCGTACAAATTCCAGCTGTGTAGGCGATTGCGGTTCGTCTGACCACTGACTCGCACATCTGTCGCTCGGTGCATCTGCTGTCCAATTTCTGAGGCACTGTCATGGCGGTTACGCAATGCTGTGGTTCGGATAAAACGATCCTGGTTAGCAGTTGTCGCCCTTGAACGACCTGACCGACGTCTGTCATCAACATTGCCTGCCTGACGGTAGCGTGACCACAACCTGCTAATCACCGACTGAGTGGAGTTGAGAATTTGAGCTACTGCAGTTTGTCTGTTGCCAGCTTCCATCATGCCAACGGCACGCCATCTTCCGTCACGTATCAGTCTTCGTATATCTCAAAAGTTACGTTTCGTCCAGAAACTATTGATGACAAGAACGATGAGACCTCCGAAAAAGCCCGTCCAGTACAAATGAAAATTTCAAAACGTACCTCACAGACAATGAACGCGGCGCTCGTGCGAAAAACCTGGGCGATCAAAGTTTTCGTGGGCCGGTGACATTCATGATCCACACTAAACTTGGTAACATATTGATGTGTCCAATGATGGGTATCCAATACCATTTTCCGAAAACATCAACATCAGTTTGGATATCCTCTACTTTTTTAACAGTACATATGCAGAATTTCAAACTATGACGACACCCAGTCGTAATAATGCAATATATATATATAATAATCCGAAATATGAATTGAGAACTTCTTTTGAACACCGATACGAAATGAGAAAACGGAAGCTGTGGCAGGAGAAATAAAAAGGGGTAAGCAATTTTCGAATTATTTCAATGCTCCGGAGGATGTACTGTTTACCGTGTAGACCTGTGTGTCGACCTTACACAGTGCCGAATAACTCAAAAAGATGTCACATTGTTTAAAATACAATATCCCGATATGAGGTCACATGCTCTATAATACAATATAGAAGGTGTTTCTAGTTAAATTTACAACAGTACAGAAAACATTAACTGCAGATACAGTACGTGGGGAGTGGATTGTAACTAAATCACCCGCGGAGTGGAGTTATCACTCAAGCTATAACTTTCAAATTTTATATGTATCGACAAAAAACACAAGCAATGTTTCAAGCAATGGACCTCCGGGTTTAGCCCGGAGGTCCATTGGCTAAAACTTTGCTGGTGCTGGGTATACTTTGCAACAAATTTTCAATTATTGCTCGGGTGGAATCTCCACCCCGCGTGTGATTTAGTGATAATACACTCTCCACGTACTGTACTTGAAATGTATTATGTACAGTGCGTAGTGCAGTGCTTAGCGTGAAGTGTACCACTGAGGACTTTTATTATTATTATTATTATTATTATTATTATTATTATTATTATTATTATTATTATTAATGATTATTATTTTTCGAGTGAATTCAATAGCGAGTAACACGAAACGAGGACGGAATTACCTTTGCTGTATATGAGAAGGATATATCTGTGAGCGTGTGTGTGCTTGCATGCGTTTTTTTTTTTTTTTTTTTTTTTTTTGCTTTTTCTAAATTTTACTTCTATATATTGTATAATTGCTTTGATGAATGTATTTTCGAGTGAATACTTCTAACTGCCAGTTCTGTAAATTATTATTTTAGGGGAACGAAAGGTTTACTGAGTGGAAAGCACTTGTATTTCAATCCCCATTTGCATTTTCTTAATGGCAAATTAAGTACATATGTTTAAATAGTTAACAAAGAGAAAGTCGCCTCATTTGTTCAGTAAGTAGTGTACCGTTTAAACAGCAACGTTTCATCATCATTACGTAGTGTACATCTTGGACAGTGTCGTCTTGAGTTCAGTACTGCTTAGATACTAGATTAATAAATCCAGTGGGTAGTGTACCTCTTATTTAGTGGCCGATAAAGTTTAGTATAACGCTTAGAAGGTGGCTGATTATGATCAGAACGTAGTGTGTCGCTTAAATAGTGGCGTCTTATGTTCAGCACATAGTGTACCTCTCGGATACTGTCGTCTTGTGGCTAGTGCATAGAGCCCAGCTTAGACGGTGGCTGCTTACGTTCAATGCGTACCACTCAGACACTGATGCCTTATGTCCAGTACGCACTGTGACGCTTAGGCATTGACAGATTGTGTTCACTACGTAATTTTCCGCTTAGACAGTGACGTCTTTTGTTCAGTACGCATTGTACCGATTAGAGAGTGGTTTATTCTCTTTAGTACCTAGCGTTTTGCTTAAACGGATGCTGATTGTGCGCAGGACGTAGTGTACTGCTTAGGCAGTGACGTCTTATCTTCAGTACATAGTGTTCAGCTTAGACAATTACGCCTTATGTTCAGTTGGAAATGCAAGGCTCACACTATGCCTGAGTCGGGTCAGTACGTAGGTTCCCGCTTAGACGCTGGTTGATTATGCTCAGGACATAATATATCGCTTAAGCAGTGGCGTCTTTCGTTCAGTACATAGTCTATTACTTAGACAGTTCTGTCTGCCGCTTATACAGTGACGGATTGAGTTCCGTATGTAGTGTACCGCATAGACGGTGGTGTCTTATGTTCAATACGTAGATCACTATTCAGATAGTGATGCCTTATGTTCAGTACGTAATGTTCTGCCTAGACACTGACGTCTTTTTGTACGTAGTGTACCGTTTAGGCAGTGGTGGCTTATGCTCAGTACGTAGTGTTCCGCTTAGTCAGTGGCGTTTACTGCTCAGTGCGCAGTATACAGCTTAGATAGTCGCTTAGTAAGTCCAGTACGCTGTGTATTACTAACACATTGGCCGATTAAGTTCAGAATAGTATAACGCTTGGGCGGTGGCTGATTATGTTCAATACGTAGTGTACCGCTTAGGCACTGGCGTCTTATATTCAATACATTATGTACCACTTAGAGAGTGTTGCATTATGCTCAGTACGAATTGTACTGCTAAGATGAGGGCTGAGTAAATTCAGTACGCAGGGCACCACTTGGGCGGTGGCTGTACATAATACACCGCTTTTATCGCGACGTCTTATGTCCACTACATTGTGTACTGTTTAGATCACGACGACTACTGCTCATTACATAGTGTCCCGCTTATAAAGTTGCGCCTTATGTTCAGTATGTAGTGTATTGCTTACACTATGGCTGAGTACGTTCAGTACGTTGTGTCCGCTTGGACAGTGGTTGATTATGCTCAGTACATATTGTACCGCTTAAACAATGTCGTCTTTTATTCGGTACATGGTTTACCACTTAGACGGCTGCGTCTTATGTTCACTTCGAAGTGTATCGCATAGATAGGGACTAGATTTAGTTCTGTATGTAGAGTACCTCTTAGACGGTTGCTGCTTGAGTTCAGTACGCAGTGTACCGCTTGGGTGGCTGCTGATTTAGTTCAGAACGTATTGTACCGCTTAGACAGAGGTTCGTTATGTCCAGAACTTAGAAAGTTACTAAAAGTTGTTGATATCCAGTAGGCTAACAAGGCTAGGCACAAAAGCCCGAGCTCAAAAGGTGTTCCAAGTTTTGTTGAAACAAGTTTTTGTCTTGATAGAAAGGCTCAAGGAAAAATTAGTTTAGGGCCCTAAGGTAACTTCGATAGACTTTTTATACGAAATTAGGGCCATTTTAGCATAATAGTCTTGGGATTGGTAACTTAGGGCTCAATTGACTTTTTATACAAAAGTTGGAGTGACTTTGGCGTAAGACATTTTCTACAGAGTTTTGGATCTTATGGTGAAATATACTTTCTGTACAAAGTTTAGACCAATTTAACGTAAGAGGCTTTCTCCAGAGTTTGAGACCTTGCGGGCGTAACGGACGTTCTACGCACAGTCGGGTGCACTTTGGCGTAAGAGACTTTCAACAGAGTTTGGAAACTTATTGCGAAACAGACTTTCTATACAAAGTCCGGGTCACTTTGTCGTGAGAGACTTTCTACGGAGTTTGTGAATTTGGGGTGTAGCGAACGTTTTACACACAGTAGGGTGCACTTTGGCGTAATGGACCTTCTACATAGTATGATAACTTATTGTATGATTACCTATATGGACGTGCATACTTTCCGTATAGTTCGTGTTATCCGCCAGTCCATTTTATGCTGTAAGATTCATCACACAAGTCCATGTAGTACCCAAGTGTTACGGCAATTCCCTTCGTAAATCGGCACTATTATGGTTTGTTTGTTCACGCACTTTTGTCGAAATGTGCCCAAAGATGTCCGTTGATGTAATATGATGTGCATTTACTTACAAAGATGTACAGGTGTTCTTCTCTGCCCTAGTTAAAGATATTCCAATAAATAAGTATTTAATTGAAGCGATTCGTAGGTTCGCTTTCCAGACAAATGAAATATTCCAGGCGAGTGAATCTAAACTATGACCTTTTTGAGGGCTAGTATTTCTTACACAAGTAGGATGGTGACAAGACAAAGGCTTGGTTTTACTCACCCAGTACCCCGAAACAACAAAATGTCAAATGTCAAAACTCATCCTTTACCGCTTGAGTATGACACAGAACATCGTTATACCATTAAAATCGTGATGTCTATGCGTCGCGTCCGTGACCGATCCCTTAAAAGTTAAATAACACCGACAGTGAGTGTTGGTTCTACCAGCCACGACTTGGAAGGTCTGAAACTTTTTCAACACTGTCAGGATATTATTCAAGGTTTATCGTTGTCCTTGTAAACTATTGAAGGTCCTTGAATTGGACAATTATGTTTTCAAGCCATTGAATGTACTTATAATTTGTGCATTCACATTTAACCCTTTATACGACGTAACGGCCAAAACCGTCAGCGCTATTCACAAAAATCGACAATTAATTTTCCTTATTTTTTCATTTTTTGTCTCAAAACCATAGGTTATGACTAGGGCTGTCACGATTTTTTAATTTATGAATCGATTAATCGTCGCAAATAATCGACGATTAATCGTACCTAAATGCCCCCCCCCCCCCCCTATCCCTCTCTTTGAAGTCGATAAAAATGAAGTTCAAGTCAGTTGACCTACCTCAAGGAAACAACGAAGACGATCCTTTTTAGGTGCATTCAAAACTTTGATGTTCTGAACTTTTGAACTGTCAGTGTAATAATCAAGACCGGTCGGCAGTTGCGAACTTCGCAACTGCCGACCGGTCTTGATTATTACACTGACGGTTCAAAAGTTCAGAACAACAAAGCTTTGATGAATGTACCTGGAAGACTACTGCTTCCAACAGCCTCTTGGGGTTTAACATCGATGTTCTTAACTCTTTACCTTTAGAAACAATAGTTTTTTCATCAAATTTTCTTTTAATTATTAAACTTCTAAAACGGGATACAATTTACCGATTATTCGACAACGAAAAATACTAATCGATTTCGCCGTGACCGATCAACAGTCGATTAATCGATTAATCGTGACAGCCCTAGTTATGACCCCTCTTTGAGGGGTCATAACCGATGTTTTTAAGGCAAAAAATGAAATGAAAAAAATTAGTTATTCAAGAATTTTTTCTGCAAGTGTCATCTGCTTTCCATGTTAGATAAAGGGTTAAATCCTGGATTTTTTAAAATGCTTCAAAGTTTTAATTTATGTTGCGCAGCATATAATGTTGTGCAACAGAAATTCTTTAAATGGAAGCATTCTTTAACAAAAGGATTTTGGCAATAATACCCCATTGTTCCAACCGTTAATGTACATGACAGAAAGCCATGGAATAAGCAATCTGTCATTTGCAGAATGAGGCCCAAGAGGGTGAATGTGCTAATACTATCCCATACAGTGGGTTAAATTCCCACTTTATCCTCTGGGTACTGTTTAGGTCTGAGACCTTTATTGAAATTGAGGTTCACGGAAGGTAAATTTATTGACGCTAATCTGTTGTGATTGTAGCATCACCAAATATACCCTTTGGGGACCTCATTCTGCAAATGGCAGGCTTCTTTTTTCCAGGCTTGCATGACTGGTAAATTAGCTTTTTTCGAGCAAACGTCTATATCTATTTTGGTTTATGATCTACCGCCTCCACCAACCACCTAACCCCCCACAAGTTCTTTTTTTTCCCAAATGAAACCCGTAATCGCTATCATAATTTTACTTACGGCATGTAACTAACATTCAAAAGATCTATGTGAACTCCTATAGAAAATTAAGCAACCCACGACCAAATGTCAATATTTTTAAGTCTTTAATGCCTTCAGAAACACCTGTGTTTCACTTGGGATTCTTACAGTAAATGTCGTATCTATATTGCCTTTTAAGGGTATGACAAACCCTGTGTTACATTCTTGAGCCTATACTGACAGCTTGCACTAATAAAGACTAAAAGGGTTCTTATATTGGCTTGAAAGTATCCTTAGAAATCATTGTATAAAAATCATCCTTGAGATAATGATCCCTTATAACTACTCTCACCAAGGAGTTAACTACCCTTCGACCAAAGGAAACCCATTGATCAGATTTCTCTTCAAATAAGCCATACACATTTGCTGAGAAGGAAATGTCTCCAAAACGAGTGACATATTTTAGTGGTTACAGCAAATCAAACATCACCAATGCATCACACCTGCCGCTCTTCTGCAGTCTTATAAGGACTGATGCACACATGGCCAATGAGAGTGTGGGTGGGCCAAAGTGAAAAGGAATAAACGCCGCCATTCAATTGCAAATTAAAATTGTGGGCCCCACTGAGACGCGCAATCTGTCATCATATGTTCACAATAGAAGTCCTCCAAAGGGGAGTTGCTGAATTATACAGAACAAAGTCACTCAGAATTCATAAATGTTCGGCTTTAAAGATTACGACAATGTAATATCAATATGGTTACTATATACGTTACATTTAAACCTTTGATATGTTTGTACGTCTCATGACGTACGAAATCAAACAACGCTTTGATACTTCTGTACGTCTTATTATGTTCGAAATCAAACAGCGCGTTGACACTTTGTGGTCATTTGTTTTGTAATTATTTTTCAATTTTTTAAAGTGTTAACCTCAATTCCTATTTTCTCCCGAATAGTGCTCAGTGACAACCGTTGAAATGTTATCGCAGCTTAAAATACTTATATAATCCTTCAGTCAAGACTTCTTAACTAGCCAAGTGCTAGAAGCCACTATCAGGGCTTTTAAAATAATCAGAATACCAGGGCAACAGCCAACACTTTCCTTGCTTATATTTCATATACAGTCAAACACAAATAACATTTTATTTATATAAATTTGTTTTATTACAAATTATTGGAGAGTGCCTATGGGCACTCTCCAATAATTTGTAATAAAACAAGTTTTGAATAACTAATTCAGACACCAAATAATAATTTAGCCCTCAACCTGTTAATCACTAATGTCAAAATTATCTTGTTATTTGTACTTTCCGACGTTTGACGTCACATTTTGAAAAACGTTAAAGAAACTGAATTCCCAGTGACGTTTGAACGTCAGGATAATTAAAGTCTCAAAGGGTTAAAACTGAGATTCTGGTATAAATTATAGTGGTACAAAATTGATTTGAGGATTTTAACTGAGTGACTTTATTCTGAATGTTACCACATGAATCATTCCTTTCGCACAATGATTTGTGGAAATGAAACTCGAGTTATCCAAAGTCCAAAAAATATTACTGGGATGGCATATCACGAGAAATTTTCTGAGTGTGGACTGTAACAGTCACAGATGGCTGTTATGACCCGGTTATCCCTCTCATACACCCACCTTCCCTCCGTTGTCTCTTCAAGGTTTCTACCATAAGTAAGACACAAGCACAATGAGCAAAAGACTGTCAAAAGGGCGCGGTACACGCAACAAATTTCACAACGACGCACAAAATTTGTTCGCTGACACAGTATATGCATTGAAATGAAGTGAGCGAACAAATACTTTAGGTTCAGCGATTTTGGGGAGTAGAAGTGTGAGAACTTAAACAATTTTTAACACAAATAATATTTATTTCCATTGAGAATACCAATTACATTTTACAAAATAACACAATATCTAATTTTAAAATGTGGTTTCACAACAATGTTAAAATCTGCATAAATTAGGATAGCTGAACAAACGACAATGATGCTCTCTTTAAAAAAATCACATGCAAATTTCTTGTTAGAATGTTTAAATGAAGCCGTGATAATGATCGATGGTCATGTAAATCTCTTGCAAGTTTTCAAATTCTAAATGGGAAGCACGTCGTGAGAAATTATAGTTGCGCGCGTTTCGCTAGTATAGCGCGAAACTTTTGTCTGAGCGGCACTAATAAACATTAAATGTTTTGGCCTTGCCTAATTTGGGAATAGTCATTGGTCGGTGATTTATTACGCCGACCAATGATTGTAAAGGTGTTTTCTGAACACCTGAACACAGTTGAGTGAATTCGTGTGATCACTTTTGCCAATTCTTCCAGCAGGTTCACACTGGATTTATTTCGATAGTTTTTGATATATTTAAATATTTATAAATTATGGATCGTGATACATCTAATTATATTAATACAAAGATAAAGGATGTTGTTCAAGAATCACAAACTGGTTTACTTTCAAGTTTAGACGCTTTGATCGTATCTCATCTGCAATCTTTCCAAGCTGAGTTTAAGGAAAGCCAGAAGGAAATTTCTGACATTCAACTTGCACAGATTAAAAATGTGTCGTCGGAGAAATATCAGTTTAAAAGGAAAGCACACGCTGAACAATTTGACCACAATAGGCAAGTTCTGGAACGCTTGCAAGAAGCTAGTTTTCATTTACAGAGTGGGGCCAGTAACTCAGGAGAAAAGGCCTTGGAGCCAATAAGTGAAGGTATTAAAATTATTCAACATAGGCAAAAACTTATCACACTCGCGGATTCTTCCGATTTGGGCTGGAAAATGGTGAAGGAATACGAGACACATCAGTTAGCTGATGATTCAGATGATGAAAAACGAATTTTCAAAGCAGAGAACAGGGCAGCTAAAAAATTTAAACAACAGCAACAAGCGAAACGACAGAGACGCTTTCAACCATATCAACCTTCGACTTCAGCAGTAACAGAGTCAGCAGAATCTTACAAAAATCAAAATGCAGGGAGAAAGCCAGGCCTTTGTTTTGCATGCGGAAAGCCAGGACATTGGAAAATGGAATGTCCATTGAAGTCTGCATTCAGTGGACAAGAGAAATCTAAGATAAGTATTATATCTAGTGTTAGAGGGTTAACGAGGATCAGAGCTTCCGATTGGGAAGAAGCTGGCGCGTCTATGTAGGTTTTGCAAGTTATTAAAGATGGATATAGACTGCCTTTTTTGAAACTTCCCTCTAAGATTATTTTGAAGAATAATTTGTCTGCAATTCAAAACGATAGTTTTGTATCATCTGAAATTGATAAATTACTTAAATTGGGTTGCATTTCCAAAGTCTGCTATGTTCCTGATGTGGTTAACCCTTTGACGGTTGCAATAGGGAAACGGGGAAAAAAGAGATTAGTTTTGGCTTGTAGACATATTAACTCTTGTTTGTCAAAATTCAAATTTAGATTAGAAGACGCTTCTATTGCCAGGCTCTTATTCGAGCAGTGAGATTTCGTCATTAATTTTGATCTTAAATCAGCTTATCACCATATTGAAATTTTTGAGAATTGCAGAAATTATTTAGGTTTTCAGTGGCCAACAGTAGTGGCTGGTTCTTTTTTTGTGTTTAACGTATGACCGTTTGGAATTTCCACAGCAGCACATATTTTCACAAAAGTAACTAGAGTTATGGTTAAGTACTGGAGAGATAAAGGTTCAAAGGTCGTCATGTATTTAGATGATGGCATGGCAGGTGCCGGAAGTTTAGTTAAAACTGTGATACTGAGTAACACAGTTCGAGATGATTTGGTGAAGTTTGGTTTTGAAATAGCAAGCGATAAATGCAATTGGTTGCCTGCTCAGAAATCTCGGTGGTTAGGTCTTGAATGGGATTTTGAAAACGGTAGGGTTTCTGTTTCTGGAGACCGTCTGGAAAAGATGGTTAAGGTGATTGGAGGTTTGTTACCAAAGGCTGAGAGAAATAGGTTTGTAAAAGCTAGGTATTTGGCAGCGGTCATTGGTAACATTATGTCTATGAATGGTGCAGCGGGCGCGGAAGTGCGCAAGCGCTCTAGATATATGTACGATTGCTTGAGATACAGAGCAAGTTGGGACTCCAATGTTTTTCTCTCCCAGGAAGCGTGGGATGAGTTGTTTTTTTGGAAAGAAAATGTTGAGCTAGTCAATGGTCAGAATTTAGTGGGGCACGACCTGGAAGGGGCGGCTCAGTACACTGGAAGAGTGTATGTTGACGCATCGGCGTCAGGTTACGGAGTATATGTTGAAGACGTAGATGGGTCAGAGGTTATTGGTTCATGGTCGGAGTTGGAGAGTATAGCAAGCTCGGCGTGGAGAGAGTTGGAAGCAGTATTTCGGGTTTGTAAAAGCATAGTACCTGAGCTGACAGGTAAAAAAGTTAGCGTTTTTAGTGATAATCAAGCCGCAGTAAGGGCTTTGAAGGTAGGTAGCAAAACATTGCCACTGCAAAAGGTAACATTAGAAATAGATGAGTTTTGTTCTCAAAATGACGTTTCATTGCATTCCTTTTGGGTTCCAAGAGAACGTAATATTCAGGCAGATTACCTTAGTCGTTGTGCTGATTCTGATGATTGGCAGATGAGTGAGAAAGTTTTTCAATTTTTGAATAGACGTTGGGGACCGCATACTATTGACCGATTTGCCACAGACTACAAGGCTAAATTGCAAAGGTTTAATTCACGGTGGTGGTGTACGGGCACCGAAGCTGTCGATGCTTTTGCCCAGGATTGGTCAGGCGAGAACAATTGGTTTCTGCCTCCTCCTAGGTTGCTTTTGAAAGTAATTAGAAAACTTCAGTCAGAAAAAGCTACCGGAACTTTAGTTTTCCCTATTTGGAAATCGGCACCTTTTTGGGCATGCATTATGGATGCTAACAGCAGATTAGATTCTTCTTACCAAATTACAGATTTGGGCGGTAACAAAGTGTTAGAACGAGGGAGGGGTGATAATGGAATTTTCGGTAAAAATCCTTTGACTTTTTCAATGGGATCTATGCATTTTTGCCAGTGAAGAATTTTTGAAATTTTACCCATGAATTAAGAATAGTTCTTATCAGTTTTTATTTTTAAATTTCACAGGTTTAACTGATGCTATTCGTCTTGATATTCGGAAGAGCGGCTTGGTGGTAGATGATAGAACAGATGGCCTGGCACGCTGTATGACATTTTATTTATTACAATCCAGAGCGGATAGTACTGTGAGCAAATATTTTAGTTCCTTTAGACGCTAGAGTGAATTTATTTCAGAACACAAAAACCCAGGGGGGGGGGGGGGGGATCAATACAAATTGAGAATTTAGGTCGGTTACTTGTACTGTATTTTACAACATTGATGCTGTGGAAATGCAAAGCTTTTTAATTTCACAATAAAAAGAAGGGTACAGCATCAGACAAAATACAATTTGTAGAGTGGGCTAAATGTTGAATCCCGCTCTCATTCTCAGTTTAAATTTCACAGGCAAGTCGAAGGCTCATATACAGCCCGTGATAAGATTCAATTTCAAAATATACAGTTAAAGCTAGAAGTCCTGTCATGAATTGCGTGCAAATAGCACGTCGATCTGCGAGCCTTTTTTCGTAGTATGGCTATCAAATTCTGTACATATGGCCTGAGTACAAGCAATGTTTCAGCCAATGGACCTCCGGGTAACCCGGAGGCCCATTGGCTGGAACATTGCTTGTGCTTGCTATGGATAGGTCGGAGAATCTACAGTGGTTTTGTTGCCAGTCGATATGGAAATTGAGCGAAATTCCTACGCACAATTAAGGCTAGATAAGTGCACAGTTCTTGACAGGACTTCTCGTTTTAACTGTATTCAGAACACAATAAAACCAGCGTCCCGTGCAGACTAAATTTTTGAAAACATGTTTTTTTTTTATCTATTGAAGGGTCTCAGTGTGACAATGTGTGGACGACGTGTTCGATGAAAGATGTAATTTTGAGGAATTGCCATTTGTGGTTTAGACTAATGGCTTTATATTTGACTCATCTGTTGAACTGTAACTCTTCATCGAATACTATTAACGCTTCTAAGTATGCTATTAATTGGGTGCATGAGCTTTTTGGATACAGTGATCCCACTGACAATGGATTTGTTAATAATTTAGTGCAGGCTTCTAAAAGGGTTGATTCTAAAACTATTAAGAAAAAAGAGCCGGTTTCTTCTGAAAACATTATTGAGTTGTGCACTAAATATGCTGGTTCTACTGATTTAGCAGTCGTTAGAGACTTGGCTATGATCGTGTTGGGGTTTGCGGGATTTTTGAGATTTGGGGAAATTAGTGCATTATTGTGTAAAGACATATGTTTTCATGACACTTATTTGTCACTCAAAATCAACAAGAGCAAAACAGATCAATATTGTTTAGGCAATGAAGTAGTTATTGCTAGAGGCTATTCTGTCGCTTGTCCTTACCAAATTCTCAATACATATATGGATCTGGCACAATTGAATTTAAGCTCAGAAGATTTTCTTTTTAGGCCACTTTTTACATCAGGAAGCACCTGTAAATTAATTTACAAAAATAAACCTCTGTCTTATACTAGAGCCAGGGAGTCAATTGTGAAAAGATTGCGCGAGGTGGTAGGTGAAGCAGACATTGGCCTTCATTCCCTCAGAGCAGGTGGAGCTACTGCTGCGGCAAATTCTGGAGTGAATGAGCGTTGTTGGAAGCGCCATGGTAGGTGGCGCAGTGAGGCCGCTAAAGATGGTTATGTGCAAGATTCTTTGGAATCTCGTCTTCGAGTATCACGTTTGCCTAATTTATAGAGGGTTCCAACATTTGTGCGCACATGCGAATGTTTTAACTGCTATTAATAACGATGGTGATAATGTTCACAAAACATTATAATAATATAAATTTTTTAATAATTTCAGTCCTTATTCTGTGCTTTTGAACATGTTTTAGCGACAGACTGGCTATTTGCACAGTATTTGTGGTTGTGTTGAGTTAGTGAAACATAGACTTATAGTTGCGCGCGTTTCGCTAGAATAGCGCGAAACTTTTGTCTGAGCGGCACTAATAAACATTAAATCTTTTGGCCTGGCCTAATTTGGGAATAGTCATTGGTCGGTGATTTATCACGCCGACCAATAATTGTTAAGGTGTTTTCTGAACACCTGAACACAGTTGAGTGAATTCGTGTGATCACTTTAGCCAATTCTTCCAGCAGGTTCACACTGGATTTTTAAATCAAATAAGAAAAGACTGCTATTTATCTGTTTTTACAAGTGCTGTATAAGCTTTGTACCACAGCTTACCCTGCAGCTGGCACATGAACTCGGGCGTGGGACACAGGTTTCATAGTTCTTTTGTCCTTGAATCAAAGGGTTTTTATCTATGTTTTTCCTGGCCGGCTGTGTCAGTGTTACTGGGGATATTTTGATCGCTTTTGAAGTGATGATGCATGCATGTTTTGAAAGTTTTGTAAAAGTTTAAGAGTTTAAAAGTTTGTAAATAAACCTGCTAGCGACAGACTGGCTATTTGCACAGTATTTGTGGTTGTGTTGAGTTAGTGAAGCATAGACTACAGGATCTCCAATGAGAAGCGATTTCATATGATATTTCTCTACCTGGTTCACTAAAATCGATTATATCTCAGGTCTACCGTGGATCAGATCGATGTTGCTGAACGAGGTTCGAAAATCCCATGTCAAATCGTAACTAATTTGAGATTTTTGTTTCCACGTAATGTGTATGTTAACCGTTTTACCTTACGTAACGACTAAACTGCCTCGTGCTATTCACACAAATTGAACAAATTTTATTATTTTCTCCACTTATGCCTGAAAACATAGCTTATGGCACCTCATTGGAACACCTCATGGAATCTCATGTGAACATGTGCACACAGTATGTATTCTTGGGTGAGTCCTGAAGTCTGGCAACTGTCCATCTTTTACATTTCGTATGTGGCGTACCTCACTGCTTTAACAATTCTGGAATTGAATGTTCCGAGATATCCACGTCATTTGGGACTATTGTTTGAACGAACAGCGGAAGATTTTGACAATATATTTCGAGACACTTTACTTGTGGGAAAGTACATTTTTCTAATCAAGTCAGCTTTTTATGTTTTAAATCAAGCTATAAAAAGAATCTTCGACTTGCCCTCATTTCATACTGAAATTTACCAAATTTGCTTAGAAAATTAGGCCAGGATCTGACCAAGGGCTCGTCTGATTCCACATTTACGTGTTCTATATTAACTTGAGAGTCCTTGAGAAGATTTTGACAATATATTTCGAGGCACTTTACTTGTGGGAAAGTACATTTTCCTAATCAAGTCACCTTTATATGTTTTAAATCAAGCTATAAAAAGAATCTTCGACTTGCCCTCATTTCATACTGAAGTTTACCAAATTTTAGAAAATTAGGCCAGGATCTGACCAAGGGATCGTCTGATTCCACGTTTACGACGTGTTCTATATTAACTTGGGAGTCCTTGAGAATGCTTTAGAAATACAAATGTGTTGCTTAAAGTGACAGCTCAGTATATGAATGCCGGTTGTACTCGACAAGCATCAAACATTTCTAAACCATGGGAAAAAGTACATCGCTCTTTGGGGAGTCATTAATCGAAATATTGAACATTTATCCAGACAGGGCAGATTCTGACAAAGCACGTATTGCGAGATAACATCAGTCTATTGGATACATTTGTCCTGTCTTTCGTTATGGAAACACTGTTGTAATCAATTGTTCAATTCGTTGATCGTTGTATTCATAAATATTGAAATATCAATTACTTTTACAGCCCATTTAACTCCTCTTTTGGCGCGGAATAATCTGAGGAAACAGAATTATTAGCGCCTAATATTCATCAGGAAGTTGAAAAAAAGTATAGGTTGTTAGATTTAAAGCATTATTATTTTAGATGTTCTAATGATCTCATTGACAGTTTTTCAAATGATTTCCTGTATATATTTAAATGGCACCTTTATACTTTCAAGGGACGAAATCGTTGTTGATGGATAAGACATAAATGGTGCATGAAACATAGGATTACGTACGTTTGTTCAACCCTTTACCCAACGAATCGGCCGCATCCTCCCGCGTAATATGCAACTTCAGCAGTTGAAAAAATATTATTTTTCCAAAATTTTCAACAAAACCATATCATGTGACCCCTCGTTGGAACGAGCTCGTTGAGCTCGTTCCAACGATGGGTCACATGATATGGTTTTGTTGAGATTTTTGGAAAAATTTGAAAAAATGATATTTAAAATAATAAATTTTGATATCGTCTGCGATGGGTAAGGGTTAAAAGCACTTGGAAATGGACACACACAGTTGGCTAAAATGACTACTGCAGTACCTTTCCGCGGTTTGCCGTCTGTCGACTTTAGTCGCGCCAAAAAGAGTTAAAATGCAAAAAGTACCAGTTTAACGGATTATTAACAACAAATCTAAATCAAGTTTCTCAGATTATACATATACACCCTTGTACAGCGTACAGTACAGTCACCGTGGACTGGTCGTAATCCACACGTGAGAAGTGATGTCCACGCATGCGTTTACAAGGTAATAAAAAACATCATCAGCAAATTTTAATTAATTAATTTGGTTTTAATCATTATCCTTGCAATTAGTGTTTGGAATCTAAGAATGTTGCGTCAGTGGAAATATTGCTCAACCGAGAAAAGTGATTAGTTCAAAACGGCGTACCGTACTTTTGAACTAATACTCATATTTATAGTGCTGTGATCGTGCAATATGTCATATTAATACGCCAGTTTTTTACAATCGGTAGCACAACATTCCCACCAGGAAAACAAAATTTCAAAAATAAAATGCTACAAAATGAAGCCTAAACTGAGAAGAATGAACAAAAATAATAACCGAGACAGTCTAAAATCGTTCTTTCATGTTATTTTCGACAAATTAGATAGTGCAGTATTGAGGGCAGAAAACCAAAATGGAAGTTGAATAGGATTATGGCATAGTAGCGGTCCCTGTCGAAACGGTTCTATCCTCTTTTGAATTACTAGTATTGTATTTATTGTCTAGAGCTCTTCGGGTCTTCCATGAGATGAGATGTATACGGTCATTGATGCGCACCCATACACTAATATATATTGTACCCAGGCACGCCAAAATCACGGAGGGGGGGGGGGAGGGGGGGGGCTTCGGACCACGGAGGCGTGAGGAGGGAGACAATGTCCTTCCCAAATTTGTCACCCAATTCTTTTCGGAGATTTATTCTCGAAGTAGTGTTACAAATACACCCAAGTCCGTTCTGAGAGCTTTCAAAAGTTAGGGTTAAGGCCCCTGACCCCTTTTGTTGAGAGGAGCATGTACTCTCAAACTCCGCCATCTCGGGCCTTCGGCCTTTGAGGCATGCATTCTTTGGAATATCATTGCGGGGCTGAGGCATTGCGCGAGTAAATATTGGACTTCAAACCGAGAATCCACAGTTCGATCCTGACCAGCTTTAATTGCGTTGGGCAAGGCACTTAATTCTGCTGGCACACCTAAAGGCACAAGGGCACAATGTGTATCGTGTACTGGACGTCGATAGTGCACATGCCTTCAAGCAATTTTAACCCTGAATGTACTGAGTCATTACGTGTGGGAGTCTGACAGTTGCCCACCACTGCTCGGTGGTGCACTCCGGATAATCCCGCTTCCTACATACCCACCCCGATTCTCACGTCCTTGCAGTTATTGATATTCCAGAACAAGAGACAAAAAATATCTTTTATCTTTTATTTGCAAACCGAGTATTTACCGGTTGTAAGTTATATGTTATATTTTAGTCTATATACCAGACACTCAACAGTGGAATACGAGTACCAGTTTAGGGCAGGAATGCGAGGTGTGTGTATTGTTAGGAGTTTCAATCTTAGAGGAATATGATATTGTAGCGGTTTTCCTTCATAACAATATCACTTGAACAGAAGATAAAGGTCCCTTCAAACTATAATATCGTGGTGTGTACAGTTAAAACTAGAAGTTCTGTCGCGAACTGTGCGCTTATCTAGGCTTAATTACTCGTAGGAATTGCGCGCAATTGCCCTATCGAATGGCATCCAAAGCACGCAGGTTCCCCTGGTTGCCCATAGCAACCACAGGCAATGTTTATGCCAATGGACCTCCGGGTTACCCGGAGGTCCATTGGCTGAAACATTGCTTGTACATAAATGTACAGAATTTGATTGCCTTACTATCGACATAACACGCAGATTAACGCCCAGATCGACGTGCTATTTGTGCACATTTCATGACAGGACTTCCGATTTTAACTGTACAGTTCAAATACCATAGTTTAAGTGCGTCATAACAAACAACAGGATTCGTGAAGTGTGTTCCTAATGCGATAGGTGAACGTTAAAGATAAAGACAAGATGATACCACCACATACCACCCGAAATCACTAAATCGTGGGCTTTAAAAACAATATCGATCAAGACTTTTAAGGAGAGGTGAAGGGGCAATATCACACAATGATGCTAATATGTACAAAGTTTATTATGTTTATTTTTACCATTATATCCAAAAATCAACAATTACATCTTGAGTAGATTACGATCAATTCATCCAAAGTTTTGTACATATTTCAATAAAATATAGGTCTAAAACAATACATCCATCAGTAGTCGAAATACCAGTTTACAGAAGACTAAAATTCATCTGCCGATAGTGAACAGGTAGGTTAGTGGTGATTGAAAAAATATGACCTTGAGCAAGTACATATATAAATTTACAAACGTAACTATAACTACAGAATGCAATGAAACGTGGACCATTGGACTTTTGCAGTCTACTAACTTCAGAATAATGTGGCAATTGGTCACAAAATTCTGAGGTTCCTGGAAACTTTCATCCCGACAGTCTGGATTGTTTGAAATCATGATGAAATATTTACATTTTTTCAAAGACTCTTAACATTTCTATACATATGATGTAGTTTGATATCTGA